>BDMV01000007.1:52954388-53480539 GCA_008326285.1 Oryza officinalis | reverse complement strand
AACTCCATCACGCCCACCCTTGCCGGGAGCGTCAGCTAGGGAAGAGCTATGCTACAGGTCCAGCAGTTGCCCATTCTTGCTTGTGGTAAGCACTGTTATTCTTCCAGGGTTTCCCATGAACCGGTCCTTAATTGCCATGGGTGCGACCAGCTAAACCATGCACCCACAGCCCACCATTAGGTCATATTTTAGTTGGATAATTACGACCAATAAAACATGGTCCGGTGTCTCGAGCGAACTGCTCGTTAGAAGCTAATTGTAAACAGTGTAATTATCCCATTAAATGAGCTAGTGGTAATTAAGCATGGCTAAGCATATATAATTCTAGCAAAGTCAACATAAGTGACTTAGGCTAGTCAAATTATCACCCACGGTTAACAGAGGACGGTATAACAAGTAAACATGGCTCAAGCGGACGGATAGGTAAACCCTATTCCCATGTAATTAGCAAAACATGCACTTTATTTGCAAATGGAAAACATTTCGTAAAATAGGTACAACATGCTCAAGGGGAATGTGTGACTTGCCTTGCTTCTTCAAACAATCATCCGAGCTCTTTTCCTCGCGAACGCGAACTTCCGAAACGGCGGAATCTACACGCTGGCACGCAAAACGAGGAAAAACTCTAATAAAAACCAAGTAAACAGTACATAAAAAGTAAACAAACATGTAGAGCTCAATTTTAGATGAATTTTGCAAGTTGAATGGCTCAATTTGGAGTTCGTATGAATTAGATATGAATTTTAGAAGTTTTGAGCCATTTAAATGAATTTCTGGAAATTAAATCGATTTATTGCGCAATTATTAATTAATTTTACAAAGGAAAGGACTACGCTGACATCATCAAAGGGAATCGGCGCCGGAACGGCGGGTCCCACGTGTCAACGGGTCAAGGGGCGGCTGATCCAGGGTGGACCAAGTTCACGCACACACGGGTGCGGACGCACCACGTGGCACAGACGTGGCGACCACGGCGGACGAAAGGGAGAAGGTAGCGCCGACGTGGACGCCAACGTGGCGAAGCCGCGGGCGGCCACGTGGTCTGGGTGTGGATTGGAGTAAACAAAGGGGGCCCACGTGTCGGCGACATAAAAGTCGGCGAACCGGGGAGGTAAAGGAGGTAAATTGGACTTGCAGGAGGAAGGGAAAAAAAGACTGAGAGGGAGGTAAACTGGACTTGAGGAGGTGAACTGGACTTCCTCGGAAAAAGTTAAAAGGGCCGAGGGACATAAAGTAGACTTTTGTGTGGAGAAAGGATAATAGGCCGACGGCCCAATAGAGGAGAAAGGGCTGGGAGGGACGTGATTCATGTTGGCTCGCGATGGTTAATCGTGGGTGATTTAATAAATGTTTCAACTAAAATCTTGATTAATGGTGGGTTGTGAGCACATGGTTTTGATGGTCGTGCTCATGACAATTAAGGATCGGTTCGCGGGAAACCCTGAAAGAATTACCGTACTTTCCACAAGCCAGCGTGGGTAATGGCTGGATTTGGAGTGTAGCTTTTTCCTAGCCGACGTTCCCTGGAAAGGGCGGGCGTGATGGAGTTGAGTCGGCCGGGGATATACCGGTTGCTTGGCTGCCGGATTCACCAAGGCACGAGAGGGGGCTGCCCACTGCCGGGAAAGGGAGCGGGAGCGAAACCTGAGGTGTGGTGCGATTGGTTAGGAAGGGTTATGCGAAGGGTCCTGTCACAGCTCCTTTTCCGGTATACCGTGGTGGTATGTCGGCGCACGGTAACGTGTTGTAGGACTGTGTCTTGTGGGTACAGTTGTAGACCTCTGATCAGAGTAAAACTATTCGAATAGCCGTGCCCGCGGTTATGGGCGATCAACGAGATTCACCGTGATTAGTTGAATTTTCTAATAATTTGACTTAATGGAACTGGTTTAGTTCAGGTGGATGGTTTGGGCCTGTCGCAACGTGGTGTAGCATTGGACAGTGATGGTTTAATTATGATTAATTAATTCAACTGTTTTACTGCTTTCAACTATTGTTTTTAAATGCGTATTTTATGCAAAATAGCCTTTGCAGCTCTCCTTTGTTATTACTTGCATCATTATTTTCCTTTCCGGTACGACTTGTTGAGTACAGTGGGTAGTACTCATTCTTGCTTTATTTTCCCCACACCAGAGTTGGAGTTTGTTTCAGAGGATGACTTTTCAGAGGAGTAGGCTTGTTGCTACCGTCGAGGAATGCCTGTGGATTGGAGTCGCTACGTTGCGAGTGTTTAGTTTATTAGAATAGATTGTTTTTTTTCCGCTGCAGTTTTGTAAGAGATTTTTATTGTTTTGTAAGACGTGGATCTGTATGGCAACTTTATCATTTGTGTACCCTGGCTTGTCCTGGACAGGGATTTTAATACACAATTTGCTTTGGAAATTCTGGTTGTGAATTTCCGGGCGTGACAGCTGCCGCCGCCACCTCGCGTCGTCGCCGGCCGCAGTCGCGCCTCATCTCTCAAATCTGAGCCGGTGGCTCGATTCCCCTCTCTCCCCTCTCGCTCGGGTGCTGTTCTCCTTCGTCGGTCTCGCACCGCGCCGCCCGATGGCTCCGCCGCTGCCGCACGCAATTGATCCTGGCGTCCCCTTCCCTTTTTCCTCCCGCCGGCCTCCGTGGCCGCCACGTAGGCGCCACGCGAGCGCCAGCCGGCGCGTCCCCTTCCGCCCGCCGGCCTCCGTGGCTGCCACATAGGCGCCACACAAGCGCCAGCCGATGCGCCCCGATCGGCCTCGGTCCGATCAGCCTCTCCATTGGCCTCGGTCCGATCGGCCACTCCCTCGGCCTCGGTCCGATCGGCCTCTCACTCGGCCCTGATCGGCCCAGTCGGCCTCCGCCCCCGCATCGGCCGCTCGGCCCCCTCGGCCACTCGGCCTCCGTGCCCAGTCGGCCCGAGTCACTCGGTCCGTCCAGTCGGCCCCAAGTCACTCGGGAGCCCAGTCGGCCCCGAGTCACTCGGGAGGCCGGACCAGGCCGCGCCACTCGGCCGTGGGCCATTCCACTCGGGCATCGGCCCATCCGATCGGTCGCGCCCATTCCTTTCCCTTGGGCCGCACCAAGCCACCTACAATAAAAGTCCAATTCACATCCCTCCTTCCTTTTCTTTTCAAAGGAAATTTTAATTCTTTTTCCTTTAGATAGAAAATCTGGAATCTTCGGAAATCCATATCTTCTCAACCGTTCGTCCGATTGACTCCGTTCCACTTCCAAAATTCCTCAAAAATTGAGATCTATCCAATGGCATGCTTAGTGGTCATTAATAGGGCTTCTTTTTATCGTTTTGTTGAGTCGTCTCGTTTCGCGTGTAGTCTCGGAGCCCGAAGACCCGCAGTGCGCGGATTTCGAGGAAGAAGCTCAAGATCTCGAGCAAGGCAAGTCACCTTTGATCAATTGAACCTATAATTTAAATTAAGTATTTTGATTCCGCAAACTATGCATTAATTAGGTTACACTTGACACTTGGCCTCGGTTTGCAAGATAACCGCCAGGCCCTACCCATTTGCTGCATTTACCTTCCTTGACTATTGAATACCCGGACACCCTTGTCACCCCTTAGGTGAAATCTCGGTATTCGCACCTCGCGTACGAATATTGAGACTCCCCTCAAACTTTAAAATTGATCACCTGGGTAAAACTTGAGTTTACAAAATGCTTGGAAAACCCGACACTTGGGTCGGTGCCTTGAAAACTAAAGTGGGTTTCTAAAACTCACGGTACGGGAGACGTACTGGAGGTACGGTCTGCTCGTTCACGCTCTAAGGACCGATTCCTTGGGAATTACATCCGAGCATATGTCAAGTACGACCACATGGGTGATATGTGACGCCCCTGGCTGAGTAATTAGCTAGGCCAGGGAAATCTTGATGCCAAGGGACAAGTGGATTCACCGGGGTGGTGTCGGGGAGGACCCCTGGGCTTCCTGGCACAGTATGGTCTGGGACCTAACCTGGTGTTGGTCCGTGGGACCCCTCCCGTTGGCATAAGATGACCCTGAGTCGGCTTTCGAAATGCCTAGTCGTGAAAGCCTCAAGGTCGCCAGACGTGGCTGAGAGCCGTGGGCTGGGTGACTCGGGGTTAGTAACGTCGTGTGGGTAAAGTGTACCCCCTCTGCAGAGGTTAATAACTGTTCGAACAGCCGTGCCCACGGTCATGGGCGAATGTGAGGTGATTCCTTAGCGTAGTTTTAAATGGGATCCTTGTGAACTGCTGTTGGTGTGTGAGGTTTTCCCTTCTGTGCTTGGTTTAAGGCTGTTGAAGCAGCCGGTGTCGGTGAACGATTAGCAGGGAGCCTCTCGTTCCGACGTGTTTGATTTGTGGCTGTTGGTGCAGCCGGTGTTGGTGAGCGATTGGTAGGAAGCCTCTCGTGTGTGGCTGTTGGTGCAGCCGTGGTCGGTGAACGATTGGCAGGGAGCCTCTCGAGCCGACAAGAATCAATCGATACATTTTCACTGCTCCGGTCGGATGAGATGCACTTTCTCGTCCGTGCCGTTGAGAAGCACTCACTTAGATGTTTCTGAAAGTCTTAAACTAAAATCAATTGTGAAAAACAACTGGCTTTTCCTTGAAGCTTGCATTAAACACTTAATTCCCCTGACTTGCTGAGTACTCCCGTACTCACCCTTGCTCTATATAATTAAACCCCCCCAGTTCTCGAAGACGAAGAGGTGGACCCTGCTGATGAAGAGTTCTTCCAGGAGCAAGCAGACTTCAAGCAGAAGTAGGGTTTCGGCCTTCCCCCAAGGCTTTGCTTGTGGCTTAAGGCTAGTCCCCGCTTTTCGCTTCCGCCTTTTGTAATGCTGTTGCGAACTCGGGTTCTGTCCGCAGTTCCAACCTTGGTTGTAATCCTACTCTTAATAAAGAGACCGCTGTTGTTGTGATGTTCTGTCTTCCTGTTGTACCAGCGCTATTTCCTGGGACTGGTACAGGCATACAGGTTAATTTGGATCGCCTTATACTAGCCTCCGCTCGGGGCTAGTTTGGGGCGTGACACCTGCCAACGCCAAGGGGAAGAGGAAGCAGGAGGCGACCCCTCCTCCATCTCCTCCCCGAGGTGGCGGGGCGGTGCGCGTCAGCGGCAGGCGCCCGGAGGACGCCGCACCGATGCCCCAGCCCGAGAGGGAGCGAAAGAAGAAGCGGCTCCGCAAGATGGGGGAGACCGAGCCGTGCAGGGGGAGCCTCATCACGCCCCCAAAGTGGTCGTTCAGCCGGCCACCCCGCAGGTTCGACCTCTCACCCACAGCGGCCACACTCTCACTCCCAAACCCCCAGGGCTTCTCTTTACTTATCTCTTTCTGTTTCGTGTTTTTCTTCTGCCTCAGCGAGATCCCATCCCGCCCCGTGCGTCACTCCAAGGCCGGCCGGCCCGCGGGCAACGAGGCCGGGGAGGCGGCGGCCGTGGAGGCTCAGAGGCGGGAGGCCGACCTGCAAGAAGCCGCAGTCCGCCTATGGGAAGCCCAAGAGGCTGCTCGGGAGGCGGCCAGAGTCCGCCGGGCCGAGAAGGCAGTCCGGGAGGCCGAGGCGGCACGCGCGCACGAGGCGCCGGCGGCCAAGGCTGCCACCCAGGTCCCCGACCCGACAGTGCCCGAGGCGGAGGCCACCACCGAGGCTGCCCGTGACGACGCCGAGGGGGCGCACCCGGGGCCCGACGCCCCAGGCGGCGCCGAGGATGAGCCGGCCTCGGGAAAGGCCCCTGAGGCCGACACACTGACTGGCAAGTCGAGCCGGGCCTCACCATCACAGAGGTGGCCTTCCCCCCTTTCTTCCGCTGCTGTCATGCCCGGAAATTCACAAACAGAATTTCCGAAACTGATTGTGTATTAAAACCCCTGTCCAGGACCAGCCAGGGTACACAAACGACAAAGTTGACATACAGTTCCACGTCTTACAAACAGAGTAAAAATCTTACAGAAATGCAGCGAAAAAACAAAAAGACAAACTAAACTAGAACGGGAATCTTGCAGCGGGCTGGCACCATTCCACAAGCATCCTCGACGGCGGAGGAAGCCTACTCCTCTAAGAAACCTCCATCAGACGCATACTTCTCTTCTGGTGTGGGGAAAAATTAAGCAAGACTGAGTACTACCCACTGTACTCAACAAGTCATACCAGAAAAAGGGAGGTATGATGCAGGGTATTCCAAAGGCAGGCAAGGGTTTATTTGCATAAAGTAAGCATTTAAAAACAGTAGTTGAAAGCAGTAGAAAAACATTGAATTAATTGATCAATATTAACCATCACTGTCCAACGCTACATCCACGTTGCGACAGGCCCAAACCACCATCTGAACTACACCAGTTCCATTAAGTCAAATTATTAGAAAGTTCAACTAATCACGGTGAATCTGGTTGATCGCCCATAACCGCGGGCACAGCTATTCGAATAGTTCTACTCTGATCAGAGGTGTACATCTGTACCCACAAGACACAGCCCCACGACACGTTTCCGCATGCCAGTGTACCACCACGGTACCCCGGAAAGAGACTGTGACAGGACCCTTCGCATAACCCCTTTAACCAATCGTACCACCTCGGGTTTCGCCCCCACCCCTCAAAAGGCAGTGGGCAGCCCCCCCTCGTGCCTTGGTGAATCCGGCAGCCGCAAAGATCGTCGCAAGGCCCATCCAAACTCCATCACGCTCACCCTAGCCAGTGTACGTCAGCTAGAGGAAAGCTACACTACAAGTCCAGCCGTTGCCCACGCTGGCTTGTGGAAAGTACAGTAATTCTTCCAGGGTTTCCCGCGAACCGGTCCTTAAATGTCATGAGCACGACCATCAAAACCATGTGCTCACAACCCACCATTAATCAAGATTTTAATTGAAATAATTATTAAATTGCCCACGATTAACCATCGTGAACCATCATGAGATAATCATCATCAAGTAATAGTGAAACTTTAGTTATCCCATTAGTGAACTAATGTTTCTAAGCAAGGCTAAGCAAGTTCTATTGTAGCAACTACTCAAATTATTTCCCAAGCTATCAAAGGAATAAGGTAATTGTAATATAATGCTGAGTACAATAGGTAAACTATCCCATAAGTGACATTATAAAACAATGCAGTATTTAGAGAAAAACAAGACTGTTTCGTAATTTAGGTACAATATGATCAAATGAATAAGTATGACTTGCCTTGCTCTTGAGCTGAAGCAACTTCTGCGACGATCTCGAAATAAACCGGAGAGTCGGAATTACCGGAATCTACGCGACAAACAAAGCAAACAACAATACATGCTATAAGTCTACTGAAACAAAGAACAAAACTATTTTTAATAGATTCTCTGCATTTTTATAAATTTTCTGAGACTTGAACGGACTAAAACGGAGTCCGGATGAATTAGTTATGAATTTTTGAAGTTATCTGTGTTTTTACTATAACAGAAAAATCCTTAATTAATTATTGCGCAATAAAACCCCAAGGCTGACGTCACGATGACGTCAGGGCTGACGTCACGATGACGTCAGGGCTGACGTCAGGGCTGGCGGCGGCAGGCTAGGGCTGACATCACTGATGATGTCAGCGGCTAGGGCTGACGTCAGCCGCGACGGCGGCGGCTTCGCACCACGTGGCGCCGACGCGGCAGCCATGCGGCAACCACGCGGCGGGGCGGCGCGGTGACACGGCGGCCACGCGGCGCGTCGCGGACGGCCCAGATCGGCCCGGGTGGCCGATCGGACGGCTGAGGCACGCGGGCGGCCGAGCGGCCGGGCTTGGGCTTGGCCGAGCCAACCAGGGCGCAAGGCGGCGCCCGGCGCTAGGGTTTTAACGGCGCGGCGCGGGAGGCGACGGCGGGTGCGTGCGGGCGGCACGGTGGCGGCGGAGCGGCGCAACGGCCACGCGGGGCGGCTGCCGAGCGGCGGAGCGGGGCGCGCGCACGGCGGCGACGGAGAGGGGAAAAGGGGCGGCGGCGGCGGTGCTTACCGGCGGCGGAAGACGGCGGCGGCGCTCGGGAAACGGGAGAGGGGTCGCGGCGTGAGGGAATAAATAGGGGGGAGGCTAGGGCACGGGCGGCGGCGGTTGCAGAGTCCCCGCGAAACACGGCGGCGTGGGCGGAGCGGCGGCCGGCCGAGTCGGAGACGGACTCAGCCGCGGGCACCACCCGTCAACGGGCGCGCGGCGCAAGGGAGGCGCGGCGGACTTTCCGGGCGGCTCGGGTCGCGGCCTCGGGCCGGCCCGGGAAGGGGAGGGGGCGCGGGGAGGCGCGGCGGCCTTGGGCCGCCTTGGGCTGAGGGAGAGGGGAGGGAGAGCGGAGGCCGAGCGAGTGGCTTGGGCCGGCCCAGGAGAAAGGAGGAGGAGTGGGCCAACGGCCCAAAAGAGGGAAAAAGAAAAAGAAAAGGAAAAAGAATATTCCCAGGGATTTATTTATTGCGCTTGAGGGTTTTTAATTGGTTAAAATTATTTTTATGGCTCCGAAAATTCCACTAAAAATCCTGTTAATGTATTTTGACATGGGGAACTCAAGAAAAATTCCACCTTGCCATTTCCACTTCTTTAATGCATTAATTAATTGGACTTTTCTCCAGATTAATTAAACAATTTCTCAGATAAATTACTAAATTCAATTTTTATGATTTGGGAGAACTTCAGGGTGTGACAGCTGCCCCGCTAAGCGTGGAGCCCCTCCTGCAGGCCTTGGCCACGGCCAACAGCACGGTGCTGGACGGGCTAAGCGCCCAAATGCAGGCCCTGCAGGCGGAGCGGGCAGAAATCGACGCAGCGTGGGCGCGCGTCGAGGAGGGACGGCGCTCCGTGGAGGCCGGCTGTAAGGCGCACAGCCTACACGCCTCACAGCTCGAGGCCCGCCACAGCACCCTGGCAGAAATCGCCCGGGAAGTGGAGGAGGAGCGGGAGACCGCCCTCATCGCCACCGCCGTGTTCAACGGGGCACGGGACGACCTCCGTCTCCAATACAGGAGCCGGATGGCAGAGCTGGAGACGAAGCTCAATGCCGCCCGTGGAGTTCTCGACGCCACCGCTGCCAGGGAGCGACGGGCGACGGAGATCGAGGCGGCGACCCGCTAGCGCGAGGAGGCCCTAGAGGCCCGAACCATGGCGCTGGAGGAGAGCCTCACTACGCTCGGGGGCGGGCCTCGCGCTTGCTCGCGCAAGAGGCCGCCGTGCGCTGGCAGGCCGAGGCCCTTGACCTCCGCGCCCGGGAGGTGGAGGCGCTGGAGGAGCGCGCCCGTGCCCTAGACGCGAAGGAGGCAGCGCTAGCGGCACGCGAGACCGCCGCCGCCACACGGGAGGCGGCGCACGAGGCTGCCTCCGCCGAGCAGGACTCCGCATTCCGTGTAACACCCTGATAAAATTCCTAAATAAAAATACACCGATCAAAAATCATTTCTGATTTATTTTTGCATCATGCCGACAATTTCTTTATTTGTTTTATGCCAGTGCCAAACTTTTATTGAAAATTTCCAATTTTTCTACTCCTCTGATCTTTTGGTTTTTGTCCCAAGATTTTCACTCTGACCGAAATTAGTTTTACTTCAAAAAGTCCGCGTAAGCTCCCTCTACTGTGGCCTTCTTGTTGCTGGGCTTTTTTTGGAAAAAGTCCATGTTGCCTCCCCAAGCCCTTTCATTCCTATTGGGTTTAAAAAGATAAAGTCTAATTTCCCCCCATACTATTTTCGGTGACGACGTCGCCGCACGCCGCGCCGCTACGACGAGGCCGCTGCGACATCACCGGCTGCCGTCTTCCGCTCCCGTCTCACCGGCGAGCTTGCCGTCCATTCCACGCGCATCCTGCCCAACCTCGCACCGCCGCCAGCCATGCAGCAAGCTAGTTGTGCATGTGCATGCATGCAAGCAAGCTATCCACGAGCAGGCACCATGCAACTAGCTAGCTATGCGTATGCCTGCATGCAAGCGGCTAGTCGAGCCCAAGCTAGCATGCATGCACCATCCGCCTAACTCCAACAGCCTATGCACGTACGCCGGGCGACGCTCCTATCGAACGCCGGTGGTCCCCGCCAGGTTACCGTCGCCGTCTTCCGTTTTGGTAGGTGGCAACGGCAGGCAGCACAGGAGCCAGCCTTTGTCTCCCGAATGACGACGGCCGATGCAGCATGCACACCAACCCACGCGGCCGCTGCAACCACCCCGTCCCTGTCTTCATGGCAATTCAAGACGAGCCCCGTGCAGTGGAACCTATATAAGCACAGCCATAGCCGAATATGCAACCCGTCCCTCTCCATCCTCTCTTCTCCTCCTCCTTGCTTTGTTTCCCTTCAGCCACACCCTCCCGCGCACACGCCGCCATCTCTCCGCTTGCTCCGCCGCGGCCGGCTCCGGCTGGGCCTCAGTTGAGCAAGAGGACGGATAGGCCGCCGCGCCGTCATTTGAACCCGAGAACGACTAACTTATTGAACGGCTAACTCCTAACATCTAACCCGCTGACTTCTAACTCACTAACCCGCTGACCTTTAACTCGCTAACCCCTGACACCTAACTTGCACTAATCCGCTAACATTCATTCCTTAACGCTGTGTGTTCGTTTGTTGCCACCGATCGAACACGTGGTGTGCGAGGACGATCCGCGGGTTGACCGTCCCCAGGCTGTACCTCGACGATCGTAGTTCGTACGAGGACCGTCGCCCGGTACGCCGCTACCCGACTGCCGCAAGGTGAGCTCCTCTCCTGCTCTTCCTCTTGCTTTTGTTTCCTTACCACTTTTCTCGTCTACCATCGTTACCGCGGCATGGTGACGTCGTGAGGCATAGCACCGTAACCATTCCTTGCGCGGCCGCCCTCCGCAGCGATCGTCGCTTCACAGCCGGCCATGCATGCGCCATACAGCTAGCTGGCCGAACGTGTGCATGCATGCATGCAAGCAGCTAGCTAGCTGTAGGTATGCGTATGCATGTACGCTTGCAGCCGCCCGAGCCCTCCATCTTACCAAGCGCACACTCTAGGAAAACCACAACCACCGGAGGATCCCATTGTCCCGACCGATGTCGTGGCCCAGCTCGTGTCGAGCTACCCCGGCTGACCACCTCCCTCCCGCGGACATCGGCCAAGCCGCGCGCCACCAACCTCCTGGCCGTGCCGCGCAAGCCGAGCTGGCACCGACCCGCCTCCTGGCCGCCTCGGCTGCGTGCCGTGGCACTGCCGCGCCGTGCCGCCATGCTCGACCGGCTCTCCAGCCGCCAGCCAGGCCGGCCGCAGCCGCTGCGCCGCGTCTCCCCGGCCGCGCGCCACCGCCCGCGCCGCCCGGCCGACGCGACCCCCAGCCACGCTGCCGAGCCGGCGCCGCCGCTCCCAGCCGTGCCGCGCGCCCGGCCGGCCACAGCCGAGCCGCCTGGCCGCAGCCGCCGCCGGTCTGCGCCTCCCGCGCCGCCCTGCCGCCGAACCCACGCAGCGCGCGCCGCGCTGCCGAGGCCGCGCCGCCCAGCCGCGCCCGTGCACGCCGCCTCCCGTGCGCCGTGCGCCGCACCACCGCCCCCCTCCCCCCCTCCCCCGCTCGGCCTCCCCTCTGGAAGAAGCAAGAACAGAGAAAGATAAAGAAAGAAGGAGAAGCGAAGAGAAAAAGGAAAGAAAAAAAAGAAGAAGAAAAGAAAAAGAAGTGGGACCCGCCGGTGGGCCCACTATTCTGACTCTCTCTGTGGACCCGAAGACTTGGAAAAGTCTAAATCACCTCCCTCTTCTTTTTCGGGCCGAAGCCCACAGTCCTCCACAAAAGTCTAGAAAACGTCCCCTATTTCCTCGGGCCGAGCCCAGAATGGACCTGCAAAAGTTTACCTTATAACCTCCGGGCCGAAGCTCACCAACGGCCTCCCTCCTCACCAAAGTCTAATGCATATCCCTCTACTCACCCAGGCCCCTATCCAAAAGTTTATATCAGGTCCCTACCCGACCTCCTTCATCTCTGGGCTAAAGCCGAAGCCTTCACAAAAGGAAGTCCAACATTCGTCCCTCTCAACATCACAGCCAAGGAATATTCTTGGGAATATTCTTTTCCAATTTAATAAATTCATTTCCGTATTTCAGAAAATCCATTAATCCTCCAAATCCGTATCTCCCTCGTTTTAAGTCGGAGTTGAACGAAACTTTCGTCAAAATCTTTCAAAAATCAAGATCTACGCAATGGCACTGGTTTGGTTATTTTTCTTTTTCTGGAACTTTTGGCTCTTTTTGTGTTAGCGAGTAGTTCGTGACGTTATTATTCAACCGGATAGGGTACATCTGCGAGGAGGAAACTGAGCCAATTGATAACGAACCCCCAATTGAGCAAGGCAAGTCACTACGCCTCCTTCCTCGAACATGTTGATCCTATTTTTATAAATGTGTTGATTACAAATAAAATTGCACGCTAATTATAAAATGCGTACCTACATTTGCTTAAGCCTTACCTTTGATATTGTTTATCCTTATGTATTTACACACCTTTGTTACCTGAGTATATTACTTTACGCGTGATTATTTACTCACTGCTTAGCCCTGCTTACATAGACGTTATACACTCCATATGTGTGATATGTGGATGTGGTTATACTGATCACTCGATGGGAGTGATTGATAGAGATCGGGTGGAGACATAAGCGCCACCCACAGCATGAAAACCTTTGTGAAAACCCAAAAACATAATTAAACAAAAGTGATTTCGACTGGGGCGGCACGGATAGAATATGGATGGTTCTGGGAACGGTAAGTCGCCGACCCTTGTCAGTTAAGGACCGAGTCAAGAAGCTAAGCAGGAAACGAATCGAGTACGACCACACTTCTTGAGTGGGGATAGACTCGGTGGTCTAGGTTATTCTCGTGGGGTGGCACTCCAGACATGGTAGGTTCTGGATATCGGTATGGAAATGTGGAAGTGTGTGGCTTAATGACGTCAAAGCTTTATATATATATAATGTAACCTTTAATCCCGGGAGCGCCAGGACTCCCCTCACAACCGGCTCGAGGTAGGAATGTGGCGCCGGGGGTGCAATGGGGATTCACAGTCCTTGGAGCGGGTGCCGCCATGCGAGGGTAACTGAAAAACCGGGCCGTGACAAGTCTCATGTGTTGGGTGCGTCACGGAGTGTGGGATTAAAAGCGTACATCCGCTGCAGCGTGAGTAAATTAAACTATTCGAATAGTCGTGCTCGCGGTTAATGAGCGCCGGGACTTGTATTACTCTTGACTAGACTCACATGTTTTTAAATTGTTTAGAAGAGGTTGGGATAAATACAACATGTGTGACCTTGCCCCATGTGTGGGAAGGTTGAATTGTGATGAAGGAACTCCTAATTAATGACAACCTTTACATAGCGACAATTCTTTTCATGGTTAAAACTGCTAGGTCATAGGCTTGTGAAATAACTCGTGAAAACTGGCTTTACGCAAATAAACCGAAACCTGCCTTGGATCCCTATATGCATTTGTTGCATTTCTATAGTGGTGACTTGCTGAGTACGGTTGGTACTCACCCTTGCATATTTCTACCCTTTTAGCTTTTGATGATGAGGACATGCCAGTCGAACTGATCCCCGAGGAGGGGGATGGTACGGAGGAACCATAGGGACTAATCCCCAGTTGATGCCTGTGGAGTATAGATGGACCGCCGCAGCCTCGCTTCCGCTATCCTATCTTATCCTATGTTATTTGGTATTGTATCCGGTCAGACACGGCCTATTAGAACCTACTCGGGTTCCCATGTAATATTTGGTATTGTAAGACTATGCGATGCAGACTGTGTGTACCAGATTTGTAATGTATGTATACCAACCTACCGATCCAGGGAGTTGGTATTTGTAAACACATATGGTTTCCTGTGCTATAAAATCAGGGGCCGACACTCCGCCTCCGCGAAAACGCGCTCGCCGAGCGGGGGCAAGCCCTCGAGGAGGCCGAGGCCGCGGCGCAGCGGCTGGCGGACAGTCTGCTCCTCCGCGAGACGGCGTGGGAGGAGCAGGCGCGCCGCAATTTGGAAAGCGCCCGCGCCGAGAGGGACGTGCTGAACCAGCGGGCCTCTGAACTCGAGGCGCGGGCGAGGGAGCTAGACGCGCAGGCACGCAGCGGCGGGGCAGCCGCAGGCCACGGCGATCTGGCCGCTCGCCTTGCAGCCGCCGAGGAGACCATCGCCGAGCTGCAGGGTGCCCTGGACTCGTCCGCCGGGGAGGTTGAGGCCCTCCGGCTGTCGAACGAGGTGGGGCCCGGCATGCTCCGGGACGTTGTCTCCCACCTCGACCGCGCCGGGCGTTAGGCGGGCATCTGGAGTGGGCGGTACACAAAGTACGCCGCCAACCAGGGGGGCCTCGCCCAGCGCCTCTCGGAGATGGGCGGGGACCTTGGAAGGCTCCCCGAGCAGATCGAGGAGACGGTTAAGTCTTCCTCAAGGGACCTCGCCCGGGCGGCGGTGGAGCTCGTACTGGCAAGCTACCAAGCCCGGGACCCCGACTTCTCCCCGTGGACGGCATTGGAAGAGTTTCCTCCCGGAACCGAGGACAGCGCGCGCGCCCAAGTCCGGGATGCCGCCGATCATATCGTCCATGGCTTCGAGGGCACGGCCCCTCGGCTCGTCTTCGCTCTCAACTCCGACGAGGAGGAGGACGGCGACGACGGCGAGGCCGGCAGCCCGGGTGCGTCGGAATGAGCCCCCGAACCCCCGCGCGTCTTACTAATTTTTTATTTCTTTATCTCCTGAGGCCTTTGGGCCTTTGCTTATATAAACTAGCTTCATTTTATCTGCAATCAAATAAGGTTTTAATTTCTATGTTAGTTATGCTTCCTATATGCGCGTGATAAGGATGGTCTGTGTCACGATCCTTTTGCATCTTGGCTTGAGCGAGGGCTCGTGCTCGGGCCCCAGCCTCAAGCGGCGCGGGTCGGAGCTAGTGCCTGGGGAGATCCGCGTGTCGAGATTGGCCAGGCCGGGAGCGCGGTGACCGAGGGTTATGGATGACCCGATTGTGGGCCTTTGCCGATTCGCCCCCGGAGTTCACCGCGCCCCGGGGCATGGCTCGGTTCTGGGCCCCGTTTGGCGGTTTAGACGACCCGGGCTGCCGAGGGCAAGAACGAGCACGAGCAGGCTGACTCAAGCCAAGACTTCTCAAAGGGAAACGATAACACAGGCGTAGTCCTTAGGAAATCGAAAATGCCTGCTATTGAAATGCTAGGAAAAAATTAAACAGGTATAGGCATGTGGGAGCCCTCGGCCAACCCTGCGTGCCCGAGGGGGACGCGGGGTTGGCCTGAGCCCGAGGTACAACACCCGACCCCCTTATGGGTAGAAGCGGCGAAGATGCTCGATGTTCCACGGGTTAGGCAGCTCCGTGCCGTCGCCCGTGGCCAGTCGAACCGAGCCCGGCCGAGGGACACCGATCACTCGATACGGACCCTCCCACATTGGTGAGAGTTTGCTCAGTCCAGCACGCGTTTGGACGCGGCGTAGGACGAGATCGTCCACACAGAGTGATCGGGCCCGGACATGGCGTTGATGGTAGCGCCGCAGGCTTTGCTGGTAGCGCGCGGCTCGGAGGGCCGCGCGCCGCCTTCGCTCTTCCAAGTAGTCGAGGTCGTCACGGCAAAGCTGATCTTGATCAGCCTCGCAATACATGGTGGTCCGAGGGGACCTTAGGGTGAGCTCGGATGGGTGGACCGCCTCCGCGCCGTAGACGAGGAAGAAAGGCGTTTCCCTAGTCGCTCGGCTTGGAGTGGTTCGGTTTGCCCAGAGTACCACTGGCAGCTCCTCGATCCACGAGTCGCCGTGCTTCTTGAGGATGTTGAAGGTCTTGGTCTTGAGGCCCTGGAGGATTTCCGCATTGGCACACTCCACCTGGCCATTGCTTCTAGGGTGGGCGGGTGAGGTGAAACAGAGCTTGATGCCCATGTCTTCACAGTAGTCGCCGAAAAGCTCACTGGTGAACTGGGTGCCGTTGTCCGTAATGATACGGTTAGGCACCCAGAACCGAGCAGTGATGCCTCTTATGAATTTTAGCGCCGAGTGCTTGTCGATCTTGATGACCGGATAAGCCTCGGGCCACTTGGTGAACTTGTCGATTGCGACGTACAGATACTCGAACCAGTCCGGAGCCTTCCTGAAAGGACGCAGGATGTCTAGCCCCCAGACAGCAAATGGCCATGAGAAAGGTATGGTCTGCAGGGCCAGGGCCGGCTGATGCGTTTGCTTGGCGTGAAACTGGCACGCCCTGCATCGTCGGACTAGGTCAGCTGCGTCGTGGAGTGCCGTCGGCCAATAGAAACCATGGCGAAAGGCCTTGCCGACCAAGGTGCGCGAGGCGGAGTGGGCTTCGCACTCTCCTTCATGGACATCGACAAGAAGCTCGACGCCTTGCTCCCGAGGAATGCACTTCAGGAGGACTCCGTTAGCCCCGCGCCGGTAGAGGGCCCCTTCCACCATCACGTAGCGCTTGGAGATGCGATAGACGCGTTCACTCCCTTCGCGGTCCTCGGGTAGAGTCTGATCTTTGAGGAACACCTGGATCTCAGCCATCCAGGCGACCAATATTGGGGGGCCGGGCTCGGCCCCCCGGGTCCCGAGGCCTGGACTCCGACGGGCCTCGGGGGCCATTCAGGCGCATCCTTCTCCCCTAGGGGGTCGGGTCACGCCGACGGCTGGGCCAGCCTTTCTTCAAAGGCGCCCAACGGGGTCGGGGCTCGCGATGAAGCAAGCCTCGAGAGTTCGTCGGCGACCGCGTTATCCCGCCTGGGCACGTGCCGAGGTTCTAACCCGTCAAAATGGCGCTCCATACGCCGCACTTCGCAGACGTAGGCGTCCATTTGCGGGTCGGAGCACCGGTACTCCTTGGAGACCTAGTTAACGACCAACTGGGAGTCGCCTAGAACCAGGAGGCGGCGGATCCCTATTCCGGCCGCCACTCTGAGTCCCGCAAGGAGTCCCTCGTACTCCGCCATATTGTTGGTTGCCCGAAAATCTAGGCAAACCAAATATCTGAGGACGTCTCCGCTCAGCGAGGTCAAGGTGACCCCCGCGCCGACGCCCTGAAGGGCCAGGGAGCCATCGAACTGCATCACCCAGTAGGTGGCGTGAGGCAGCTACGAGGGGCTCGCGTCGGCCTCGGGGTCGGAGGGTCCGAGATCGGGCTCGGGAGCCGGGGTCCATTCCGCCACGAAGTCGGCGAGGGCCTGGCTCTTAATCGCGTGGCGTGGCTCAAAGCGCAAGTCGAATTCAGAGAGTTCGATTGCCCATTTTACCACCCGTCCGGTACCCTCTCGGTTGCGAAAGATCTGGCCGAGGGGGTAGGACGTAACCACCGTGACCCGATGTGCCTGGAAATAATGGCGCAGCTTCCTCGAGGCCATCAGAATCGCGTAGAGCATCTTCTGGGCCTGAGGGTACCAGGTCTTGGCATCCCACAGCGCCTCACTAACGAAGTAGACGGGCCGCTGCACCTTTCGGCGGGGCCTGTCCTCTCCGTTGAGGGCATCGTCCCCGGGGCGCTCGTTGTCCGAGGGGCCTTGCTGGGCCCACTCGGCTTCTATGCCGACGACCTCGGGGTCGAAGGGCACCGGGCGCGGCCTTCCTGCAGTGGCCCCAGGGCCTTCCTTGGGGTCGGGGGCGTCCAGTGCCGTCGGACGAGCGGGCAGAGGGCCATATCCGGTCGTCAGGGGCCTTAGGCCGCCGTCCGGCTCGGGGGCCTCTCCTCCCTTCTCTGTCCCGAGTCGGGTCGACATAGGGTGGGGGCGCGCGGGTCGAGGGCCATCCTCACCGCACTCCACAACTAACGCCGCGCTGACTACCTGCGGGGTTGCCGCCAAGTAGAGTAGCAGCGGCTCATCGGGCTCCGGGGCGACCAGGATCGGGGGCGAGCTGAGGTATGCCTTCAACTGGGTGAGGGCCTGCTCAGCCTCCTCCATCCAGGTAAACGGCCCGGAGCGCTTAAGGAGCTTAAATAGGGGCAGCGCCTTCTCTCCCAGCCTCGATATGAATCGGCTTAAGGCAACCATGCATCCGGTGACGCATTGCACGTCCTTAAGCTTGCTGGGGGGGCGCATCCGCTCTATAGCTCGTATCTTCTCGGGGTTGGCCTCAATGCCTCGGGCAGAGATCAAGAACCCGAGAAGCTTGCCCGCAGGCACACCGAACATACACTTTTCGGGGTTCAGTTTTATGCGGGCGGAGCGGAGACTTTCGAAAGTCTCCGCTAAATCCGAGAGCAAGGTCTCCTAGTTGCGCGTTTTTACAACCAAATCATCGACGTAGGCCTCAACATTGCGTCCTATCTGACTACTAGATATGAGTAGTACGCTGAAAAGTAGAACCTGCATTCTTCAATCCGAAGGACATGGTTGTATAACAATAAGTTCCTACAGGGGTAATAAATGCAGTCTTTTCCTCATCCTCCCTAGCCATGCAAATCTGATGATATCCTGAGTATGCATCTAGAAAACACAAAAGGTCGCACCCCACGGTGGAGTCGACAATTTGATCTATGCGTGGCAAGGGATAAGGGTCCTTAGGACGGGCCTTGTTGAGGTCGGTGTAGTCGATGCACATCCGGAGCTTGCCGTTCGCCTTGGGGATGATGACCGGGTTCACGAGCCACTCCGGATGGATGACCTCACGGATGAATCCGGCCTCCAGAAGCCGCGTCACCTCCTCGCGGATGAAGGCTTGGCGCTTCAGGGCCTGCCGCCGCACCTTCTGCCGGACGGGCCTTGCATCCGGCTGCACGGCGAGACGGTGCTCAATCACCTCCCTAGGGACCCCGGGCATGTCCGCCGGTCTCCACGCGAAGACATCGGCGTTTGCCCGCAGGAAGGAGACGAGCGCGTCTTCCTATTTGTCGTCCAAGAGACCACCAATCCGGGTGGTCTTGGACGGGCTGTCACCCAGGGCGACCTCCTTTACCGGGACCTCGTCGCCTGAGGCCATCCGCTGCCTCGGGGCGGGCGAGGTGGAGGCGCCGAGCCTCTCATCGTCGCCCGCGGGCTTGGACACCACGGCGAGGCGGTCCGCGCGCTGCTCCATGCAAGCTAGCGCGACATTGAGGTCGCCGTGGACGGTGATGGGGCCACTGGGGCCCGGCATCTTCATCTAGAGGTAGGCGTAGTGCGCGACGGAGGAGTAGTGCGCGCGCACGTAGACGTGGTCCTCGGCGAGGCGGTGCACCTGCAGCATCCCCTTCATCTTCTGCGGCGCGACGAGCACGAACCGCGCGTGTCCGTCGGGCTGCACCACCTCGCCCAGCCCGAGCGGGTTCACCGCCGTCTCCACCACCTTCACCTTCTTCGGCGGCGCGCCGGCGTGCGGTAGCTCGTACAGCACCGACCTCTCGTCGCCGGCGACGAGCAGGTACTCCCCGACGAGCCGGATCCCGCGCACGACGTCGAACGGGAGCGTCTTGTGCATGCAATACATCCGGCCGTTCGGGATGCTCCAGAAGCAGATCTTGTCGACGGAGCCGCCCGAGCCGTCGTCCTTCTCCCGCCGGAACACGACGGCGGCGAACGCCTCGTTGAACATCTCGACGATCGCCACCTTCCAGCCCTGGGATGATGAGCCGCCGTCGTCCTCCGGGCACACCTCGACGTCCCTGGCGAGCACTTTCTTGAGCGGCGAGTTGAAGCAGGAGAAGACGCGCAGGCCGGTGGCCGTCGCCACGATGAATCCGGTGGAGAAGAGGTTAAATGCGAGGTGCACGAGCGGCGGCGGGCTCTCGCCGGCGACGGCGGAGGGAGTAGTTGCCGTCGTCATCATGATCTCGATCGGAGCTAGCAATTCTCAGCAAGTCGTCGATGGAAAGTTTCGTTGTTTTGGCAACAAGCTCGATTCATCCATGTATATGTAGCTTCGTGCATGGAAGTGGACGCGAACTCGTGTTGGTAAGCATGTCGATTTCGGGCATGCTTGCATGCTGTTTCCGATTGCTATTATATGGAGTTAGCTGATTTTGCTGGCAGTATACTAAACTGTCTCGGACAAACAGATCGACTGTGATTTTGGAACAGAGTCTGAATTTGCCTACTACTGATGAGCACCAGAGCAGGGTTCACAACGACGGCGGGGGAGTGAGATATCGGGTTTGGGACCAGGAAATTTGAACCGATTTGGATCGAATTTACTGTTTCAAATTTGAATTTTGCCCCCCTCCCCTCCCCTGGCGGCCGCATGGGGCCGCATGCCGGAAACCACTGTGGTTCCAAGGAAGGCGACGGCAACGGCCTCTACTCTCCCCTCCCTGGCTCTCAATGCCTCTTGTTGCTCGGGTTTGTGGCGGCGACAATGTTGTAGGAAGTCGGCCAATTGAGCGGTGCACAAATCCAACGAGGCGAGGGCATGATGATGGATGGGGGTAGGTTGATGAACTTGACAACGATAACATTCAACTCCTCCCCATGCAGAGGAGGTGCTTGTGGTTGTGGAAGGTGTGGTTGGCAGGGAGAACATTAGATTTTTCGTCTTCTTGGTCTTCGACCAATGCCAAAGACGTCGATGTCTATTGGCATCATATATTTTCCTCCTTAGAGGCGATGTCACCGGTACCATATATTTTCCTCCTTAGATGCGTCGTTGTGGTTTTTCTCTTGTAGTCCTGGAGTTTGGGCAAGCTTATGTTTTCTCTTGTAGACTTCTGTTGGTATTGTTGGTCATGGAGGCTAAGTTTCGTTATAGAAAATTGGAGTTGCTTATAGTCTTACTATACGGTTGGTGACGATAACTTGTATCGGGTTCTTCAGTCCTAGGTCACTAGGTTATGGTGGTGTGCCGTCTCAAGTAGTCGTGTTGTTTTCTTCATTGAGGTTTTTGTTAGTTTTTCTTAAATTAATCGTACAATTGTAAAGTTTTAGGTCCGGTTTCCTTAATAAATTGGATTACCTCTTTTATTCCATAATAAAAAAGCATGAAGTCCCTGCCCCTTTCCAAAGGTTTTCTTCAAAAAAATATTTGAATTTCTCAAAAGCCATTCCAAATAGTTCTCTGAAATTTGTTTTCAAACCACCTAGAAATCACAAAATTTTGCGAAAACCGATTAGTTTTCGTCGGAATTGTGATCCCTTGTAATGATGAGTGTAGAGCAAGGTTTCTTGAATTTTTGCGGCCATATATTACATCACAACCAGCAACAAAATATATACAACAAGTCGATTAATTCACAAGCTGAAGAAGAAGTTACAAACTGTCGGCCAAAGTAAATTCTATCGACTTTTATTGAGATTTTTATTGATAGCGCTGCAGCCAGGGCAACGGTTTAGTAGACGGTCCGTCCGCCGCGGTCGGTCAGCCCGGCCCTGTAGCCGGCGTGGTAGACCGCCGCGTCGGACACCATGTCGTTGGCCAGCATGCCGCCGATCGCGCCGCCGACCAGCCCGGCGTTGAGCCCCCTCTCGAACTCCAAGCTGCCATTATTCCTCGTCCCCTTCGTCGGCATGCCCACCATCTGCCAGTCGGCCTTCGCCGGTGACGGCGTGGCCATGTGCCTGTCGGTTTTTGCAACCGCAGGTGAAGGCAGCGCTCGCGAAGGCGCCGGCGGTGTCGCCGGCGCCGGCGGCTTTGCCAGCGGCTGTATCGGTGTCGGTGGCGGCGGCGGCTTGGCCACTGGTGGAGACGGCGGGGCCGGTTTGCGAAGGTAGGCCTCCGGTGGAGGGGGAACGTAAGGCGGCGAGGGAGGAGTGGTTTCGAACTGCGGCGGCGCCGGGTAGGCGACGACGGTCTGCGGCGCGATGACGGGGCCGAGACGGTAGGAGAGGTGGAGCACGCCGCGGGGCTGGGAGCGGTGTAGCTTGCGGACCTGGTAGGAAGCGAACTGCGGCGGGCGGGCGCCGAGGTCGTAGGGCCCGGCGGCGGCGGCGCCGGAGCCGGAGAAGATCTCCGCGAGCGGGATGATGACCTCGCCGATGTCGCGGTCGCCGAGGGAGCGCTCGGCGCGGAGGAGGACGTGGAGGCAGCCCGCGGCGGACGCGGCGGTGGGCGGGACGGTGAAGCGGAGCGTGGCGTTCCAGGCCGGGTGGCGGCCGCCGTAGGGGTCCGTCGGCGTGCACTCGCGCGTCAGCGGGTCGCCGGAGATGGTCGCCACGGCGTACACCTCCATGCGCGAGATGAAGTTGACGTTCTTCAGGTCCCTCGCCGAATGGAGGGTGACCTCGAGAACTCTGTACGCCATGGCTAACTCACTCACTCTGCTCGATCACTTGGCTGCACGGCTTGCTTGATTGCTCAAGCAGAAGCAGGTAGTGATGGAGTGATGGTGCTTCAGCATGCAGGTGCAGGTGTATGTATAGGAGGTGGAGTGGGACCCACTTTCAGGGACGGTAATATTCCAAAACTACCTAAAGTACCAAAGTTTGGCAGAAAATTGGTAGTTAAAGCAGGAACTAAGACCTTTGTTTTAAGGAGTCAAAAATTATGAGAAGCAGTTTGTGGGTAGTCAGCTAACGAGAATATAAAAAAATGGTTTCTTATCTTTTTGGTTTTTAGCTTATTTTTTAGATTGTATAGTTACATATTTATAGAATTCGGAATTCATGTGAGAATCTAAACTGTTTAGGGTGACTGAAGATTTTGAAAGAAGGTATAACAACTATAATCATCCTCAAACATGTTCCAACTGAGTATCGTGGGAGACATGAATGTACAACCTAATGTGATTAGATTACTCCTCATGCTTTACTATGATAATTTATGTCAAATATTAAAGAAATAATAGATGGATATATGTTGGAATATTGTGATGTGATTAGGATGGTGATTTGACATACTTATGTGTATCATATTTATATGAGACGGAATTTAAGATGTTATATAATAATAATTATTAGTGAGTAATAATATGTTATATTTGTATATTAAGGTAGTATGGGTTATTAGATATACATGTAACTACGTAAGTTGAGTAGCTTAGCGGCGCGAACTTATTAGCCACCAATCAAACAGGCTTTTTAAGTACATAAACCGCACTATCAGTGTAGCGAAGTTTGCCAGGTTTAAATCCTAAATGTCTATAGTTGAACAACCCTGTGTATTTCTAATAGTGCAGAGATCGGAATAACTTTTGTAAAAAAAAAAATTCCACAAAGCAACACCTCCGGATTGTCGAGCCATTCAATGGAGAATAATCGAGCAGCCTACATATTATCATCACTCTCCCTGATTGGGAGGTTTCCTGCAGTTTGATTTTTTATCAAATAAGGTTGAATACAATGG
This sequence comes from Oryza officinalis, assembly GCA_008326285.1. Classification (NCBI taxonomy): domain Eukaryota; kingdom Viridiplantae; phylum Streptophyta; class Magnoliopsida; order Poales; family Poaceae; genus Oryza; species Oryza officinalis. Next base: position 53,457,429 of record BDMV01000007.1, on the reverse strand, counting down.
TAGGACAGATCAGGAGGCATCTGATGCTGGATAGCTTGAGGATATATAGTTCTTGCGGACTGGCCTTTCTAGTGCTGCGTGTCCAGAATTTCCGATGATTATTAGCAGAGGATCGATGCCATATCTTTGTCTGGCTCGATTTTTCGTGTTTTTAAATGGTTTATTCTTCTTTCGCGTGTTGCTGAAGATACGAGTTTTGGATATGTACCATTGCTTTCAACCGGTTTTTACTGCTCAGCCTTTGAATGTGCTGTAGCAAGTAGTGAAAGTGTAACTGCTTTTCCTTCTTTTAACTGGAGTTGTTTTCTTTAACCGGCTTTACTGCTCGAATGTGCTGTAGGAAGTAGTGAAAGTGTAACTGCTTTTCTTTTTCTTTTAACTGGAGATGTTTCTTCAGAAATATCTCTTCTTTAATGATGAGAAATATAAATATCTCCTGAGAATAAATCCACTGGAGTCTAGAGAGTAACTGTAAAAAATCACTCTAGATGCAAAAGAATCAGGAAGAATTACTGTGTTTATCTTAGAACTTTTGCCAAACTTCCAATTGAGTCATCATCATGACATCATGAATGATGCAAAACTGAAGATGCCCCCAGAAATTTTAAGATGAAGGAAGTTTTATTGAACTCAGTTAATTACATGAGAATGATATAGATGCTCAAGGTAACACTGCATTGGACGAATAATGCCAAACCGATCGAGACAGATGGTAACCACGGAATCCTGACCGGTCTTCAGCAGATTAGTGCTGGGGTGCGTAAGCTAGTGAATAATGTTGATGCGGTATTATTATCATGTTCTTCAGATATAATCTGTATGACTGTACATAGTCTCATGCAACAGGGTGGACAGAATTGATTCATCTACATCAAGAGGAAATAATCTGAGCGGGCAAGAACATATGCATGTTGTTTCTGCTGTCTCCTTCAATTTGTTATTTTTCTACTGTGGTCATTTAGCGGGTTGATTTCTGAGTCCTGATGGGTTTTGGTCAGTTAATTACTCAGTGGCAGTGGAGCCTGCTCAAGCGTCACCTCAATCCTCATTGACACTGGTGGATATACGTGGATAAAAAAACTTCAAAATAAGTTTGAAATCTTTTGAAATATCTGTTGAATTGTTTTAGATAATGAAATATTTCATTAATGAATAAAAATATCCCACCTTTGTATTAACTAAAAATGCATGTAAAGGGAAAAAAAAGCATTCCTGCATTTATTTTCATGATTCCCATCATTTTAACGATTTCGAAGCCAACTAAAAGGAAATTTTAAATAATTCAAAATTTATAAATTAACAACTTAAATGACTTAAAAAAGAATTTTTTAATCTAACCTTTATATTTTATAGAACGGATAAAGTAGAAATGAAGCTCCATGGAACAACGGCTTCAACACTGTCGTTGTCCAAACTGATCTAATTAAATCGACGATGAATTTTCATCCAGCGTTAGCTCCCTATAACAACGCCTTCAACAGAGATATATGTTGAATGGCGAGTAATGCATAAATATTCTAAGAAAGAAAAAAAAACGTACGTGTTACTATTGACGCCGAATCCGTACTGTCGATGTGGACCCGGCGTGCGGACACACGAAGGCCTGGGAGATCTGCTTAGCTTCAGTGTAGGTCATAAAATTGATAAAGCGCGGATGTGCCAGTCAGTTTGATTCTGCCACTGACAAGATATACAAAATAGCAGAACAGAAGGTCTATCGGCCGATAAGCCGATAGAGCAAAACTGTATCGGCCGATAGGCCGATAGCCAAAACAACCGATCGGTCGATGGCACAGTTCCAGCCAATGCCGATACCCGCCGATGTAGTTAGGGTTTCGAACCATCAGCCGTGTACTGAGCAAACATCTATATAGAGGCGATCGGCTGACGATAACATGATGATATAGCAATGTGATATAACATAATCCAAATATAAAATAAATATTGATCTGAAGATTAAAGCACACATCGGCCAGAGGTCCGATGGCATAAACTCTCAATAAGCAGATAAACAATAAATACTCTGTTGTCATCGACCAGATCCAATCTATATGTAAAACTCTTGGGCCAATGCAACGTCCAGATAACTCACCGGCTGAAACCCCGGTGAAACCCTTATTGGCAATCGACAGGCAGACTAGAAATTACGGTTCTAATCACGACTTAGCGGCACTAAGTATGAAAAGAAACGCAAGATCTAGACAATCAAGCCTTCGACTGATTTTCGGGATGGTGGATACCTTAGCCAACCTAATCTAGCGAGGCGATTTAGTCGATACCGGCGTAAACCCTAAAGTGAATCTCGGCCGATAAGACTAAATCGAGAAGCCGAATCAGATTGACTAAGATATATGATAATAGGTACTTACGTTGACGAGATCAGAACGTCGAAGCCCTAGCCCCGACAGCGCAGGCAGCCATAACGAGACTTGCCCCTCGCAGGAAGGGCATGAACTCGCCGAAGAAGACGAAAAGTAAAGGGTGGCGATGCGCCGAAATTGTATTGATCGTGAGATAATTTTGCATGAACCTTGGGTTTACATATTTATACCCATAGACTAACAAAGATCCTAACAGATTACGACTCAAACTTTCCTAAAGATAAAAGAAAACAGATAAAGTCCTTATTGAACACTAAACATACTTTCGTAAAGATAAAAAGGAAACTAACAAATTATTCCTAATTAATAGATACAAGCCACATCCTCCTTGGACTCGGTCTTCTCTAGATAAGATCTTTTCGAATCTAACAAAAATCCAACTGCTGTTGGTGGATGGTTTAAGATAACCCCCATCGGCCGATGTAGAACCCGATACTAGCTTCGAGCCGATATGAACTTTGGTCCGATGGAAACTTTGAGGCTTACCAAATTCTGGTGTTAACAGTTATAGATTAGTTAGTACTGTAGTACAAAAGTTAGTCTCCAAGCCATGCAAAAAGTACATAAAAATCCTCTCCCATTTTATTCAAGCCACGGTAAGCTAGAATAGTAGCTAGAACTTGACACGTCTGCCGTCAGCCACCCCGGCCTTGTACCCGGCGTCGTAAGCCGCCGTGTCCGACGACATGGTCTCGCCGGACAACATTCCCCGGACGGCGCCGCCGAGCCACTGCCCAAAGTCACCGTTCCTCTTGCGCCGCCGCGGCGACGAAGACGCGGCGTCGCAGTGGGCAGGATTGCCCGGCGACAGGTAAACATACGGCGGCGCGTTCGCGTAGCACGGCACCACCAGGTACGCTGGGATAGCACCGGTGTCCGCCGCCAGCGGCGGCGGCGCCACGACGACTGGGCCTAGCCGGTACGACAGACTGAGCACGCCGCACTGCTCGGCGCTGCTCTGCACCCCGTGGACCAGGTACTGATAGGGCGCGTGCCCGTCGCCGCCGGCGAGCTGCAGGTCGGCGAGGGGGACGTACACCTCGCCGACGTCGCGGTCCCCGAGGGCGCGCTCGGTGCGGAGGAGGATGTGGAGGAACGCGCCCGAGGCGGCGGCCGGGACGGCGAGGTGGAGCGTGGCGTTCCACGTCGGGTTGCGGCCGCCGTAGCGGTCGGGGAGCGTGCACTGGCGGGCGAGCGGGTTGCCGGAGACGGAGACGACGGCGTACACCTCCATGGGAGTGATCAAGTTCACCTTCTTGAGATTCCTCGCCGAGATGAGCGTAACTTCCAAGGCCCTGTACGCCATGGCCAGTCGCCTCCGCGAGCTTGAGCTTGGATGGCGATGGCTACAGCTCCAGGTGTATACTACTCTATATAGGAGGTGAGTGGGGCCCAGTTTCAGTGACTGTTCCGTCCCAACATTGGCAGCTTTGCATCTCATGCTAAGTTGAAGACAAGACTTGCTTTGGCAAGTCGTTTTTTAATTATCTTTCATAATAGCATGTAAATATCAATGTGATTCTGTGAATTTGTGCCAAGTAGCTTGTGACAAAAGACTGTGCTGGTTCTCTCGCACTCGGATCAAAATGTCTTATTTAAACACGCCTGCCTGCACTTTTAGGCCAACTGGAATAGAATCCACAATACATTTCGCAGACATACCAATAATGACAGATGATTAAACCATTTGCAGTGGCACATTGTTCACATAAGAAATAATACAATCCTAAAAAGTTATACATATACCCAATGTGATGGATAATCTAGCATAGATTATCTTCAAACGCCAGAAAAATCATCTGGTTTAACAGCAAAATGCAGTATCATACGATTCTTTGGAGAATGGCCACAACATTACCACAGCCATCGTCCATATCAGGGCCGATCCAATAGCCAGAGATAACGGTACGAGCATCTGAAACAGCATCAAATAAATGTTTGCTGGATTGATCGTTATGAGCAGTGGAAACAGCTGCAGGTCTGCCTGAAGTAGCTGCTTTTGCAGAGGAACCTGAACTGCTGCAAACAAGAATACTGGACCGGTGTGAACCTGCAGATGCAGTCACAAAATTTATCTCAACATTTCAGGACAACGATGTGAAACCAAAGTTTGTATTACAAAGTTTACAACTGTAGTCCGGTCACTGAATTTTGTAAATTGCAGTGAATGTTGGTACCTACTGCTGAAAGGTCGCTTCCGCTGAAACCTGTTCATGGAAAGAACTTTATATGTCTGTTCCAAGAATAAATGACACATCTGAGAGTTTGAACATAAATAAAAACTATTCAGAAACCTTTAGGTGAACCACAAAATGGTTCAGGAATCAGTGGTTTGTTGTGGGGATGGTGATAAGGTGTTATTAGTTTTCTCATTCAGAGTAATTGTAATACAAGGAACATAAACATCGAAAGGATTTTGTGTTGGACCGTCAGTGTATCAAGCAACTCTACCTGAAAGAAAATTCAGGTTACATTGCAACCGGAAAAAGCCAAGGAGGAGACAGAATTATGAGCAACTAGTCATGAGACAGAATTATGAGACAGAATTAAAGGTGTCTACAATTACAAGTAATTTCTATGTTGTTTCAAGCTAACACTGAGCTACTTTCATGTTTGAACAACACACAAGATGAAAAAATTTCACAACAAACTGCACCTACAGAGTTTACAGAGTTACAGTACGCCTTGAACTACACAGATTTCAGCCCGGTGATTCGTTTACCTCCCAAAATCGGTGACTTTGTTACCTCCCAAGAATGTAGCATCTTCACTGCCTTAGCCAATTACCCTAGAATTTTACTGTCGCTGCGTTGCAATTTCTTCCCAACCACAAGGCATTCGACGAATTGCCTGCCCCACGCTACGAAACAGGAGTACAGCCTAAGAAGTGAAGAAAACCTTAGTACCTGGGCGGCGCTCCGGCGAGGAGATGGGAGGAAGCGCGGCCGCGCGGCGGCGGCCGCTGCAGGCTGCAGCACGGACGACGACGCCATGACCGGCGGGTTGCAGCGACCGGAGATTTGCGCGAAGAGCGGGAGACCGGAGGAAGAAGAGGGGTTTGGCCGTTTGGGGAATTTACACTAGACCCTTGGGCTTTTATCATAGTAGTAGTGTAGTACTAGTCGCAACAAGGCAAAAACTACACTAGATGCCACTGCGGTGGCTGCGGATCCGCACGCTCTCCACCGCTGCCGCCCACCACCCGTTCGACAGAATTCCCCACCCGTCGCTCGCCCGCTCCCCGATCGCCTTCTCGGCCGCCGTCAGGGCGTCGGACCCGGCCTCCCTCCCCGCGCTCCACGCCGTCGCTGTCACCACCGGCCTCCACGGCTTCGCCGCCGTGACCAACTCCCTCGCCGCACGCTACGCCAAGACCGGATCGTTCCCTTCCGCCGTCAGGGTGTTCGCCGCCGCAAGGGCTCGGGATGTCAGCTCCTACAACACCATCCTCTCCGCGTTCCCCGACCCGGCCGAGGCGCTCGAGTTCGCGTCGTGGATGCTCCGCTCCAGCGCCGTGCGGCCCGACGCCGTCACGTGCACCGTCGCGCTCTCGCTGGCCGCCGGCCGGAGGGAGGACTTCCTCGTGCGGCAGCTGCACTCGCTGGCTTGGCGGTCCGGGCTCGCGGCCGATGTGTTCGTCGGCAACGCGCTCATCACTGCGTACTCACGGGGAGGTTCTCTTGGGGAGGCCAGGAGGGTGTTCGACGATATGCCGGCGAGGGACCTCGTCTCCTGGAACGCGTTGATCTGCGGTCTCGCGCAAGACGGCGACTGCCCGGCAGAGGTGATTAGCGTGTTCCTGAGGATGCTAAAGGACAGCGACGTCCAGCCTGACCGGATATCGGTCTGCAGTGTGATCCCGGCATGTGGTGGCGGGGGGAAGCTCGAGCTCGGCCGGCAAGTCCACGGCTTTGCGGTGAAGCTGGGCGTCGAGGGATACGTCTCCATCGGCAACGTGCTCGTCGCGATGTACTACAAGTGCGGCGCTCCCGGCTGCGCCCGGGTGTTCTTCGACGCCATGGGCGAGCGCGACGTCGTGTCATGGACCACGGCCATCTCCATGGACGGCGAGTACGCCCTCACGCTGTTCAAAGGCATGCGGCGAGACGGCGTGCCGCCCAACGAGGTCACCTTCGTAGCGCTGATATCGGCGCTGCCGGCGGACTGCCCGGCGAGGGAAGCGCAGATGATCCACGCAGCGTGCCTCAAGGCCGCCGTGTCCGGCGAAGCGGCCGCGTCGAACAGCCTCATCACCATGTACGCCAAGGCGCGGCGCATGGACGACGCGAGGATGGTGTTCGACCTCATGCCTCGCCGGGAGATCATCGCCTGGAACGCTGTGATCTCAGGCTACGCGCAGAACGACCGGTGCAACGACGCCCTCGAGCTCTTCTCGTCCATGGCCAGGTGCCTGACACCCAACGAGACCACGTTCGCAAGCGTCCTCAGTGCGGTGACCGCGGTCGAGACGGTGTCCATGGCGTACGGCCAGATGTATCACTCCAAGGCTCTCAGGCTGGGCTTCGGCGACAGCGAGTACGTCGCCGGCGCCCTCATCGACATGTACGCGAAGCGTGGCAGCTTGGAGGAGTCCCGGAAGGCGTTCGACGAGACGGAGCAGAGGAGCCTCATCGCCTGGACGGCGATCATCTCGGCGAACGCCAGGCACGGGAGCTACGGCGCCGTCATGAGCCTCTTCGGCGACATGGCGCGCTCTGGCGTCGCACCGGACGGCGTCGTGCTCCTCGCCGTCCTCACGGCCTGCCGGTACGGTGGGATGGTCGACGCCGGCAGGGACATCTTCGACTCAATGGCTACTGATCACGGCGTCGAGCTGTGGCCGGAGCACTACGCCTGTGTCGTCGACATGTTAGGACGGGCAGGGAGGCTGGCGGAGGCCGAGGAGCTCATGATGCGGATGCCGGCCGGGCCGAGCGTGTCGGCTCTGCAGAGCTTGCTCGGAGCCTGCAGAATCCATGGCGACGCGGAGATCGGCGAGAGGGTCGCCGGAATTTTGACGGAGAAGGAGCCGACGGAGTCCGGCGCGTACGTCCTCCTGTCGAACATCTACGCCGACGTGGGCGACTGGGACGGCGTCGCCAAGGTGAGGAGGAAGATGCGGGACAGAGGCGTCAAGAAGGAGATCGGGTTCAGCTGGGTGGACGCCGGCGCCGGCGAGGCGCTGCATTTGCACAAGTTTTCGTCGGACGACACGACGCATCCGCGTACAGAAGAGATATACGCAGTGGCCGATGTGTTAGGCTGGGAGATGAAATTTCTGAAGAATTGTTCGCAAATGGAAATGATCTGATACACCAGTGACTCTAAAATTCATTCCTTTGGGTTAATCGAAACACAATTGTGCTGCACTACTGTCTTTTTACGATTTCTCTGATCGAAATCAACCCAAATTTAACACGTTTGCATTGCACCATACGATGAATTTTCTGATCGAAAACACATTTGCATTGCATTGCAGCATACGATGGAGCAGACACGTTTTTTTTCATATAGAACGGCAATATAGTTTTAGCATGACTTTGTGGACGCACCTTTTTTTTTCATATAGAACGGCAATATAGTTTTAGCATGACTTTGTGGACGCACCAATCTGCCAATAAGTTCGTAGCCGCTGCAGTATTCACTTGCAGAATAAACAAAGGATAATTGCATAACTAAAATTAGCATCACTTTACTCAACTGAACTGAAGATGCAATTCGCGATACAAACAGTACAGAATACAGAGCTTATTTTGCATTCTGCAACACATTCTCAGTTCAGATAAGTTCTATCACATCTCAACGACTAATGTGAAACTAACAAAATTTGCCAGAAGAAAATGAGAACTAAACGTACATTGGTGTCACGAGTGTACCAGCACGCAAGACAAATGCTTCGACCATTCGGGTATATATACATGTACATGTGCTGGTTATAGTCGTGGTACTGATAATCAAGGAACGAGTTAGCCTATTGTACATGAAAATCTTTGTACATTGTTCATACACAGGTGATGGTCCAAGTGATTTCTTCTTTGAAACCTAAAAAAGGAAAAGATAACATCACCGATTACTGTTAGGAATAATAATTCCAGGACTGGAAAATGGTAATCAATGTTCTTTCAGTTCAGGCGCTGCCATCTGTATAGTGGAAGTTCCTAATTTCAGTGCTAGTTTTGGGTCGAAAAACTAGTACACAGGTGGTGCTGTGTATGCATATGTAAAGTGTAGTATAACCTACAGAGTAGAAAGCATTACAGAAAGAAGAACCAAGGAATTGCAATGTTCTTGTTTCAGCACTTAAACATATAGTCTAATTTACTGCAAAAGTCACAAGGTACCTATACAATACGTCATCAATGGAGGGATGGTATCAATGAAGAAGAGGTCATTTTCACCTTTGCAGAATAACATGAGACCAATTCATTCAAGAAGTCATTTTATTCTGCACTATCATGAGGTGCAAGGTTTGAATGTAATAAGGTTAGTGAAGGTACCTGCTTGAACTTTATCCAGAAGTGGCACTGAAAAAGAGACACCACTGGCTGATTTCTTGGTTAGCACACTAATTAACACTTTTGTCCTCTGACCTGTTAAAGGATCAAACATTATATAAACATTAGGGGTAAGGAGAGTGTTGAACTTAATTTATTTGTAACTGAAACGTACCATCAAAATTGCTAAGTGGAAACCACCATTTTGTCCTTCTCAAAGGAACATATGATACTATTCAACCATAAATCAACTCCATGACGAAAACACATCATTTACAGCATGGAGGAAAGAAAATTCTCTACAAAGGAGCTGCTGTCCAGTAGCATTGTGTATAAGCTTATCAAGTGCAGTCGGTAACTAGGCAGTCTTGCGCAAAATCAAGTTGATCAGTGCAAAGCACATCTTCAGCTGCCTCCCTCATGGATAAACCATCCAACTAGATGCTAGCAATGTGTAAAAGAACAGGCCTTTGGAATAGAAGAGAAGACAAACACGTCATGTACAAATTAACCAGCACACTTAAAAGAGAAGACCTATGAATTTCACGCAGTTTTGAACTTTTCAACCAAATGCTACTGGCAAGTCCGGGACATTACTCAAACATGGAATGCACATCCAACAGCACCTTGTAAAGGGATGTCATTTTCCTGGATTCTGAACATATCAGCAGCTGATAGACTCCATTGAAAGCCGCACGAGCCTTAGTAGATCATTCACACTTTGGAAGTTAAAATCCAAAACTGTTTTTACTGAAGAAAGGCCATCTATTCCATTTTCTTGGTTGCCAGCAGCAGAAGCAATTGCCATCTGTGATTTCCGAGTTGCATCGAAGGCACAATTGACATCATTTGTCTAAGAAAATGAATAGAGTCATCAGATCCAAAGTGTAATTGATGGCATGATGCACTGTAAGTAATGTACTGTCAAGTTATGAGGTGTTCAGGGTTTTAGGGTCATTAGATTCTAATCCCAAACCTAACCCTTTTTTGTTTTGGGGAATGGAATTAGTTGGTTCATCACCATATGACTCCACATAACGGCAGTGCCATTTGAATATGTAGCAATAAGGTTATGCAACAAAAGTCATGAGCGACATCACAACAGGATGTAAAACAAGTATAGTCCTTAAGACAGAAAGTTCCCGACAAACATTTCAAAGTCACTTTCAAACCAAACTTAATTATGCATTGCCAAAATCTATCCAATATGCTCGTTTATTGATATCCAGCCTAGATTTGTTGGGTGCAATTTGCTAATACCATCATAATGAACAGTTTAATTTCTTATTATATAGATAACAGATTGTGAACTCATTCGATACACTATAAAAGATAAACCACTCTCGAAATCAGAACTTTTTGAACTGCCTATATATCAAGGTATGAAGAACTTACATAGGCTAGTAACCTTGTCAAGTGTGGTTGATTGCGAGCAGCTAGTAACAAATTGTTCCCAGTAACTTGGGGCGAATTAGCATCCTTGCTTGAAGGGCCCTTAGATAATCCATTGTTATTTAAATTATCAATGTCTGAGGCAGAAGACGATGGTGATTCACCTACAAAGGTAACAAACAGAAGTAAATAGCAAAGCAAGAAAAAAGTTATAACAAACACAATCCAGAGAATAAACAGTAACAATATGATAATGCCTGGAAAAGATTTATATAAAGTATGAATGAAACAGTGAAACACCAGCAAGGACAGGGGATTGGGTATGATATTCTGAATTTTGGGCACGACATATATTACTAGTATGATGAGTTCGCACTTTCAAAAAAGAATATTATTATGACCATTAAAAGTATTTGAAATTCTAATATGCAAGCTAGACTAGCATATGTAATTAAATTTTAGTGTTTAAGGTCAAGTACCTGGTGGAGTCTGTACAATTGCCTGCAACATCTGCCGATCCTTGCTTGCAGTAGGGTATTTATAGTATGCAGCCTTGAGATAGGCTACTTCGACACACTTGTATGCTAAAGCAGCAGCGGCCATTTTCTTGGACTTCTCATATGCATGACCAACAAAGCTGGACAATCATATGAATCAATTAATTATAGTGACGAAACATGAGTTGAGTACAACAGCTGTTTACATAAGTTGTGCTGTGAACAGCATCAGCCGTCAGGCAAACCAAGTTATTAGACTACCCCATCTAAGTCGACCCATGCAGAAGAAAAATTCACACTAACTTCCAACTTACAACATGAGGGACCTACCAGGAATTTATTTGCAGTACATTCTGGTTCTTCATGCATAGTATTCATGAAAAAGACAACAAAAAAAACATAGCCCAGGAGAGGACTGTAACTAAAAAAATACTATGCGTGGCAGATTGCAGAGTGTCACAGAAATGATGCCATCATCCAATCATCATGCACCCTCTCAATTTATATCACCTTTCACCATAGCAATGAATTGGGCTGGTAGAAGGAAAAGGACAATACTCATATGGTTTCTAAATATTAGGGCACTTTCAACTGAATAATGCATATACTGGGAAAGATATGCTATAAATATAGGACCGAAATACCCTTTAATGATATTACAAGCACAAAAATCAACGCACAGCGTGGAGGGTGATGGATATATGTAAATGGATATATGCGAAATTCCACCTTGGATCAGGAAAGTGCCAATTATTTAAGGAAGAAAACTATGGTCGATCAAGTACAAGTAATCCAGCATATATATTAGTACTAAAATAGCTTACTTGCAGAGTTTTGCGGTATCGGAATACAAGTTCTGAGCTGCATCACATTGTTTAAAGCCATCAATGGTCGGAGGAGGTTCCAACGTTGACGCAACATGCAAATATTTTAAGGCCGACTCAAAATAAAGTCTTGTACTTTCTTGTTCTTTTCCTTCTTCCTGCACAGAAGTATGTGAGAACCTTACATATAAAAAACTATCACTTTCATGTGCATTACAGCTAAGGGAGCTAGGGTGAGGAACCTTTAAACGATTAGCCTTGTGCTTCAAATCCCGGGCTTCTTTGAGAGCATATCCAGTTGAGTTATTATCCTTCCTAACTGGACTGGAAGTGTCTGCAGGATTAGAAATTGCTTGTTTTGTAATGCCATGTAGCCCTCCATTTTCAACATTGCCCCGCCTTAACTGTGCTGTCAATTTTGATGCATTAGATCTTAATGGAGCGGAGTGGGATTCCACTTTACTTTCTTTCAGAGGTGAGGGGAGCATTTGGGCTTTGGAATTCTGCATATCATGCTTGTTGCTCTTGGGATGTGACTTTTCTTTTCCGAATGACACCTCTGATTGGGGATTTCCATCTGGTGGGTAAGGAGTTGATCCATTTCTGTCTTGGAGAGAAGTAACACTTCTCTTGTTTTCATGTACCACAGAATCACCTTTAGTATCCAAGACTGCCATCCTATGTTGGATTGAAGAGCCATCAGTAAGCAAATTATTTTTATTAGCAGAATGCAAGTGGTTATGACTTCTAGCTGCATTAGAGCCTTTCAAAGAAGAATCTTTTCTCCCAGATGCATGCTGCAGATCATCATCCAAACTCCTTCCCGAAATAATCCCATTGGAAGCATGGCCTTGAGTTAACTGAGGCAACTCATTATCTTTATCAGAGTTCCCTTGTGAAAAATCATTCATAACAGGTTCACTAGCAAGCATGCTCTCATGTGATTTCCTGGCCTGCCGAACATTATCTACTATAACTTCACTATACTTTACCAAGCTCTGCATGTTGTTTGTATTAGCACATGTAGATCCATCCTTTCCCAGTATTTTGTCATGGGAGACCTTGTCGTTGTTAGAGATTCCAGGTGGTGATGAAGAGACAGACTCAATTGGCGAAGTTTTTGCAACATGGAAGTTTTGTTTCCTTCTCTGAGAGCCTGAAGCCTTTGAGGAACTTGAAGTTACAGCTGCAGTTTGAAAGTAGGCCAAATCACTGGAGGCAGGTTCTGCCAAATCCAAAGGTTGTTCAGAAGATCGATTTTCAGGTAGTTCAGACATACCACTTTTAACAGCAAAAGGTGTGCTGTCCTCAAATAGCTCTTTATTTAGATTGCGTGAAGTTTGATTAGAATGTGCAACTTTTATTGATTTTGAATCTGTCATGGCAAACGGTTCTTCGGACTTTGTTAACTTTGACTTTGTTTCCTTTAAGTTCTGATCCTTGCAGGTTTCTTTGGCAGAAGAGCTTTGGTTTACTATAGACATTTTACTCACCGGAGGTGTTGAATTGTGCTGACTATTCTCCCATTCCTTCACTATCCTCTTCTTACTAGACAAATCTGATTTTTGTGCATCTGAGGGGTAAGAATGTTCCTTGTTCTTGTCTTCAGGGAGAAAAACATCCCCGTCCTTAGATCTCTTAGATTTTTCTGAAGAATTATACTTAGAAACACTTTTATACTTTGATGGAACATCACTCCTTTCACTCAAACCCTGTAAGGCCATTAATTTTGAAGGCAAAGCTTTGGCCTCATCAGGAACATCTCCACTAGCTAAATCACATCCAGGGTTAGAATCTATGCCAGAATGGCGCTGGCGCCGCTCCTCTTTCTTAATTTTCTTAGAAGTTCTGTATTCATCATGATCCATCTCTCTCTTGCTTTTTACTTTTGAATGCTTCTTGGATCTTTCCATGAGATGACCTGTATTTGAATAAAGAAAGTTTCAGAAAAGAAACATAATTGATGCAACGTAGAGTGAATTCATACGGGAAGATATTGTATCAGGAAAACAAAACTAGGAGAATAGAAGGAAAGACGATAGACAGAACCTCCATCAGAAGAGCTACCATGATTCTTGCTCTTGGACCTTTTCTTCTCAATGAAATGGTCAACTGATTTAGAATCTCTCTCGACAGGAAACTGGATACTATCAGCAGCGCTTTTACTTCTCATAGGAGCATGTTGGTTGCTCAGTGGATAAACCAAAGCTTGTATTTGCTGAGAAACATCAAAGGAAACATTTCCGTCACTCAGAGTATTCTTCCTTTTCCTACTTTGTTCAACATGTCCATTTACATTCAAAGTGTTTGACGTTGTTAGCCCTGAAGAAGCAACATGAGAATGTCCAACCGAAGCAACGCCATTGCCAGGGGCTGGAATGACATATAGTGCATTCAAAGCATTGGTAGTCTCATCCTCACTAACTTCACATCTATTCATCCCTGGTCTGCAAAAGTTGGAAAATACAGCTTTTCAGCAAGAAACAAACAAAATGTCCCGCATAGCATGAACATGAATAAATATAACATTACTCATGTATACCAATGTATCACCTCACTGAAAACTACAACATAGCAGAAAATAACATTAACTACCGTATAGACATTTTTAATTTGAACTACAGCCTAAACAGTTTAAGTGCAATATAGGGGCACATGAAACCATTAAAAGAGTATACCCAAACTCCAATCATGTAGCCACTAGTCACTCCACCCAAAAAATTTCTTGCATTCGAGTTAGAACGGAAAGAAAGTTCCCCATGTAATACAATTTTAGCAATGGCATTATATGTTTCTCATCAAAAGCATTGTGTTACCATTATATCTTTAATATTTATTGAGAACATATAATTAGGAGAAATAATAATCAAACATATGCATTAGAACGGATGGAGTAATTTTAGGCAGTCCAATCAAACAACCCTCGATGCACATGGTGCCTCTTATTACATGCTATTATGCTAACTACCAAATGCTGATACACTCATTGGTTCAATGAAGTAATAACAGAGGCAGCAAAATGAGCAGGAAGTACAAAGGGAACAAAAGGTACTAAAATAAACGAAATTTGAACATTATATGTGGATTTGAACAGTTGAACTTACAGCCACTGTAGCATGCTACATTTCCACTTCTTTGGTAGCAGAGAAGGATTCATCTCATATGGCAGGAGACGCCATTTCTGGCATATGTCACAGCATACCCAATGTTCCTCTATCACAACGGGGGCAGGAAGCGTAGGAGCTGTGTTTGCAGTAGGTGCACTAGCAGATGGAGGTACATGCATCTTCTGCTCCTCAGCAGGTGTGTGTCTATCATTCTTCAAACTAGATGAAATTTCCCTCTTTGATGTCCCAGGCATATCAGAATCCCTCTCACTGTCATTCTTCCAAATTTTTTTTGGCCGTAACTCTCCCAAGCCAGTTCCATTCTCCAATGTATCATGATCCTTGCCTCCATAAGATCCTTCAGGTAAGTTCTCCCTAACATCTCTATGTGATTTTGCTTTGGGTTTCTTTCCTGGCTGGCTAGATTTTGATTGCGAATCATTTTTCCTCTCCTTAACTGCACCAGAAGAAAGGACACCCTTGTCATCTTCTGGGAAATCAGAAGATGATGAAGCATTCATGTTTTGCTCTTTCTGAATTCTTCTGGCCTCACTTTTGGAGACATTTTCTCCATTAATATCATTAAGTAATGTTTCTTTACTAGAAACCTTTCCTATGCTCCTGCCGACAACAGGTGTTCTTTCATTCATAACCTTGTTGCCTTCAAAGTTAACTCCAGTGGCATTGCACTTACTTTCTGTTTTTATTTTTCTTTCTTGTTTCCTATCCAATTGGAAGTCTTTTTCACTAGTAGTATTCCTGTCTTCTACATGGATCTCTGCCTTTTCTGCCTTGAATTTCACTTCCCCCTTGACTGCTGAAAAATCCATTTCTGAACTGCCAGGACCACTGTTTTCTAAACATTCCGCTTCCTCGGCTTTGACATTTTCAGATTTGATTGCCATTAAGTCACTGTTGATGGTCTGTTCTTTCAACCAGGCATCTTTATTTTCCACCAAGGTGTTTTGCATAGGATCCTCTTCAAACTGGCTCCTGTCCTTTGCCTCCATGGTTCTGGGATTAGACAGCAATGGTATGTTGAGAGCTTCCAATACGATCTTTTGACCAGCAGGTGTTTCTATATCAATCTCATTTTTCATAACTGAGCTGACATCATTTCTGCTTTTTGACCTCTTCGTATCTACAGCTTTCTTTTTCTTAGCATCAGATTTCACCCTTTTAGCCGCATACCCTTCATATCTTTCTTGTACATTTTCTGTGTTTACACTTGTTTCCCATTTCTTTGACGTAGGCACAACCTTTTGTGTCAGTTGAACAAGATTACCTTGCAGAGGGGATAACAAGAACCCTCCAGGAACTGAAAAGCATGTCATGATCTGTTCCATACATTTAGAGAATGAAGACAGTTATTCACTGTATGAACCTTGCATAATGAAAAATAAGAGCAAAAAGTTCATACAGCTATCATGCAGTAATTTACCTGAAGAATGGTCCGAGGAGATTCAATTGGCACATTGTTAAATTCTGGAGAGAGGCTCCCACGGCCATCAGGGCTATCTTCTACGGATGAAGGTGAAGAAATATCAAGACCCAAACCACTGTAAATAGCTGCATTGTTTCTTGCCAAACCATTGTCTGAACCAACTTTGATCCGAACTTTAAATCTATTGTGGTCACTAGACTTAGATGGCCCATTCAATGAATCATGGGTGCTAGAGGCTCTTTCAACTTTTGTGCTTTGATGTACTTCCTTCTTACTTGAATCGTCATAAAGTGGCACCATGGAACCATTATGTTTTGAAACAGATGGAGCTGCCACAGCCAAAGTGTTCTGGGACATGCTCTAAATTACAAGTCAGCACATCAGAACATTATTTTAAAACATTGAATGTTTACAGTCAAAACTAAGTTAAGCACCTCTGTAGGCTGGTGATAAGGAGATCTTGAGCTAGTGTTTGCCGCCTTAGGTGGACTTCTAGTTTGAGGCAGAGGAGAACGCTGGTAAGTAGGCAAAAATGAACCATACCCACCAAACTTTGATCCTGTCATAGTTTAATCTCCTGTTTTAATGTTTCTCTATAGTGTACCAAAGTGAAGATGACTACATCAGCAACTCATATCTCCTCACCTAGATTTTCTGCAGATACAGCTCCTTCAAAGTCCTTCTGAAAATGGCCAAGTACATCTTGGATTTTTTCATCCTGGGGAAAAAAGCACATCAAGAACAAAAAAGGAACCATTTCAACAGATTTGATTGTTGGCACAATAAAATATGTCGTCTTCAGGTGAAAGTTGCTGGTGTCTATTGCATTCATGTTGCAAGTTATCCATAAAAGGCACCCTACCTATAGTCAAGTTTTGTTAATCAAACGCTTCATTATTTCTGCCTTTTCATTTCCTTTGCCTTTTCGTTTCTTCTGATCCAAAGGATTTCAGATATAAAGCATGTATTGGAAATTTTGAGTTTAAAGCATTACTATAAAGTAACTGTTGACAATAATCTCAAAACATAAGCGTGTTTAATTAATTCACTGGGCATTGTAGACTAAGAGTGATGTTTGATCCATGAAAAGTAGCTCGAGGAAGCACATAGTCCTGCTATCAAAAATAACGTGTAGCCTTGCATGAACAAATCCAAGTACCAGTACCATGAATTTAGCCTGGCAGTTCAAAATGGGGGGGGGGGGGGGGGGGGGGGAGGAGAGATTGATTCCACCATAAAATGTTATGCTAATACTGCCAATCCCGAAGAAACAGGACAAAATACCAAAACTGCAACCAATAGATTCACATTCTATTACATAATAACCAGCGTCATCAAAGCATCTACATATACTAATCTAGCATCATCATCATCAACAACTAGTACGAAACAAAAAAAATGCGCAAACTTTAAATGCTGCACCAATGCAATTGTTTCCAGTATCCGACAACCAAAGCAACGAATCGATCAGACTTCAAATGATTCACCAATGCAATCACTTCATTCCCCGTGCTAAAGCAGCACCACTCCTACGAAGCATAAAATTTAAACTAGACATGTCCGTTCTCTAAAGGAATATAACCGATCAAACTACTCACCTGAGCTAAATCGGTCATCCGGCAACTACCAAACACGCATAGAAACCACAACGAACGAAACAGGAGCAGAGAAACCGCGGCATTTCGCTTGGCCACCACTCACAATGTAAGAGAGCGCGACGTCGGGGTCGACGAAGGCGGTCTCGTCGCCGCAGGCCTCCCCCTCCTCGAGCTCCGCGTCGTCCTCCATGCCGCCCGCTGCGGCGCCGCCCCGGAGCCCTACGCCGCGTGCATCCTCCTGCCGCCTCCTCACCGACAGCATCCACACCCTCTCCACAGCCAAGCCGCCGCCGCCGCTCCCGCTCGCAGCCCAGGGCCCACCCCGCCGCCCCTCGCCGAGCTCAAGCTCAGCCCCCCCAAATCCCGCAGCTCGAATCCGACCCCCGGAGCTCCCCGATCGGCGGGATCTCTCGCCGAATCGGCGAATCGGAGCGCCCCTCCACGGATTGGGGATCGCGAGATTCCGCTCGTGTGACCGCGTGTTCCCCCTCCTCCTCTCTCCTCGCTCGCTTCCGCCTCGCGTTGGCGTCTCGAGGTTTCCTCGCACGCGAGGAATTTTTAATTGATTTCCGCAAAGCTTTTTGCGGCTGCCTCTCCCCTCTGGTTTTTTTGGTTTGGTGGTGGGCGGTGGCCGGTGGCGTCGTTTGTTCGTTGCTGGTTTTCTTTCCCTTTCTCCCTGCCTACGGCGTTGAGCTGCCTTGCGCTGGCTTTTCGCAGGCGAATAATTGATTGGAATGTTCCTTCTTCTCTTCTCTTTCCCTTTGGAAGAGGGGATCTAAAATTGAGCGTGAGGTGTGTTTGGTTTTGGAGATGGTTATGTGTCACGCTGGATTCAGCTACACCCTTGATTGTGATTGTGTCAGGACATTCAGGTTTGGTTATGATAAATTTGTAAAAGAAAAGTTTCTTACGAGTCAATTGTCTATGTTGTGCTAAAAAACATTGCGTGTATCTATCTTAAGTAGTATAATATAGTACTAAAAGATAAACGACTTTTTATAGTTTATACTAGTAACATCAAAATTGATTATATAAAATAAAGCTCTCGGTTAAAAATTATGTGCTAATATACAATTGTTGCATACAGCTTATAATAACGTTGATATTGATTATACAAATTAAGTCTATTGTCTTAAAAAATAGAAAAAAACTAGTATATAATAACGTAACTGATTTGAGATTGTATAACTCACAAACGTAAAGGCTTTGTTCAACATTTTCATTGTAATATTTAAGATATTACGTGCACTTTTGATTTAGATGTTTATAAAAATAACTTTGTGGTTGTGGCAACGTTGGTTACGATATTGCATATTATATAGTTTGTCATCTACAGTTATATCATATGAAGCAAAAATTATTCTAGAACGGGTAAATTTTAATTTACATATATGTACTCTTGTAGCGCACTTGTCTGATATCTTCGACCACGCTCAAAAGACAAGCTCCTGAATCATTTCAGGTGGCAACGAATTACCAGATTCCCATGTCCTATATGCTTTTAGTTTCTCAAATACTTCATCCGTGCAAGATAAAAAGAGCAAACCTAAAAATTTGAGAGAAAAACATCAATCAACATCAGGCATGAACCACGCATGCGCACGGCCTAATTTCCACTGCACTCAGCGAATTCATGCGTCACAATCAAAAAGGCTTTCCCAGAGCCTTTCAATTCCTCAGTCGTTCATATCCACAGATGACAATTCCTGAATCGATCACATCCAAACAAGCGATCCCTGGTTGCCACCTTCTCTCTATATATATACTGCAATTGGCAACTCCCTCCAGTTTGAACAGATAAACACTGATAGAGCATAACCGCCAAGCCAATTTACTCACGGCCTAATCGTTAATCGTTGCGTTTATGTTTATATTTATTCGTATGATTTATTAATAACTAAATAATAATTTATACATAAAATTTATTTATATATGTGTTCTTAACGATTCCAAAGAAAATAATGTAAAGTAAACTACTTTAAAAAAACACAAATCAACTCTAAAATTACTCTTTATAATTCAAATTTTGGTAAACGATGGGTATGTCAGACGGAGCACGTCTCTAATAGCCAAGCAGGCTACACTCGTTTCTTCCCTTTTCTAATTTCTATTTTTTCTATATGTTTTTTAAACTGCTAAACGGTATATTTTTTAAATAGTTATGCACTAATTCATCGTCGTCACTCCGTTTTACGTTCGAGCGAAAGAGTTCCAACCCCGAATGAAACGCAGCTAGTTAGTCAAAAACAGATGGAGAGTCAGTCCGTCTGGTCATCGTCTCGGACGACCTAAGCTAGCGATATTTTTTTTCTGAAGAGCAGCTTAGCTAGCTAGCTAGTTTACGTGGGAGAGAAGAGACAGCGACGGGGCGGATGACACCCGCTGGGCCTTTATCGTCATGGGCGAAAACGGGCCAGGCCGCCCCGCGGACCACCACCGGATGATGATGCATGTTCCGTTCCGTTCGTCCGGAAGCTTGGCTCTGACGGTGGTTGGCTTCCACGGATGAGGCGAGCGAGAGTGCGACACAGTGACACACATGTCTCGTGGCGACAGGGTCTTATCTAAAGATGCATTGCATGTGAACTGACCCACGAATTCGTCTATAGATTAAATAAATAATAACTCATGTATTTTCACACCGTGGTTTGGCTTGTCACAATACAAGTAGATCGATCTATAAACTTAATTACAAATCAAATTAATACATAACCCATGAATTAATTTATGGGTTACACATTAATTTTGTATATGTAAACGAATTTGTTTCCCAAGTCTTATCTTTATCTTTTTAGTGTATCAATCCTGGTTCCGCGTGCCAATCACGTTGCTGCGCCCTTGCCCGGCCCACCCGTCGTTAGTTAGCTGTGATCTAACTTCACGTGCACACACACACTGGTTGGTTTGGTTGGGTGTTTTTTCGTACTACGTGTGGAGTTTTCGCTGTGTTTTTTGTGGGGATCTTGACACATGATCCATGATGGGTTTCAAGCAGCGTGACGGCGAGAAGGGTCACATGTGCAGCTAATTAATTCATTATTCCTGCCAGGAGAACATGTTTCCTTAGTCCACTTGCATGTACTAGCACTAAAGCTTCTTAGCATGTGTTCGAGAGAAAAAATAAGAAGGTCGAAAAGTAAGATAAGTCATTAGCGCATGATTAATTGAGTGTTAATTATTTTTAAAATTTTAATATAATATTTTAAATCAATTTTTTTATATTTTTTAAAAAACACCTCGTTTAGTAATTCAGAAAACGTGAACGTGAAAACAAAACAAATTTTTCCTATTGTCGTGCTGCCGAACACAACCTTAATTGATTTATTTATGCATAACCTAAAAAAGATAAATGCGCTGCTCGAAACTCTTGAAGAATATATAAACGTTGGTATAAAATAAATCAGCGAGCACCTGTAAATTTTTGACCACGAACATATTATACACGACGTGAAAAACGACGGAGGTAAGAGAATTGTAGTAGAGTGAAACGTGCTGGTCATTGTCAAAAGGGCTTTAAAAGGAGGATCCTGTGCTGTATACTCCTTTTTTAGATGACATATGCTGTGCATATATTAACTCAATAATTGCAGTTATCCAATCCAATTTGTGAGATCGGCTTGGTTCCATGCGATCCTATAGTCAATCTCATGAGCACTGTACTTAATTTATCTTCCGTTATTAAATATAGCACGGTCCTTGGGGTCCTTGGGGGTCATTATGTGGCCGGAATTGGTTTTGACAAGGTGGTTAGGACATCATGTGACGCCATCTGACTATTCGAATCAGTTCAGCTCATGATATGCTTTGACAAAATGCCTCTAATCTAAGGTCACTATTAACGTCAAAATTTGATAAATTCCAAAATCATCGTCGGCGTAGAGTTAGTATCAGCTTCAGAGTCCTAAACTTGGCCGATGAAAATTATCAGTCACCAGCAATTGGATTTTTAGTAGATTCGGTTAAGGAAATTAATCAATTAAAAAGGATGCAGCGTGACAATTTATCTATTAAGTAGGCAGAGTCAGTTAGTTTTTTTTATTTTTAGAAAAGTTTGTTTAGTGTTCGATCAAGAAAATTTGTGTCGTGTCCAATTAGGACTCATATCGGCCTGAGGGTATAAATATGTATACCCGGAGTCTTTGTAATCTACCTCTTTTTTTGAGGTTTTTATTTATCACCGGCGAAACTTGACACCTGACGCGGGACTGCATCGGCTTCGATCTCCGATGAAGGGGTAAGCCCCACGTTCCGCTGGCCCCGATAAATATATCGGCTACATTGGTGTTGTTGAAGGCTGCATCGTTTCGACCTCTTGGATTGCTCTGGTTTGGTTGATATATTTGCCTACTTGATATTTTGATTCTATCTTTAATAGCAATGTGTTTAGAGACGCATCGGTTTAGCTGAGGTTGTCTCAGTTAGGTTTGATCTTCTGTCTTAGCTAATATATCTCTACAATCAAAATGATGTTTTAGATAGATTCGTTATATCCATCATATTAGACAGATTTATTGACTCATTGAGTATTAGATTATTACATACAATCTCGTGCTGCATCGGTTAGGTTCAACCTACTAGATTGTTGTTGATAATCTAAGTCTTGTTAAGCTGATACGTTCATGCTAATGTTTCATCGGAGGGTTAGCCGATCTTATCTGATGTGTTAAATTTCTCTTTGATAATTTTACTGTCTTGGTTAAATTTAATACATGATCACCTTGAAAATTAATCAAAAACTCGATTGTTTAGACCTTATACTTCCTTTCATACTTAGTGCTGCATCAATTCGGTTTGACCTACTAAGCCGTGCTTGGAATTGTAATAACTAACTTGCTCTTTGGTTGTTGATAAGGATAGCATCGGGATTTCAGCCGATGAATTATCTGGACAATGTTGCATCGGCTTATAAGGATTACATACAAATTAGTTTTAGCAGATGACAATAAAGTCTTCATTGATTATTTAATCATTTGGATTTAATGACATCGGATCTCCATCCGATGTATGCTTTAACCATCGGATCAACATTTATCCTATCATATTATTATTGATTGATTGGTTTCTATTGGATTATATTGTTTCATTATTATGAGTTCTTACCGCTTGTCTGATTGCTTTTATATTATTTATTCAAGTATTAGAATCTACATCGGATATATAGCCAATTGCTCAAATTCTTATCGACATCGACTAGTATCGCTACATCAGCTAGTATTGCTCCATCGGCTTGTCAGCCGATCGGCTATTTGATCGTCAATTTATATATCTTGTCAGTTGCAAGATCAAATCGACTAGCACACCCATATTCCATCAATATTTTAGGACCTACATTGGAGCTAAACAGATCTCCTAGGCCTTCGTGTGTTTCGATATGGTTCGCGTCATCGAAGATTTGACACTATCGTCTGGACGTAGATTTTTCGTCAATAGTTACTGACGAAGTTTTCTATTTGTTAATTTGTATCTCCCAGTGAGTATAGACGGAGAAATGGTCATATAAGGTTGTACTTTATTATGCTTATACTCACTGCATTATGGAATTAACCAGGCTCGCCACCACTTGCATCATCAATCTGTCTCCACCTCAAGCCGACTAGATCCACCACCTCACTGATCTCCTCCACGCCTCCACCTCAGGGACCACACCGCCGCTGAAACCCACCCTTGACATAGCTGCGCTGCCATCGACCGTCGAGGACAACACCAGCGACGCCTTGTCGATCCGTCTCTACCTTAGGCCGACCAGATCCACCGTCTCACTGATCTCCTCCACGTCTCCACCTCAAGGACCACATCGTCACTGAAGCCCACCCTCGACATTGCTGCGCTGCCATCGACCGTCGAGGTCAACACTAGCGATGCCTCGCCGATCTCCTCTGCGCCCGCTGCCCACCAGCACTGCCGCACGCATCGCTGATCCCAGGCATTTCTTCTTCAGGTTGGGATAATTGTATTATCTATTCTATTTGTGCTTTTCATTGCAACCTTATATTAAACACTATTTTTGATTAGTTTTTCACACGTTTTCTTGACTAGTTTGTTAGTCAATTCAAAGAAATTCCATGTTAGCATACACACAAACACATATACCAATTAACAGAGATGATATCGTGTCATAAAAAATGTTTGGTACTACTTGGTTTGGTTGTAGTGTAGCAAATGCTGCTTAAATGATGAAGATGTGCAAACAAAATAATTTTGGTAGGTACTGCCGAGTTCGATAGGGTGTTTGAAATTAAAAGCAAGAAGTGCTGAAGCGATATGATCCTATCGTTGAAGAATGTTTGTGTCGACGGAGTAAATCACGACTACGGTATTTGTAGAGTATGGGGATCGTTGGAGCGAAGATATACGCGAGATTAAGGTAAAAGAGACAGGAGATAGAGATTTTCATACAGGTTTGGGCCCCTTAACTGATAGGTAATATCCCTACTCTTGTTAGCCGAAACCGGTATTGCTCTTATATATCAAAATCACACGAGTACAATATTTGGAAGAACCTAATCTAGTCGTCGTCGACTTGGCGGCATGGATCTCCACACATAGTCGATGATAAGGTAATCTTCTTCCTCGAATATGATCTTAGCGAGATTAGGGGTAACGTTAGATCCCTCATGTTAGCCTCCGTGGCTCCATAATGGGTCTGTCTAGGCTTCTATTGGTCCGTCATGTTGGTCTTTCTTTTTCCTTCTCATAGGGAGCCTTTTATTTATACCCACAGATGTTCCCTTGTCCAAGTAGAACTAGGGAGACAAATATAAATACGATCTGAGCAGTCCTTGTAGTTTTTAACTTGAACTCTGCTTATCCTTTCTTATCCAGAACACCTTCCGTATATGAGGCATGATTCCGTATAAGACTTGGTATATGATGGACCCCGCCGAGTCCAACCGAAGATTATTGGGTACGTCTTATCCATAACACTGACAGTTTGCACATGTTCAATTGTAAATGAGTGAATTGCACTACTTGGGTGAGTTGAACTGCACTAAGTTGGATACAATTAGGCGACTAATTCTTAGAATTATATCAAGTTGTTGTTGTTTTAATGATCCATCTAGGTGATAAAATATTATGATAGCTTAGATTGAGAAAATCACTTGTTCTCAAACTATAGTCTATTGTTTGGATCGCTGGAAGCATCAATTCAACTCCCCAATAGTACTGTACTGTATATCCTGCTCATGAGACCAAATGCTATGATTTTTCAACATTGTAATAGTTTGTGGAACAATTTTTGCTGGCCTGTGATGCTACATAGTGTTGTGGCAGTATGTAGTATTAAATATACATGTAGATGAGTTGTTGCTTTGTTAGAGTCAACCACTGAATTGCCATCATGAATATCTTATTAGGGTCATTTCTTCAATACTTGTAGTGTTATACGTGTTGATGTTACTCGCAGATCGAATTCTTCTACTTCTAACCTGTAATCTCAAAGTTGTGTCATATCTGGTGAACTGCTGGTTGTAGTCTTCCTTGTAAATAATTAAAGGACACATTAGTGCATCCTACACATAAGACACATTGTTTAATTTGGGCTTTAATATATGAAATGCCACCGTGGACCGTATTAATATTTGTGTAGTTTTACTGGAGCTGTTTGCTTGACTTGCTAAGCATAGGTGTCAGATGTGTTGGGAAATAACTTCAAGCTTTATACATAATACAGTATGCACTTGGGATATAACATCCATCAATTTGATTACCAGATTATGGATTGATATATGCCATGCTTGCTAATTGATAGAGGGCCACTTGCTACTTATGCATATAGGATAGATAATTAAAATTTTTGTGCACTGAATCAGTTTTCTTTGTTTTGTAAATGAGAAAATCCAATTTGTAAATGACAGAAGGGCTCTGTAAATGAAAAACTACAGTACATTCAGATTGTGGACTTAAATTTGGCACCATTAGGTTGTAAATAGCTGGATATATATATTTCTAAAAAAAGTGTCAAATACCCAATCTGACATTGGGAGGTTTCCTACTATGCTTTCTTCATTAAATTCTTGCATTTGCCAACAACCTCAGGAATGTCTTGCAAATTATTTGTAGCCACAGCATATTCTCAAATCTGATAGATTATTTTGGCCGTTACTTGAAAATTTTCTCTAGCATTTTTTCTTCAGTAAACATGTGTAAATCTGTGACTGAACTTGGCCTTACATTATATTCCTGACTGAAATTAGTACTTCTGTTCACAATCTTCTATAAAAATTTGTTATTTTTGGGAGGTAAATTGCTAATAGTGCTGAATGATGATTATATATGAACTTGTCTGTACTTTGGCTATGACCTCAAATGATTGAATCATGATCTTTTTTTTTCTTTTTTTCAACCATTGAATCCTTTTTAATACTTTTTTATTTTTCTATGTATAATGCTTGTGTGTACGCTTCTGATGGAGTGCTAAATGTTTTCCAAATGTGCAGGATAAGTGTAATTAACCGCTGGAATGCTTCTTAAAGTAGACATAAAGTTTTGCTCATTTTGAAGAAAACAAGTTGATAATGGAAAAATTGGGTGAGACATTATTTGTTCTTCTCAACTTTGAGAACTGGCTGAGATATAAACCTAGCTAAAATAGTCATCCCGTGTGAAGAGCTCAAATGAACTTCATTGGTCTATGTCAAATAGCACCGGAGATATATAGAATATAGCTCATTCAACTGTACATGTCATGCATTGTTCAATCCGTTAAACTATGCATTGTTGATCGATTGGTGATGGTTGTTCCTTAATTATACACTACGCGTTGACACGAACCATATTCCATTGCAGGGCCATATAACTTTAGATATTCATAATTGCATTTGAACCAAATTGTGTCTTTCAAATCTTTTTTTTGACTCTATACGCATCGTCATGTCTTATGCATCATATCGCTTTAATGTACGTAGCTTTTTTACCCTAATACACAACTAAAACATTGAAATGGATGGTTGTGGCACTACTATGCAAGCCATGATTAAACACTAATATCAAAATTTGTCAATTAGGTGTGGACGCAAAGAGGCCACAAACTGAAGAGCGTATTGCATTCGGAGATATTACCAACAAACTAGATGTATTGCAAACAACACCTTTAACGCCTTCTAATGAGGTACTACGTAAGAAGGAAGCAGCTAACTGAAGACAACGTGAATGTCGCGCAAGGAAATAGGCTGCAACAATTACCCCATGTTCTCGTACATTGATGCAACCAGCAACTGTTTCTCTTTCTATGGAAAGTGAAATTGTCAATGCCCGACTAACTGAAACTACCAAAGACGAAAAAAAAGAAAGGAATCATAAGCAACGTGAATATCACTAAAGGAAGAAGGTTGGGTCAACTAATCCTGGCAGGACTATGATCTCGTTAACACCAGTCCAACCAGCAAATGAAGAAAGGAACAAAAAGCAACGTGAATACTGTGCGAGAAAGAAGGCTGAGTCAAACATTGTTAGCGAAGCGAATTCTGAATTAGCCACCCATAATGGTAAAATTTACTATCACAATCAACGTTTTGTAGTAATCTATTGTTCTAACAATTTTTTTTAGTGTCACCATATGGAACGACATATTTTACCCTTTTGCAAGCACAAAGCATAGTAGACAAGGAAGATGTTGATCTAGATGATCCTATGGATTGGCTTCATAGAAATGATACCTACCAAAGACAATACAAGAAGAGGAAATTAGTGAGCATTGAACATGACCAACACTCACCCATCCTAGGTGAACCCATTCTCTATAAAATTCAATGCATAAATCAAGATTTCAAAGTCTGCTCAATATTGATTAGACTGACATGTAATTTCATGAAATATTTTTTAAACAGATGGAGTTACACAAGATGAAACTATACATGTGCAAGCTGTTTATCAAGGTATTGCAGGTTCCGATTATAGTGAATTTGATAGTAGATTATTCGAACCTCCACTAAACAATTTTGTCGATGAAGGTGAGTTTTGAGAACTTATTTTATTGTTTATTAAGTTAATCAATATACTATTTGGTGTGATATACAATAACCTTTCATGCAATAGAATATGCTGAGCCCACACGGAGCCATGACATGACAGATACTGATCATGACGAGGCCACTCAAATTCACCAACAAGGTTACAAATGTGTAATACTGTTTATTTTTCTAAGGTTATACATAAATGTTTAAATTTTAATGTCAAACATATTTTTTACTAGATGATGGGTACAAGTCATATCGTGTGGACGTTGAGGGCGTTACCGGTATTAGAGCTAATGATCCATACGACCATGTCTACCATAAACTGCCAAAGACACACCACATTTTAAAGAAAGTGTCTGACTGCAAGTTCTGCAACGCGATAAGGTTTCAGTTCGAGTCTCCTGGATTCTGTTGTTGACATGGGAAGATAAATATAAAGGTTCCATCAATTCCTCCAGAGTTAATACAGTTGTTTATGAGTCAGGTGCATAATGATGCAAAGTACTTTAGAAAGAATATCCGGTACTTCAACTCCCATTTCTCATTCACAACTCTTGGTGT
The DNA here is from genome assembly GCA_008326285.1 of Oryza officinalis. NCBI lineage: Eukaryota > Viridiplantae > Streptophyta > Magnoliopsida > Poales > Poaceae > Oryza > Oryza officinalis. The sequence continues at coordinate 53,429,175 of BDMV01000007.1, read as the reverse complement.
GACCCTTGACCGCAACGTCAGCACTGCGGTAGGTACTAGTGTGTGTACATTCCGTGTGCATGGTGCGTGGTATCATCACTTGGACAATTTGGTTTTAGGTTCTCAAGGTCCTCGCTATATGCAGCTTTACTTTTATGATACAGAAGATGCAAATGCACTGGCCTATAGGGTTCGGAGGTCTCCTGACCTTGATATCAACCTTATCCATGTCATTCTAGGTATTTTGCCACAGAACCCGTACGTACAGACCTTCAACAGAGTCGGATCCATGCCTAATCTAGATGACTACATGATTGAGCTCAACACTAATGTAATGCCTGACCAACGAAGATATAATGCCCCCACGACCTCCCAGGTTGCTGCTATCTAGTTAGAAGGGGATTATCTAATGAGAACTTTTGATAGGCATGTCTTGGTACATGCCAAAGGTGATAAGCCTAGCTATATCAAAGCATACCATGGTTATTATGATTCTTTAGAGTATCCTTTATTTAACCCTAATGAAGAGACTGGTTGGAATCTGAAAATGTCATACGAGGATCCCAACAAGAATCCTTGTTATGTGAAAATGGATGAAACATGTGAGGCACCAACTTCTGCTAATATTCGTTCCAGCAAAGAAAGCACTTTTGATGATCCTTCGGATACATACACTCGTGAATTTAGTCGAATAAATTTGAAGGGTTTATACCCTTATGTATTGTATATGTATATTACTAACATTTAGGTTTTGACGCAGAGAATGAGGTCGTTAACAATTATGTAGATAATGAAGATGATAATGGCGTTAATAGCAGATCTGACAATGGGAAAAAGGAAAGATTTGTCACAGCAAGGGAATACTATTGCTTCAGGTTACAAGTTAGAAGGGGACTTCTAAACATCATTTTGTTCGGAGGATGACTTTTTCAACATTGGGCCGTTGACATGTACATCAAAATCGAGTCTATGAGACTCGATTGGTAACCTTGAGAATAAAAAAAAGATACAGGCCGAGCTATACCAAATAAATGGTATAACATATTTCTGTGACTGTTGACATTGTCGCCCATCTAGGTATCAACGGACAGGTTATTTGATCATGTTGTTATTTAACGATTGCAGGGCGTGGTTGACGTGCTTTCTTCTGGACAGACGAATGGTTCATCGGTTGGCTAGAGGGTTGTGCTACCTCGCTCTTTTCCTGGAGATGATTGCGATATGCAGCGAAGGTTTCTTAATGCGATGGCTCTTGTCTAGCGTTTTGGTAGACCAGATTACTTCATAACAATGACCTGCAGCCCATACTGGGATGAGATAACAGAAAATCTCAAACCTGGATAGTTACCCCAGGACCGACCTGACCTTGTCGCTAGAGTATTCAGGGCTAAGCTGCGAGACATGTTAGATCTATTTGTCAAGATAAAGTATTTTGGGGAGGTTCAGGCGTACGCGCACATCACTAAGTTCCAGAAGAGGGGAGACTGCCACATGAACACATCCCGTTGATCATGAAATCAGGTAGTAAATTGACAAATCTAGATGAGTACGATAAAGTGATTTGTGCGGAGATACCAAACAAGGCAAAGTACCCTGTGTTGTATCGACTGGTCATCAAGCATATGCTACACGGACCAAGCAGCGAACTGAACAAGAATTGTGCTTGTATAGTGGATGAAGAGTGTCGCTTCAACTATCTTTGACAGTTCAACCAGGCAACACAACAAAGGAATGACTCGTACTCTTTGTACAGGAGGAAAGATGACGGATGGAGAGTTAAGATTAGAGGTGCGGAATTAGACAACGGGTGGGTGGTCCCATACAATCCAGGACTACTTATGCGGTATAATTGTCACATCAATGTTGAAGTTTGTGCAAGCATCAAATCTGTGAAGTACCTGTACAATTATGTGTATAAAGGACACGACTGTGCATCTTTCTCGATCGATCCATCTAGAGAAATAAATGAGATACGACAGTACAAGGATGTTAGATACATATCACCACCAGAGGCTATATATAGGATTCTTGGTTTCCCACTATTCGGTATCTATCTAGCTGTTTTGCAGCTCTAACTTCATCATCCTAACATGCAATATGTCACATATACCGAGGATGGTAATCTCGAGGATGTTGTTAATCGTCCATCTTCTTCTATGACAACTCTTATCGAATATTTCAAAATGAATCAAGTAGACCCGGATGCAAGGAAATTGCTATACAAGAAGTTCCCTGAACACTATCACTGGATAGCTGGACAGAATGTATGCAGAAAAGAAAAACGAAGAGAGGCCAAGTTGGATGGGTTGTATATGCTCATCCTACAGAGGGGGAGAGATATTACTTGAGACTGCTTCTCAACCACGTGCAAGGTGCAATCTCATATGAAGATTTGAGGACAGTGTCTGGTATCACGTACTCTACTTTTAGAGAGGCATGCGAGAAGAGCGGGCTTGTGGAGACGGATAAGTCACATGACGACTACTTGAATGAGGCATCCACTTTCCAAATGTCATCTGATGCGTCGGTTATTTGCAACCATACTAGTATTTTGCGAAGTCATCAATATTCGTGCACTATGGGACAATCACAAAGCTTCAATGTCTTAAAGATTACAGCCGAGGGAACACCAACCTTGCTACAGTAGAGTAGATGGTGCTACGAGATATACGTGATTTGCTTCATTCCATGAGGAAGGATATCACGAATTATAGCCTCCCTGAGATCAATGATATAGGTAATGTTTGTTATACAGACACATTTTATTTCTTATTAATTTACATTTGCATCACCCATCGATTGTTTTCTTGATGCATCTATTTCTTTTCACCAATCAGGTGAACGTTACAATGACGTACTGACAGAGATCAGAGAGGAACTTAACGTGCCAGTGGACCAAAACCATTTAGACATATACATATCTCTTAATGATGAGCAGCACGCAGGATTTGATGAGATCATTGATAATGCAACTAATAAGAAGAGCCAGGTATTTTTTATTGACAGTCCAGGTGGCACTGGAAAGACATTTCTGTACAAGGCGATTCTTGCCAGAGTGCGATCCGAGGGATTAATAGCCATTGCAACTGCGACGTCTAGTATAGCAGCGTCAATATTGCCCAGAGGACGTACCGCACACTCAAGATTCAAAATCCCCATTAAGATTACTCACAACAGCACGTGCAACTTCACAAAGCAAAGTGGCACCGCGGAATTGCTTCACATGGCGTCCTTAATTATTTGGGATGATGCTGCAATGACAAAGCGTCAAGCTGTTGAGACACTTGATTGATCTCTTCAAGATGTTATGGGTTATTCGATGCCATTTGGAGGAAAGGTTATTGTCTTTGGGGGTGATTTTAGATATGTTCTTCCCGTGGCAACACGTGAGACAAGGGCCCAGATAATTGATGCTACATTACAGAGATCGTATTTATGAAAAAATATTAGGAAGATATGGTTGTCACGTAACATGAGGGCTCAATTTGATCCATGATTTTCGGATTATCTTCTTAGGATTAGAAATGACATTGAAAACACTATTAGAGATGGTTATGTTCGCTTGCTTGATGAAATTGTGATTGCTAATGGGAACAGTGAGGATTCAGTAAACGAATTAATTAATCATGTGTTTCCCACGCTTCATGATAAAAAAATGCAAGCTTTGATTAGCTTGTATGAGCACACGAGCCATTCTATCTACTAAAAATGATTGTGTGGATAAGCTGAACACAAATATGATCAACATATTTTCAGGGCAGGCCAAGGTTTATCACAACTTTGACACTGTTGATGATGACCCTCATAATAGCTATCCCCTGAACTTTCTTAACTCCATCACTCCAAATGATCTCCCACCACACGAGCTCTGAGTAAAAATTAATTGTCCCATGATTCTTCTTCTCAATTTTGATCCTAATAATGGGTTGTGCAACGGAATTACACTGATGGTACGAGCATTTCAAAATAATGCAATTGATACTGAGATTGTTGGTGGACAACATGCTAGCAAAAGAGCTTTTATCCCACGGATCCCTTTGTCTCCCTCTGATGATATATCTCTTCCTTTCAAATTCAAGAGATAGCAATTTCCAATACGTCTCAGTTTTGCAACGACCATTAATAAATCACAAGGACAAACCATCCCAAATGTTGGGATCTATCTTCTAGAGCCTATTTTTTCACATGGTTAGCTATATATCACATTGTTAAGGGGTGTGTCAAGGCAAACAACAAAGATTTTGACCAAGCCAAAGAAAGAAGTAGACCCCACATGAAAAAACACTAGAAATATCGTGTATAAAGATATTTTTGACTAGTGAGGAAAAGTAGGTTCTCATGATCAAAATTAATTCAAAAAAATAATCTAGAAGATAGTAAATTGTTGATCGGAATGTTACTCACCAACGTCCTCTTGTTTTGTACAGCACGCCATCACCATTCAAGTGTAATATTGTGTGATTATGTTTTCCATACCATCTCGTGCTATATGCATCAGTTTGCACCGGGCTGATAACATGACTATATATTAACACACGTGTCTATGTGAATATGTACTTTTGCCATCTATTTCATATCAAACTATTATTTTGGTTTATATTCACGTCCTCATCACTACTACAGAAATGATTTTTGCAGACGGGCGGATTCGATCTTCGCATGCGGTTGGCCAGGCCGCATGCGCGAAAAGGTCTGTGAAGATCACCATTTGTGTATGCGGCCGGTCTAGCCGCATGCGAAGATCTATCTTCGCATGCGGTCACTTATGACGGCTGTATGCGAAAACCGATCTTCGCATGCGGCCGATATAAGCAGCCGCATGTGAAGATAGATTTTCGCATGCGGTCCAATTAAGTGGACCGTTTGGGAAAACAAATTTTTCAACAGCAAAATTAATATTCTATCGTATTTGATATTATATTTCGTATGATTTATTATCGTATTTTCGAATAGACGCATATGAGATAGTCGGATTGATGATATTACTGTAAGAAATATCAAATACATAACCATAAATTCAAACGTTGTTTACATACGAAGCATATATTACAAATGCCACAACTGTTTCATCACATATATAATTAGTGTACATCTCATTGCATTTGTTCTTTCTCCCACTCTCTGAGAGGTTGAAATTTGTCTTCCAATGCGAGTTCACTTTGGTTGTCGTAGAAAAGACCTCTTGCGTTGCAGACATCACGACGGATGAATCGGCAGAGGTCAGCGCACACGTTCCAGATAGTCGTGTCGTCGAATCGTTGTGCAACATAAGGGATTTCCGGGATCTGTGCACATCAAAGTCAACAAAAGGTTACTAAGTGAAATATGTGTTGTAGTTGGGTTTCTTTGTAAAGAAGGATATGCTGACGTACTCGGTCACTGGTTGTTCAGTACCTCCCGTTGACTCTGAGCATCTCGCACACGTAATATCCGCACAAGTTGGTTCCCGCTGGTTGTTTGTAACACTGTGATATAATTACGAGGGACCAATCATTAGACATAATTCAGGAACTAATGTACGATAGTTTGTTGTATTGGCATATATATGTTCGTACCGGCCAGCCAGTCTTAACGGATAACTTCTTCTTGGCCGGATCATGTACTGGTCCACCTCTTTTGCAGTAGTACTTGTGTGCTCTGTTAGAACAAAACAATTGTTTCTTCAGTACTAAGAAAACTGGAAGTAAAAAAAATGTCTATTCAAATGTTTATCACTTACAAATTCAAAATAGTTAGGAATTCCATAAACGTCTCCTTGTCATAGTGTGCGGGGTCCAACGATACAATCAATTGGTCTTTTGGATATACGAGGAATAGTATGTAGTGGTCGCTGCAATAAAGAAAGACAAATTAGAGACAGAGAATTTCAAAAATGATAAATTAATTTAACACATAGAAGAGAAAGCTTACCTGAACGCGTAGGGGACCATCACGACATTTTTGTCGGCGTGCGCCAACATTGCTATTGCCAAGTTGTTGATGCAAAAAACACACACTGGCCTGGGAGATCTGCTTAACTCCAGTGCAGGTCCAAAGACTTCTTTTGGGTTCTAGGCGTGCCAATTGGTTTGATCCTGCAACCAATAAGAAACAAAGAAAACGCAGTTAAATCCACCAATGATAGCCGATCGGCTGGTTTACCGATGACATATCATTGAGCATTGAGCCGATGCAAGATGCATTAAATCGGCTATAACAGATAAAACAAGATAAAGCTAAACCCACTCAATCGGCTGTAGATATCAACAAAATATAATCTAAGTCTCAAAATATATTTAAACCAAGTGATTGGGATAGATCGGACAGGACGCCAAGACAGTATAAATCACTTATGCCTAAATATATTATAAAGCATAAATTATACAAATTCATAGCATAGCAGATTGGGTAAATCTAACATGTATCGGCTAGTACTCCGATACTACTTTATACAGAGATATTATCATGAACAAAATATATTAAACAACTCGTCAAACTAATGTTAAGATGATCCTAACCAGATTTGACAACAAGCTCAATATATTTTACTAAGTTAATATCTCAATATAAAGGGCAGATTTAATATATCAAGATAACAAGATAATTAAACCAGGTAAGATCGGCTGAAACCCCGACGCTATCTCTATTAGCAATCATAGACAGGCTAGAAACTATGGTTCTAAACATGATTTAGTAGGTCAAACCTAACTGATGCAGCACCAAATATGCAAAGAAACATAATGTCTAGATGATCAAGTCGATGAAAACCTTTTCGAGATGGTAGATATATTGTATAATCTAGATCAACAGCGATGTATAACTCTATCGGTTGCTTTTCTGTGAAACAGACACCAACCGATCTAAGTTATATATTGATATCAATTCAGATTATACAATATATATGATAACTTGACGATTCACACAAACAGGATCAGAGTATCATAAAGATGGAAGCACTAATCCCGATAGCGCAAGCCGCCATAACAAGTTTTACCTCTTGCTGGAGATCGAAACCGATGCAGCCCAACTCGAAAGCAAGAACTCGTCGAAAACAATGAAAGAGTAAAGGTGGCGATGCGCCGAAGTTGTTGTATTGATCTGTTGTTTTCTTTACACGAACCTGGGTTTAATTTATACCCAGAATTCCACAATAAGTCCTTATCGGACACGATTCTTATCTCTATTACAACTCATATTAAAGACAATTCCCTAATACAAACTCTAACCGACAGTATCGATTAGGAAACTAACATTATATCCTAAGTAATAGATACAATTCCCTTCTTCGGACCCAATCCGTATGTGGGAATCCTCATGAAGCTCACCAACCGAACCCGACAAAGACTCTGTTATCCTCTCGTCGGAATCGGCTACATCGGCTATCCTTGTCCGACTCTGTCTCAGCCGATGGTCACGATAGCCGACTCGGTCACCAGCCGATACACACCGTAGCCGATTCGGTCACCAACCGATTCTTGCTCTGCTTTGGTAACCGCCAGCTTCCTCCAAATCCGCTTCGATTCTATCTTCAAATCTAACATTTGATTTACCAAATTTGGTCGTTAACACAAGTATGTTGCTACCTCCAGCTTCTTGGTCTTGTGTAATTGCTTGATATATTCTTCCTTTTCTTGAGGGGTCTTGTCAACCAATTCCGGGCAGTCGGCTCTCATCTGTACGGTGTGTTGCGTTTTGCATATCCTTGTTGGATCGACGTAGCCAACCGGTGATCCAGTTCTGTCGGCTTTGTGAAATTGCATCCTATACAATGTAAATGATGTAATGAGATATGGTTTTTTGTTTGGAATGATACGTGTAACATATAAGAGTTTAGACTTACAGGCAGAACGCGGCAAGGAGATTCACATCCATTTTGTCTAGCTTGTAGATGGCGTATAGGTCCCAGAAAGAAATAAAAAATATCCCATTAGGACCACTCATGAAAGCGCCTTCCGGGACGGCGACGCTTATGAAACCGAGACCCTTGCTAGCAGCCTTGATGTACCATTCATGCATTACCCTCATTTCCCAGGGTAGTTTGTTAAGAAGATAAGTTGGTAAAAATGGCTTGCCATATTCGTAATTTTCAGGCACATCTACAGATAGCCAAGATTGCACTTCATCTTGGGCTCGTAGTACTGACTTCTGACTGTCTGACATGACATGCGCTAGTTCTTTCGACTTATCAGAATTCCTGAAAGCTGAAAACATGAACTTCTCCTTATCCTTGTCAATCTCCTTTGGGTCATATGTTGATATCAACTTTGGAATGAGACGACGAGGTTCCAAGGGATTAGACCTCGGTCCAGATTTAGTTCCTTCAGGTATGGGCAGTTGTTCCACCGGAGCAGATTGGGGTGTGGGCGGAGAGGGTTCAACTGTTCGCGGAGAGGGGGGAGCTGGAGGAGCTGCCTCATGAGCTGGGGAGGGCGGTGGAGTAGGTAGGCGAGGCGGGGACCTAATCGGTGGTGGTGACGCTGGATCTAGAGGGGAAGGTGGTCCAGGAGGCGACGGTGGTGCTGGAGCGGCAGCTGTCTTTGCTTGCTTTGAGGATGGAGTTGAAGATGTTGGTGCTGGAGCAGCAGCTGTCAGGATTATGTCTCGACGATGCCACAATATAAACTGATTTACGGCATCACCGAGAAGTTCAATCCCCTCCGGGGCAGGGATGTCTAGTTCCATAGATGTGTGCTCGCTATGTACCTTAGCGACTTGTACCCTTGCATAATCCTCAGGGATTGCCATGTTGTGGAATTGCCAGCCGGGTATCGCTAAACCCGTTGCAACCTCTTTAGTCTTTCCAGCGCGGCCGATAGGTACTACGAGTGAGCACGGAGTTGGTTCAGTTATACCATCCACAGCGCAAGGAGTTGTGTCCACTGAGCCTGCACTACTACGTACTTGAGTTGTTTGCTGTGGAGATTGGATGGTTTGCTGGCTGTCAGGGAATAGCCTTGGAAAGGCCGTGGGGTTTTCAGCTGCCAACGAATAGAAGTGTTCCTTCACTTGCGCATAGATTTTGTCTGATAGTTGTTCTTTGTATTTGTCTCTCTTCTTATAGCTTGATGCGTCCTGTGGGAACCCTAACCTCCAACTCATCTTTGAGGACAAACCCCTTACACGTCCAGAGTGTTCGGCGGTCCCCAAGGCTGCAGTAAGTTGGTCATTCTCCCTCCGTGGGACGAACTGTCCTGATCTTTCTTTCTCGGCGATCTTCTGCAAATTTTCAGTGACCTGTTCTATATCAGGAGTCTCGAATAGTATATCTCCCTCCTTCGAGACCTGACCTGTGCTGCGCGCCCACACCCAATTCTTGCTTCGTTCCACCATGGGGTCTACGAGCAAAGGCTTGCCAGCGGCTGCAAACTTTTGCTCGGTTTCTCGCCATCGATCGTCCAATTAAGTGGACCGTTTGGGAAAACAAATTTTTCAACAGCAAAATTAATATTCTATCGTATTTGATATTATATTTCGTATGATTTATTATCGTATTTTCGAATAGACGCATATGAGATAGTCGGATTGATGATATTACTGTAAGAAATATCAAATACATAACCATAAATTCAAACGTTGTTTACATACGAAGCATATATTACAAATGCCACAACTGTTTCATCACATATATAATTAGTGTACATCTCATTGCATTTGTTCTTTCTCCCACTCTCTGAGAGGTTGAAATTTGTCTTCCAATGCGAGTTCACTTTGGTTGTCGTAGAAAAGACCTCTTGCGTTGCAGACATCACGACGGATGAATCGGCAGAGGTCAGCGCACACGTTCCAGATAGTCGTGTCGTCGAATCGTTGTGCAACATAAGGGATTTTCGGGATCTGTGCACATCAAAGTCAACAAAAGGTTACTAAGTGAAATATGTGTTGTAGTTGGGTTTCTTTGTAAAGAAGGATATGCTGACGTACTCGGTCACTGGTTGTTCGTACCTCCCGTTGACTCTGAGCATCTCGCACACGTAATATCCGCACAAGTTGGTTCCCGCTGGTTGTTTGTAACACTGGATATAATTACGAGGGACCAATCATTAGACATAATTCAGGAACTAATGTACGATAGTTTGTTGTATTGGCATATATATGTTCGTACCGGCCAGCCAGTCTTAACGGATAACTTCTTCTTGGCCGGATCATGTACTGGTCCACCTCTTTTGCGTAGTACTTGTGTGCTCTGTTAGAACAAAACAATTGTTTCTTCAGTACTAAGAAAACTGGAAGTAAAAAAAATGTCTATTCAAATGTTTATCACTTACAAATTCAAAATAGTTAGGAATTCCATAAACGTCTCCTTGTCATAGTGTGCGGGGTCCAACGATACAATCAATTGGTCTTTTGGATATACGAGGAATAGTATGTAGTGGTCGCTGCAATAAAGAAAGACAAATTAGAGAAGAGAATTTCAAAAATGATAAATTAATTTAACACATAGAAGAGAAAGCTTACCTGAACGCGTAGGGGACCATCACGACATTTTTGTCGGCGTGCGCCAACATTGCTATTGCCAAGTTGTTGATGCAAAAAACACACACTGGCCTGGGAGATCTGCTTAACTCCAGTGCAGGTCCAAAGACTTCTTTTGGGTTCTAGGCGTGCCAATTGGTTTGATCCTGCAACCAATAAGAAACAAAGAAAACGCAGTTAAATCCACCAATGATAGCCGATCGGCTGGTTTACCGATGACATATCATTGAGCATTGAGCCGATGCAAGATGCATTAAATCGGCTATAACAGATAAACAAGATAAAGCTAAACCACTCAATCGGCTGTAGATATCAACAAAATATAATCTAAGTCTCAAAATATATTTAAACCAAGTGATTGGGATAGATCGGACAGGCGCCAGACAGTATAAATCACTTATGCCTAAATATATTATAAAGCATAATTATACAATTCATAGCATAGCGATTGGTAAATCTAACATGTATCGGCTAGTACTCCGATACTACTTTATACAGAGATATTATCATGAACAAAATATATTAAACAACTCGTCAAACTAATGTTAAGATGATCCTAACCAGATTTGACAACAAGCTCAATATATTTTACTAAGTTAATATCTCATATAAAGGGCAGATTTAATATATCAAGATAACAAGATAATTAAACCAGGTAAGATCGGCTGAAACCCCGACGCTATCTCTATTAGCAATCATAGACAGGCTAGAAACTATGGTTCTAAACATGATTTAGTAGGTCAAACCTAACTGATGCAGCACCAAATATGAAAGAAACATAATGTCTAGATGATCAAGTCGATGAAAACCTTTTCGAGATGGTAGATATATTGTATAATCTAGATCAACAGCGATTATAACCCTATCGGTTGCTTTTCTGTGAAACAGACACAACCGATCTAAGTTATATATTGATATCAATTCAGATTATACATGCGGCCGGCTTAACGGCCCGCATGCGAAAATAATCTTTTCATGCGGCCAGTAATTCCGGCCGCATGCGAAAATAATCTTTCCATGCGGCCGGTTTAACGGCCCGCATGCGAAAATCATCTTTCCATGCGGCCGGCTTAACGGCCTGCATGAGAAAATAATTTTACATTTCTTCTACTCTATTTTTTTGAATTAGGTAAAGTAAAATTTCATCTAGTGACATTTCATCTAGTGACACAATAATTTTACATTTCTCACAAATTTTATTACACATAATTTTTTCAATATATTGGTAGAACTAAAATTCCATATATGTTGCCAATAAATAAACTCATAACCATTAATTGCATGATTACTTAAATATTTAGTAAATTGTTTTTAAAAATGGATTAATATGATTATTTAAAGAAACTTTCGTATAAAAACATGTAGCAAAAAAATAACGTTTAGTAGTTCGAAATGCGTGCGCGCCGAATACGATGGAGAGGAGCGGCCAAAAAGGTCTACCGAACACACTCTTAACATGATAATGAGTACAAAAGAAGTGCCACTTTAATTCATCCCGATAAATTTAGGACACCATGACAACTAAAGGTTACAAAAGAACTAGGGCTTAATTATCTTTGCAACACCATCTGATCGAATGTACGACATATTAGCTTCGTCGATGGTTCGCTCGACCTTCTTAATTCGCATAGGAAGATTAGTAAACAATGGTACATCGTCGAACTGGTTGTAATCAGCGGGGTCTTCGATGTTGTCGATGCCGATAATCTGTTGTTTTCCATCCACGACTATATCCATCCGTTCATCCGAAGGGTCCTTCACATAGAAAACTTGAGCTACACGCTCTGCTAAAACCCAAGGATCATCCTTGTGGCCTGTCTTACTGTGATCGACTATCGTTAGCTCATAGTCGTCCACGGAAACCCCTGTTGTGTCTTTCACCCATTAACAACGGAGCACAGGGATCTGGATGTTAAGGCCGTAGTCGAGTTCCCATATTTCCTTTATGGTCCCGTAATACAACTTCTTTTCACCAATTGTGTCGATCGCTTCGACACGAATCCCACTGTTTTGTGAGACGCTTTTCTTGTCCTTCGTACTCGTGTACAAGGTAAAGCCATTGATGTCGTACCCTTGCCATGAGTTGACAATACTTGAAGGCCCACTTGCCAATCTTTGTAAAGTAAGTTGCTCCGTACAATCACCGACTGGCAGGTTTAGATCTTTGAACCATTGAGGAAATCGACGCCTATGCTCTCTTGAAACCCAATCAGCGGATCGTCCTGGGAAGTAGGCTTTGATTTCTTCAAGGTGTCGCTCAATGAATGGCTCGACGATAGCAAGCTGTTGTAGAACACTGCTGTGTGCCACGGCCACTGTTTTGTAATCATTATCGAAAAACTGCTTCCTACCAACAGTACCCCTTCCAGATAATCTCCCTTCGTGTCGATGCACAGGAATCCCAATGGCATTACCATCCTTTATGTAATCCATACAACACTCGACCGCCTCTTCAGTTGTGTATCCCTCTATCATTGATCTTTCGGGGTGAGCGCGATTGCGTACATAGCCTTTGAGGATCGACATGTAACGCTCATACGCCCACATCTGGTGTAAGTATAAGGGACCAAGTTCAATAATCTGAGGGACGATGTGAACGATCAAATGCTCCATCATATCTAAATATGATGGTGGGAAATACATCTCCAGCTGACATACGGTCTCCACAGCAAATGTCTGAAGGGAACCTAATTCGAGAGGATCAAATACCTTTTGTGAGATTCGATTGAAAAAGTAGCACAACTTTGTTATAACCACCTTGGTATGGACAGGTTTGACTGCCCTTATAGCAATTGGTAGGAATACCGTTAGCATCCTATGGCAGTCGTGCGCATTGTATCCGGAAATGGTCAAATCTTTCGTTGAGACTAGCTTCCTGATGTTCGATGAGAAACCAGTAGGCACTCTCACCTCTTGTAAGCATTTACAGAAGGCTTTTTTCTCTTCAAGTGTCAACGAGTAACAAGCAGGAGGAATCTTGGTATTTTCATTTGCTAGCTCTACTGGGTGAAGGTCATGCCTTATATCCAAATTTACAAGATCATTACGTGACTTCAGTCCATCCTTCGTCTTACTCGGGATGTCCAGCAAGGTGCCAATGGTGCTATCAAACACGTTCTTCTCAAGGTGCATAACATCAATTGCATGACGGATCTCTAGGTCCTTCCAGTAATCTAAGTATCTGAAGAAAATTGAGTGCTTCTTGAATGGCAATGTAGTATTCTCCTCGTCATCAACTTTCTTCCTCTTTGCTGTCTTCTTCTTTCCCTTGCCAAATACAACCTTAATCTTCTTTGTTATATCATACACGTAAGTACCACTTCGTGTTTCAGGGCCAGTCTCGTTCTCCACTGTCTTGTCGAACAATCTGGCCATCTTACGATACTTGTGTTTTTGTGGTAGAAACCGTCGATGTCGCATGTACACTGTCTTCTTAGACGACGTCAGGTATTTGTACGAAGTCATATCCAAACATATCAGACACTCAGTCTTCCCTTTAATCTGACCGGATAATGAAAAGTTTGCAGGTAGATCATTGATGGTAATGAATATGATCGCACGTAGATTGAAGTGCTCCCGCTTGAACTCATCCCACAGCCGTAACCCCTCTTTCCATAGCTCCTCCATGTCCTCCATCAAAGGCTCAAGAAAAACATCTATATCGATTCCAGGTTGCTTCGGACCTTGTATGAGGATAGTGAGAAGAATATACTTTCGTTTCTGACATATCCATGTTGGAAGATTATACATTGTGAGAAGAACTGGCCATGTGTTGTGTGAGCTGCTTAAATCACCAAACGGGTTCATTCCATCAATGCTCAACGTGAACCTTACATTCCTTGGATCCTTACCAAATTCTGGGTGCTTTGCATCAAATGTCTTCCACTGGCGAGCATCGGCAGGATGTCGAATCATACCATCTGTCTTTCGGCCCTCTTGATGCCATCTCATCAACTCAGCATCAGTCGGGTTTGAGTACAGACGCTTCATGCGGTCCTTAATTGGTAGGTACCACATCACCATTGACGGAATTTTTCTTCGCTTACGCTCCGATGAATCTGGGTTGGTAGACTCTGTGTCAACGGGCCCATTTCCCATTTTATACCGACTTGTGCCACACGTTGGGCAACTTTCCAAGTCTGCATATTCTTTGCGGTATAATATACAATGATTCTCACAAGCATGAATCTTTTCAACACCAAGAGATAAAGGACATATGAGTTTCTTCGCTTGATACGTATTCGAAGGTATGAAGTTAGGCTTAGGAAGCAACACACTCAACAAGCTCATCAGATCATTAAAACTTGTGTCCGACCATCCATGTTTAGCCTTCAATCTCAGAAGTTCAAGCACTGAACGCAGTATCGTGAAATCCTTATCACATCCGTTCGTTTCATCGTAAAGAAGATCCTTCGATGCCTTCTCCAGTGCCTGCCAATTCTCTAACCCTCGTGATCTACCCGCTAGAACCTCAGGTTCGACATGGCGTAGCATATCTTCTATATCAAAACCGCCCTCAAAATCATCACTATCTGTGGACACGTCTACATTTATCCTTTCACGGGACATGTCTTCGATTACAAAATTCTCTGCCTCATTCATCTCCGGACTTAACTCTTCATCGTCATCTTGGGGATCGGCGATTTCCCCGTGATAGGTCCAAACCTTATAATTGGCGGTGAATCCATGTTGCATTATGTGTCCCAAAATTTCACCATGATCTACCAACAATTTCTGATTCTTGCAATAACGACACGGACAAAATTCTTTTGCCATATTCTCCCTCAAAGCATGCGCCTTAGCCTGATCAATAAATTTAGATGCTTCCTTCATAAATATTGGCTGAGTTCTCCGCATCTCATACATCCGTGATGACCGATCCATCTATATATAAAGACAACAAAATTACAGACACAAATAATAGACTGCAGGTATTTTATAAAAACGTGTAAATACATATATATATCCATCAGAAAAATACAACAATACAAGTAACTAGTATGTACAAGTGTTTACATCCAAAATTTACACATCAAAACATATATTTTGAAGCTAGATTTTGCAAAAACTAGCTAAAACAAACCTTGTCAAAATTTTAAAAAAACTCTAATTTTCACCAACAAAATTTAATAAAAATGGAGCCAAATGAAGTAGGAGAGAGAGTTCTTCATCTTTCATATAAACTTTAAGCAAAGATTTCGAGTTGAAAACCTCCCCTCCTATTTGTTGCATGCATAGGAGAGAGAACACTTCGGTTTGAAATGGTGAAGTTCGGGCTTGCTGCAAGATATATGGGCCCATCATCGCATGTGGTCCGTTAAGACAGCCACATGCAAAGATTCTTTAATGCATGCGGTTGCTTAAGATGGCCGCATGCGAAAATAGGCCTATTATCGCATGCGGTTGCTTAAGACGGTCGCATGCGAAAATAGGCCTATTATCGCATGCGGTTGTCTTAAGCAGCCGCATGCGATAATGAATCTTCGCATGCGGCTGATTAACCTGCCTCCAGGGGGGCGATTTTTGCAGGCGCGCCCACAGGTCGCCCGGATGGAACCTAAAGCCCCCCGTACAAAAAAATGCTTTCTGTAGTAGTGCATGTCATGTGCTCAAAGGGCAGCGGCCGACGTGTGCCTTATGCGACGAATAAAAAAATCAAGATTCTAAAAGTTATTAAAGATAAATGAAATTACATCGTAGCATTTAGCATGGGAACCTGTTCAGCTAGGAAAAAAAACTAAATGAACAAATCAGAAAATTGCACGATTCATTCCTGAGACCCTTGAGATAGGACGCTTGAAGTATGGACTTTGGAGTTCAGTACACGCACGTATAGTCACGGACTTTAAGTGTTTAACACCTTTTCTCTTCGTTTTCATCTGAAAAGGCAGCTCAATTAATTCACGCTGAATATGATGGCCTTTTGACCTCAAGTTGAATTTTATTTGATCGTTAATGGTTATCGTAATATTTCGTGGTAAAGAAGCCGTACGTAGATTATAGACCTACTACTACGATGAATTCGCAGAATAAACGTGTAGATATAGTAAAGAAACACGATTGGATTTGGTTTGGTATTAATTCTAGTCTTCAAGTGCTCAAATGAGGTGTCGGATTGAATATGCCTGCAAGTGTGTTAGTAGGCAACCGAGGATCATACTAGAACGTCCACGCTAACTAGGGAGGTTTTAACAATGAGCTCGTAGGTAATTGGCAGATGAGAGTCGCCAATTTCTCGATGTAAGCTTCATTACTATCTCATGATGATCCTCAACCGACTTTACAGTCGTATAACTGTAACAGTTAGCAATTATTTTCTCCGTTAAAAACCAACATGATTATGGTGATGGATTTTATCTCGGTTTTCGTTAGCACGTTTTTCAAACTACTAAACGACGTGTTTTGTGTGAAAACTTTATATAAGAAAATTGCTTTAAAATATCAAATATATCTATTTTTTAAGTTTGTAATAATTAAAACTTAATTAATCACGTGTTAATGATTTTTTTCGTTTTGCGTGTCCCAACTTCATCTTCATTAGATTCAAAGAGGACCTATGTCTAGATATGTGGTTACAAATTGCTTTTTTAGGATGGAACCACAGAGGGAGTATAGCTATAGAGGTGTTTAATAGACTTGTCACCCAAGCACAATACATTCAGGTGTTTGGTTATCTAGATGAACCACAAAGCCACCTCTATCCGAAAAATAAGATGGTGCATACCTTAACCTATGAAAACATGGTGTGATCACATTCCCGCACGACCTTAGCTGGTGCGAGTAAAAGAAACTTCATGTGGATGGTTTAGGAGGTGCCTTGCACAAGGTCATCCAACTAACCAAACGATTTATCAACAATCATCTCAACAGTTTGATTTAGGTATATAAAAATTATAAAAAATCTAGATACACTTATAACATAACACATCAGTGTTAGTACAAATGTAATAAAAAAAAGTTAGTACATATAGCCTTTCACTTTTAAAAACACACACAAGGAGTACAATTTATTCGTCCATCCGTCTTATTATACGCTGACCGCACGTTGGTCCACACTCAGCTACGACACACCAGATCCCAGCCACTCGTGTCAAAAATGCACCCGTGTGTGTTGTGTCCGTGTGATACGGGGCCCCACGGTCCAGGCGACGACCGGGCAGGCTCCTCTCGGCCCGGCTGGCAACGCACGTCTCACTGCCACCCTTGGCCCACCATCCCACAGGGCGGCAGCATCTCCTGACCCCACACTCCAGTCACCGGTCGCCCTAAAACCCACTGCGCCGGGGCCCACCACGCCTCCCCACCCCCGCCTCCCCGCCGCCGCACCACGCTGCTCCTACGCGTTCTTCGTCGAGACGGCGACGTGAGCTCGAAGCGCGCTCCTCCGCTATAAAACCAGGCGGCGCGCGGAAGCTTCTCTCCTCTTCCTAGCCTCCCTCGTCGTCGTCTTCGTCGTCGTAGTCTATCCTGCTCCGGCGAGGCGACCCCACGGCCGTGGCGGCGCGGGTCAGCTGATTCGTTTTGATTTGATTTGATCCGGGGCTGCTTCGCGCTGCAGCCCGTCGTCGGTCACGCTTGCCTCCGGTGGTGGGGGAGCGCAATGGACGCAGAGACCGGCCCGGCCGCGCCGCAGGTAACTTCTCCCCAACCCGTCTCCGGTGGTGGATCGGATTCTGCTCGATTTCGAGAAGGGGCTGTGAATTTTCCCCATCCATTCATTGTTGTGAGTTGTTTTTTTGAAAGGGCGATTGGTTGGGTTGTGTGTTGTGATTCTGCGAGTGATTAGGATTCTGATGTGGTCGTCACGCGGGGTGATAACGCGCGCGTCTCGATTTTGCTCGCTTTTCACCGTCAGGAAGGTCGCGTTTGATTTCGAGAGGGTTCTCGTTCGATTTTGATTTCGCGATTTCAAGCGGGGTGCGGCGGGTTACAGTTTGCAATAGAATACGAGACGGTGCGGCCGTGCTGATCGATCCGGTGAACTTGTTTCGCTTAAATTCGCCGAAACTGAGTGCCAGCTTGGTTTTAGAACCATGTAATTGAATCGAGTCAACTGTGCTTTTGGTTGGTGACTTGGTGTTTGCGTCTTGCTTATGGTTGAGGATGGGGTTGGCTAGTACATTTTTACACATTTCGTTGCGTTGACGCATGGGCATCACATTTTTTTTACTGAGACGTGTACAGCTGGTGTTTTAACCCCGACAATTCTAAATTTGCGTGACCTACAGTTGTTGTCCCCCCCCCCCCCCCCCCCCCCCCCCGAAAAGATAAGTCTAAAAGTCTAAGCTACCAATATCAAATTAACAATCTGTTTAACACATGCCCAGCTTTGGGCAACATCGCCATAAATTTGACTTAGCATCGTATATCTGCATTCTCTGTTGTTTTACATACTGTACTGTACTGATCGGTTCTCAATAATAGTTATTCACAATCACAGGCTCGGCGTACTGATGGTTGTGCTTTTACAGGACCAATGGAAACGTTATTGCAGAACTGTCTCTCTGCTAGCATTTCAGAGCTTTGGTGTGGTCTATGGAGACTTGAGTACATCACCCCTGTACGTCTACAAAAGTGCATTTTCTGGGAGGCTGAATGATTACCGTGATGAGACAACCATATTTGGATTGTTTTCGCTGATATTTTGGACTTTGACACTTCTTCCGTTGCTGAAGTATGTAATAATTGTATTGAACGCAGATGATAATGGGGAAGGTGAGTAACTTCATAGTACTATATGCTGGGTTATCAGAAATTTAACAGAAACACATACGTTGTATTTTAACTTTTCATCTTCAACTCCCAAAAGTGCTAGAGTTTTGATCATGCACATCTTCCTAAGCCGATCATATTCTGTAACAACTCACATATGTCATCGTCAATAAATATGCTACTCCATTCTTTAACAAATTTATGCATGGCTCTGTCTATTAGTTTAAGAATCATCTTTACCATGTTTTCTGATTGTTTGCAATTTTTGTTTATGTAGGTGGAACATTTGCTTTATACTCACTTCTCTGCAGGCATGCAAAGTTCAGCCTGCTTCCAAACCAGCAATCGGCAGATGAAGAGCTTTCAACGTACTATCAGCCTGGAGTTGGTGGCACTATTTCCTCTCCATTCAAAAGATTTCTGGAGAAGCACAAGAAGCTACGGACCTGTTTACTACTTTTTGTTCTGTTTGGCGCATGCATGGTGATAGGTGATGGTGTTTTTACACCTGCCATCTCTGGTATGCGTGCCATGTCCATTAGTCGTCTTTCTGTTGTTTTTCAATTATTCAACGCATGCTTTTTCACCTGGATGGTTTTGCTAATAAATTCTCTTGTTGTGCCTGCTGCAGTCTTGTCAGCCATCTCTGGGCTAAAAGACCCTGGCCCAGGAGGAATACCAGATGGTATGCCTTAGCACTGTCTTTTCTATTGCTTATGAGCTGCTAAGAAATTTGCTCAACATTTTCCCTAGCACCAGTATTTTCTAATCATTTCATTTTCTGTAGCAAGCCGTTTTAAGAAAGTAGTCCATCTAGTCTTGCTAATTTTCTAATCATTACATACTGTCGCAAATTGTTGGATATTTGTAAGTTACCTGCTTTTTTAGCTAACTGTAGGTCATAGGTTGAACTTCCTGAACTTTGGATCCGCTTTGGCCTTTGGCCTTATAAATCAGCCCTGGAAATTACATCCATACAAGATGCTTATTTGAGTCAAAATACCCAGTTCTTATTTGAATTTCATTAGTATTATCAAGCTGCTTTAAAGTTTTAAATCTGGATACCATATTAGGAGCATATTTGTCTGATCGAGTCATATAGTGAGAACTTAATGCTAACTGAACTTGCAGGCTACAACAGTTGATGTAGATATAACCTGTTAGATCCCTCTCGATCTCTCTCTCATACAATTTTCTTTTAGGAGACCATACAAGATTTTGAGTGCAGTTACCTATTCCAGCAGCCATTACTAGGGGTTTCTTTAAGTGAACAGCATTCACTACCTTAACTACCTTGCTGTTGTGCAGGTTGGGTGGTGTTCATTGCATGTGTTGTGCTTGTTGGCCTGTTTGCGCTGCAACACCGAGGAACTCATAGGGTAGCATTTGTGTTTGCGCCCATTGTTGTAGTATGGCTGTTGAGTATTGGTGTTATTGGGCTTTATAATATCTTCCACTGGAACCACAGAATATTTCTTGCTCTTTCTCCACATTATGTTATAAAGTTCTTCAAGATGACAGGAAAAGATGGTTGGCTTTCTCTTGGAGGAGTACTTCTTGCTATAACAGGTCAATTTGAATAGCCCTTCTATGTGGCTCAAACCATTTATTTATCTTACAATGTTATTAATGAATGGGTTTCCTAATAATTTCTGTGACTTCAGGTACTGAAGCTATGTTTGCTGATCTTGGCCACTTCAGTGCTGCATCTATTAGGGTATGCTGCAAGTTGCAACCCAAAATTCCCATTGTTCTTGGGGATGCATATTGCATCCTAAGTTATTAAGGTGGTATTTGCCATTCTATTGTTGTGACTCCAGCTCTTGTCCTGCTTGTAGTTGGCTTTTGTTGGTGCCATATATCCCTGTCTTGTGCTGCAATACATGGGGCAGGCTGCATTTCTTTCCAGAAACATGTCAGCTGTAGAAGATAGCTTTTATCAATCTGTACCAAGTAATCTTCATAACTCCAAGCATATTTTGGAATAGTTTGTTTTGTATGTTGCCAATAATTCTTGCTTCATATTGCATCATATTTGCAGGACCTCTGTTTTGGCCAGTGTTTGTCATTGCAACTCTTGCTGCGGTTGTGGGCAGCCAGTCTATCATATCTGCTACCTTTTCAATTGTTAAGCAGTGTCTTTCTTTGGGATGTTTTCCACGGGTTAAGGTTGTGCATACATCGAGGTGGATCCATGGCCAGATTTACATACCTGAGATTAATTGGATTCTGATGGTTCTTTGTCTTGCTGTGACACTTGGTTTCCGTGATACGACAGTTATTGGAAATGCTTACGGTAAGTTTGAGCACTTCTTTATACTCGTAAGTTTGACCAGCTCAGATCTCCAATACTGCAGTAGCTAAGAAAACAGTATGGACTATAGGACTGCTTATGATATAAATTCAAACAGTTCAGATCCCCTATTACCAGCATATCATGTAAATTTGAATTTATATTCCAATGTTGAATAATTAAAAGGTTAAAGGAATGTGCATTATTAGTTATAGTAGACAACAATTCTGTAATTCAGAATCACATTTATAGCTACCTGGTTCCTCCTCATGGGGCATAATAGGCGCACCAGCTGTTATTTTTCTGAATAGGTCGCTACTTACTAGTGACACTCTTCAACTTAATTTGGCGATGCATGCCAATGTATCCTTGCATCTTTTTGAACTAGGCTGGTTTATTAGCTTTCTTGTTTTCTCCTGAGAGATGATAGCTTTCTTACCTGATCCTTAAAAAATGTTTCTTAAAAAACAAAGGAGTTCGGCATGCTATATTTAGCATTATGCTACTACTATTGCAACTCATTTGTCATTTCCTCTGCTGATTTCAGGTCTTGCGTGTATTATTGTGATGTTTGTTACCACCTGGTTGATGTCATTGGTTATCATATTTGTGTGGCAAAAAAACATCCTGCTCTCTTTGTTATTTGTCGTGGTGTTTGGGTCAATCGAAGCGGTGTACCTGTCGGCAGCAGTCACTAAAGTTCCTCAGGGAGGATGGGCGCCAATCGTATTTGCCTTCGTGTTCATGCTTGTCATGTACGTATGGCACTACGGCTCTCGGAGGAAGTACCTGTTTGATCTCCAGAACAAGGTTTCAATGAAATGGATCCTGACACTTGGTCCGAGCCTTGGGATCGTTCGGGTGCCTGGAATCGGTCTCATCTACACAGAGCTGGTCACTGGGGTGCCTTCCATCTTCTCGCACTTCGTCACCAACCTGCCTGCTTTCCATCAGGTTCTGGTCTTTGTTTGCGTCAAGTCTGTCCCTGTGCCGTTCGTTCCAGCGGACGAACGGTACCTCATTGGACGGATTGGCCCCAGGGAGTACCGTATGTACCGGTGCATCGTGAGGTATGGCTACAAAGATGTGCAAAAAGATGATGAAAACTTTGAGAACCACTTGGTGATGAGCATTGCTAAGTTCATCCAAATGGAAGCCGAGGAGGCAGCATCATCTGGGAGCTACGAATCCTCGGAAGGGAGGATGGCTGTCATACACACAGATGACACAACCGGCACCGGGCTGGTGATGAGGGACTCCAACGACGAGGCATCAGGCACGTCCCTGACAAGGAGCAGCAGGTCGGACACGCTCCGGAGCCTGCAGTCCATCTACGAGCAGGAGTCCGGTAGTCTCAACCGGCGTCGCAGAGTCCGTTTTGAGATCGTGGAGGAGGAGCGGATCGACCCCCAGGTGCGGGACGAGCTGGCTGATCTCCTGGACGCCAAGGAGGCCGGCGTGACTTACATCATTGGCCACTCCTACGTCAAGGCAAGGAAGAACTCCAACTTCCTCAAGACGTTTGCCATCGACTACGCCTACTCGTTCCTCCGCAAGAACTGCAGGGGTCCCGCGGTGGCGCTGCATATACCCCACATCAGCCTCGTCGAAGTCGGCATGATCTACTATGTCTAAATCGAATTTTCTGATCATGCTTGCCGTTCTACCCAGGAATACTAGCTTTGTTTTGAGCTGAATCTTCTGTTGGTCATCCTCAACTGTGTACGTCATTTTGTTTGCTCTTTTATACATGTAATGTAGTTGCCGAGTTACCATGCGATGTAAAGATGCTGGCAGAACTAGCTTAGCTGCTACCATCTGAACTCCGGGGCTTCGGTGATCTTGTGAATACATCCAGTTCAATTGTAAAATGTTCAATGATAGCACATAACATGGCAACAAGTCTGAACATCTTCTGGCATTATAAGTTTGGAGCATATCTTTGTGATTTCTCGATCCGACGAGCTTTGTGTAATGCGTGCTACATTACTACTGCAACAATTCTTAGTATGTGACGTGGGATTGGGAAATGGATTCCTCTATTTCTGAATTTTGGATGAATTGTTTGTTATTCATCGATCACGCTGTGCAGATTTTCTTCGGAGAATCACGCACTTTTTAGCCTGCATCATAGTAGATGTGAAGCACATAGATATTAAGCCAAAATTTGAACTAGCTGTCCAAGTTTTGGATAAAACTAGCTATACGAATGTTCTACTGTAGAAGCCAAAACAGTATGGAGTACAAAATTTTGTCAAAATTTACGCGGACGCGCGAATTTTTATACCCGGACCCACCTGTCATACAGAGTCTCGCAGAGGCAGAGTGTTTGGACTAAAAAAGTCAGAACACAACACATGCTCCGGTCCGGTCCGACGGTCCGACCCGACCGCCCAAAGAAGGTCCAAGAGCCCAACCAACCGGAGGAGTCGAGCCGCCGCCTTCCTCTTTGCAACTCCACTGACCACCGCCGATCGTGCGGTGCGGCCGGTGTCATGGCGGCGGCCGGCGACCTCACCGACGAGGAGCGCCGCGCGCTCCGGGGCAGCAAGTTCGCGCCGCTTCCAGCGCCTACTGGCCCTTCCCGCCCCCAGCCGAGGTGTCGTATCCGTCGCTTCCTTTCTATTTTTCCTGTCTCCAGATCCATTCATAGCTTGGAGTTTGCTGATTCAAGCGAATCGTCTAGTGTCACTTGTGGGGAAAACTAGATTTCCGCGTATTAAGCGGCTACTTGATTAGTTTTATACTTTTCGTGAGCAGATTGATCGAGCTAGCTAGGTGTGTTTCCTTGCGAATGCGGATTAGGGTTTGGTAGTTTTGCTGTTTGAGTGCTTAGGAGGAAGGAATTGCGTGTAGTTGATGTCCAAATTATTACGTTAGGATTATCATTTATGTGCGTTTTTATAGGCGTGTTGATTGAAGTGGGATGTTGAGTTGCTTTATAGCAATTTCTCACTGTTTAAGCAATTAAGCTAGGAGGCTTGCAATTCTGAAAGGAAAAGGGCAGGTTTCAATTTTTGTTTCAGCGCCTCCCCCTGCCCGCAAGGTGCCTCTGGTGCCTGTTGCCTGCACATAAGCCAAAAATGACAAAGTAGACTTGTTATGGAATAGATGCACAACGGAGACACGAGTTTTTATGTGAAAAATCCTTATGGGAAAAAACCATGAGAGCCAACTGGCAATTATCACTATTGAAGAGTTGGTTACAAACACAAGGAAATAACAATGGGACGCCACCCCTTCCCGTACGGCTTACAATATAGCATATATAGGAGATAAAAGATAAGACTCCTAATAGGGAAAGATTTCAAGTCCTACTAGGAAACTAATCTGAATATATTGCTAGCAGAAATTCGGATCACATATTTGAAATCTGTATGACTGAGATAGCGAAATACTATATGTTTGACAACTATCATGTTTGGATTATGGTATAGCTGTGTTTATACTATGAATTAATCAGTACCTCTTGCATCTATGCTCGCTTTTGTAAGTAAAAAGGGCCATGGTTCAAGTTCTGGTGGATATTGCCTGAAACATAATATTATGTTTAAGCTATGGTAGATATAATAGCAGATAACTTGGAAAATATCGTGTTACTGTTTTTCTCATGCATGAGTGACCAAGGAGTTTAGCTCTGTGGAATTTATTTTGTGGGCTTGCTCTATGTAAAGTATGATCTTCATGGGTTTTTGTTCTTTGTTATGCTCATGGCATGACCCTGAAAGGCTCAAATACTGTACTCCTTTAAATAGGATGGCTCATCCTGGAGGACCACTAACTACAAACAAGGCTGCTGCTTTAGCAAAATTCCTTGAGAGAAAGCTTCAGCAGCCTGATGGGCTGGACTCTCTGAACCCAGACCTTGTCAAATTAGCTGTGAGAAATGCAAAAGAAACAATAAAGGCTAGCAAGGGTACGAGTTTCTTATCATCTCACTGTCATATGTCTGGTACTCTGGTTCCTTGGAAAGCATGTATTGCATGTCCTATGCCATTATAGATTACATTATGTAATGATATGCGTAAACCAGTAATGGTACGCATTTTAGTACAAAATAAAACTATAAGAGCATGAAAATTAACCTTGTCCTACAGTTTGCCTTCCCATTTTCACCTTCTTCCGTAATTTGGAGCATTGTTATTACATGACTGCTCGATATTTTTTTTCTATGATATGATGGATTGATGGTTAAATTTGAAAATGACTCAAAGGTGGGCTGCACATTTGTCTTGTATAGGAACATGAAACTTCATACAATTTAAACCTTAATTAGTAAGAACGATTATAAGACTTGATCATACATTTATTTTGTTCATCCAGCTAATGCTAAGGTTGCTTGGTTTCTGCATTGTCTGCTAAGGTATTAGGGTTGACCTACACCAGCGTTTTTCTCATTCCCAATGTTTGCCCATTATCAACTGTTTACGTGAACCAATGAATTTGACATACCATTTTTATTCTTTAAATCTAGGTGAACCATCAACTTCAGGAAGAATAGTACGGCACGTTTCATCATTCGAAGATTCCTCTGAGGTATATATGTTGATGATAACTTTCATATATAATTTGTTTATTTGATTTCCACGCTTACAATTTCAAGACTACCAGGATTCTGATGATTCAAAAGATGGAGAAGAAGCCAAGGCGGTCAAAAGAAAAAGGAAGAATAAGGCAAGTATATGAACATTCACTTGAGAATGTTCGTGAATTGTTTCCATTTTGCTGCTTATATATACCATACGCCCAAAGTTTTTTGACATGTATCTGAAAGTCATATCATATTGCTCAGAAGGATAAGACTTTTCAAAACGAAGGAGAACAGAGCAAGAAAAAGAAGAAAAAGAAAAATAAAAATCTAAAGGTAATACTATAATACCCTTTTGCTAGTTTTCCTTCACAGGATTACAGGAAAGAGGAGAATCAGGAGACTAAGCTCCTGGGTTACTGTCATTGCATACTCTACTTTTTCCTGAAACATTGCATGGTCTACCTTTTGTTTTGACCGAAACATTGCATGGTCTACTTGGTAAAAATCAGGGTCTAAGTACTGCCTTCTTGGCTTACCAGATGGACATACTCTGTTCATAATAGTGCACATAGCTTTACTGTGGAAAATAGTTTGAATATTTTTAGTTTTACATATTTTTGCTTGGTGGAAAATACTGATGAACGATTCTGGGATGCAGGCTGCTAAAGATTCCAAGTCCCAAAAAGCATCGAAGAAGAAAAAGTTGAAATCCCTATGATTCTTTAACTTCTCTGGTATTAGGGAGCTGAAGGCGAAATCCCTATGATTCTTTAACTTCTCTGGTATTAGGGAGCTGAAGGCGTTGCTGTTGCCGTTTTTCTTGATTTCACTTTGCTGTGAGTCCCATTTCTTGTAAGCACTTGCTCTTCCTGTCATTTTGACACTGGAAATCCCACTTGCGGGCTGCATGCCTGTCACATGATGACCGGAAGCCACATTTGTCGAGAGGCAAGACTAGCACTGTTACATGTATGAAATTCACAATTTATTACAGTGAACAATACAAAACCTGTGAAATCCACTGCTGCAAAATTGAATTATGGGTGCTGGCTTGCTGTTTCCTCACCTGGGGCATTGGAGTCAGTCAAACACGAATTTCGTTGTATTCTATACGATTCTTCTTTCTTTTGGTTGTACGATGATGCTGCGAGATGATTCAGCTTGAGATGTCGGGGGGAAAATGAAATGATGGTGTTATTCTGAACTGGACATTCTTCCATCTCTCAAACGATTGGCAAACCTGTCTGGACCTTTGCTGGCAGAATTCCTGCTTGATGTGTCTTTTCCTAGGATTATGAGATCCAGTGATTGGGCGAATGAATCTGGCATACAGGCTGGTTATTTCCCGAGGAGTCAACATTGTCTTAAAAACTCATCATGCCTCCCTGTAGGCCGTCTTACTGTAGCTGTGCTACAGTAGCATGATCTCCCCAGCTTGTGGCCATCCTTCCCTTTTTGAGTGTCGAACTGCGATTGCATTGCACACTGCCACTGCCGTACGTCTCGAATCCTGGAAAAAAAAGCCCAAAAGCTAGGCTCTGATCCTGTAAAATGTCCATGCTATGCTTGTCCATACTTATTTAAATATTAGACTATTACATAATATTAAAAAATATCATGGATCAATTTATAAAACATACAAAAATAGTGGTTGATCACTATTGTCTTTTACAATATCTGTATTATCAGTGTTAAGGATAAGACATATTTTCTATACTTGAGTTCGTGATATGTAGAAATACTATATACCTGAAGATATACGAGAAGGTATTCTTTGATTAGGAAAATACGGCAAATAAAGAAAGAAATTATCTTATCTGAATAGAAGGTGTCAGAATCATAATTGGAGAAGACCACTATCGTCTTTTAAAGTATCGGTACTGTCAGTGTCAAGATAAGACATACCTTAAAATGCTTGGGTTCGTGATATATGGAAATACCATATACCTGAAGATATACAAGAAGGTATCATTTGATTAGGAAAATACGACGGATAAAAAAAATGATCTTGTTTGAATAGAAGGTATCAGAATCCTAGTTGAAGAAGATAATGTCTCCTTTGCTCGTACCCTGTTTTATCTTTTTCGAGTTCTACTTAGAGAGAAAGATGATCTTGGTATAAATACAAGGCCCCCTCATGGAGGAAGGGAATCAAGTTACAAGCCGTAGCCAAAGCCACATCAAGAGACAATCCGGAGGAAACCTAAGGCCTAGTCGTCGGGTAGATCTTGTCGGACTGTTCTCGATGAGTTCTAGTCAGCGAATTAGATTAGTCATCGAATCCCCATTGTAATCTGTGTGATGTTATACATGTAAACTGGAGTAGAGTTGTTATTTAATTTTGAGGGCCCGAACTAATATAAACTCATACTCCTTGTCTTCTAGGTACAATCTCACGTATACCTTGGTTCCGACGATCCCTATACTCTACAAATAATCGACAAGTACAAATACCAATGTTAACCAAGCCAATTGCAATGGCATAGAAAGGATGCCAAATAATTTGGTAATGCCTTTTTTTTATCTAAACCAAATGAATGACACGATTTTTGTTTGCCAGTTTTTTGGGCAAATGATCCAAAGAGGCCCAAAACACATAGAGAAAAATGTTGTAATCATCAATGAATAAAACCCGTACACCCACCGTTTTTCTTCTTTCTCTGAATTTTTTTGGCTCCTCAGTACTTGTGACACGAATATTTGCAGGTGCAAAAGCTTCTCTCGATTGGGCTAGCAGCTCCGGCAGGGAGCAGTTGCTCGGTCAAATCCTTGTGCACCCATGCATGTGATTTGTTTTGTGTCCGGTTTCACCCACAGCTTGTAGCCAGTCTCACCGTGCATGTCTGCCACGCACACTCTGGTCATTTTGAAAAAAAAATCCTCATGCATATAGAGAATTTCAAACTGGTCCTCCCACTTCCTGACAGCTCATGTGGTTTTATATGGACTAGACTTTATCGTTCTAAGAAATACAATGTAAGTAAGACAAAATTTTATTTATAAGGATAACGTTGTAAACATGATAATTACAAAGGTGTTTATGTAAATTAGCCTTATCTAACCACCGACCAAACCCTTCACTCCACTCCCGTCCTGTCTCTCCCTCCCCCGGTGGCCCGGTCTCCTCCTCCCCACGCCCTCCCACATCCCACGCTCCCCGCCTCGCGTCAGCGGCGGGGACCGATGATGGCGTTAGAGCCGGCACCGATGTACCCCTCCCCTCATCTCGTCCCTTCTCTGGATATCCCGTCAGATCTAAGGCAGTATCGATGGTGATTGTGATGGGAGGTGTGGTAGAAAGGAGGGGACGGCGGTAGCGACGAGGTGGTGGCGAGGGGGTGCTGCGACCGTCTCCTTCCCTCCCAGCGCTCGTTAGTCTCATACTACTACTGCTAGCACTAGCCCTAGTATTACTACTCCAATAGTACAGTACTGTACTAGTTTACTAGTGTATAAATATGTATATATAAATATACTTTTCTTGTTGGTTTGGCCAGTTAGGGGAGAAGGAGATGTTACCATTTCTCCGGTGGAAAAGGCACAGCCAAAGCAAACCAAACACAATCCTTCGTTACCATTTCGGGGGCGCTGGCAGTGGCAGCTGACGCGTCGCCTCCCTGCAGAAGAAGTGAAGTTAGCCTCTCTCTCTCTCTCGTCTCCACCATGCATCATCAGCATGTGCTTGCGTGAACAGTGCTCTATTCCTATATATCATTCCTATCCTTCTACCCCCGTTCCATCCATCTGTACTGTACATCAACTCGAGTACTCGACTCTTCTTATCCTCTACACGCACGACACTTGGACTACTGCCCGGTCGGTCAAGAGCTATACCCATCACATGTATACATTTGACAGCTATATATAGACTAGTGTGAGTGTGTGACACACTGGTAGTCGTCTAGTAAGTAGTGACTAGAGCTGTTTGCTATGCTACCTACTTGTGTGCCTTTCACTCGCTCGTAGCCAGGATTTACCTCTTCGTTTTGAAAATAAAACCTCCTCCTCACCGGTTTTAAAAAAACTCCAACAACTTTTAGTCACTGCAGTACGAAAACCAGGTAAAACTCACTACTACAAAAAACCTCATAGGGACCGGCTTATAGGTACCGGTTTATTTAAAACCGACACCTATTAACCTTTTCCCACCTCTCGCGGTTTAAAAAATAGAAACCGACATCTATAAACAACTATAGGTACCGATTCTAAAGAAAAACCAACACCAATACTATTGGTACCGGTTTTTAAAAAAGAACCGACACCTATAATATATTATAGATGTCGGTTAATTAAAAACCGGTACCTATAATATTTTATAGGTGCCGGTTTTCTTTAAAAATCGGCACCTAGAAATAGAGCCAAGCCGGACGAAAAGAAAACCGGCACCTAAAAATTGAGCCGAGCCGAACGAGTCGAGCTAGTGGGGCCCACGTGACTAGATGGATAGACCCCCCGCTCGCCTCCTGATCTCCTCCGCCACCCTCAGTTGCCGCACCCTCCCCATCCCAATCCAGCCGTCGCCCCCTCCCCGTCCAGCCGTCGCCCCCTCCCCCAATCCCTCATCCGCCGCCCCCTTCCCCCAATCCCTCCCCCTCCAGCCGCCGCCCTCTCCCCCCAATCCCTCCCCTTCCCCTCCGCTTCCCTCCCCCTCCACCCCCTCTCCCAGCCAGCCGGCCGCTTTCCTCCGACGAGCAGCGGCGCATGCGACTGGCGGCCTCCCCACGGATGACGGGGAGGCGCAGATCCGGTCCCCTCTTCTAGACTCCCTCTCCGTCGGCCTCATCGGAGGCGGCCAGATCTGGGGAGGGGGTTGTCGGGGTGGTGGGTTGGCGGCGGCGACGTGCGGCAGCGGTGGCCAAGGGAAGCGGCAGGCGGCCTCCTCACGGCCGGTCCTCTCTTCCTCTCCCTCTCCGTCAGCCTCCCACCAGTGGTGGGTTGGCGACAGTGGCAAGTGATTGCAATCTATCCATCCCGTTCCTTTTTTTACCTTGTTCTGATTCTGCTAGTTGCAAGTGATCAACTGTTGTTTGTTTAATGAATCATGAATGCAGTATGTGTGATCTGATGGATTGCATCAGAAATGATTGAACTATGATTCTGCTAGTTTGCAAGTGATTGCAGCATGAACTAGGTTTGATTTGGATTGTGAGTTGTAGGGATCTTTTTGGTAGGGTTTTGGGCAACCGGAAACACCTCAGATGCATCGGCTCGATTTCGAGCCGATGCATCGAGGCTTTTTTTTGGCTCGCTTGTGCCTCATAGGTGTCGGTTGGAAATTAAGAACCAGCACCTATAATTTTTTTAGGTGCCGGTTCTAAAACCGGCACCTATATGATTGGGCATTGGTGCCGATCAATAGGTGTCGGTTGGAAAACCGGCACCTATAGCCGGTTCCCAACCAGCACCTTTGACTGTTTCTGTAGTAGTGACTGATCGGTAAACACAAACCGATCATAAGCAGTATCACGAAAATTGAGCAGTTCACGCGGAAACTATTTGGTTTTGTGGACCTTGCTCATAGCCACATCTTAAACGGACGAAAACGGTTAGAAACGTTACGAAAATGATAATTGGTCGATCAAGAATTTTCATATTTACCAGTTTATTTATTTATTAACGACTGCAAAATGACGTTGGAAAAAGAATAGAAAAAAACTACATTTTATATATGGGAGAAATGCAAATGGTCAAAAAAAAATCAAAACGATGCTTGGTCGGCTCTATCACCATTTTCATTCCTTATTATTGATGCTTTGTATGGTAAAAAGAGAGAAAAATTAAATGTAGCAGCGTTGTTAAATGTTGTGTAAAAGGGAAAGAAAAGAAAACAGGTAGTACGTAGTAAGAGACCAGAAAGTAGTTGAGTACAAAGCGAGAGGCGCACGGGGGAGAGTATGGCGCCGGCCGGCCGGCCGGCCACGCGCGGCGATGCATTGCGCCGGTGCATACATAGCCCGCGCGCGGCGTGCGTGCAGTGCAGCTAGAGCTAGCCGAACGATCGATCGATCGGCGCGGCGCGGCCGGCCACACGCGCGCGCTGCGCGCAGACGCCGTCACGCACGCACGCACGCACGCACGCAGGCGCCCACGTCCTGGGAGCGGCCGGCGCGGCGCGGCAGCCAGGCGCCCAGATATATGGTAGATAGTATGTAGATATCTAGTATATAGTGTGTAGATCTCTACCACAAATCATATCTCCATTCTTCTACCTACATAGCCTTGCCCAGGTTGCTGCTGCTGCCTTGCTGCAGGGTCCAGGGAGTGGTTGCATGCTGCGTGCTCTGCTCTGCCTCTGCATCCATGATCATCCTTGTAGGCAAAGCTCGCACAAGTGGCCTAGTAGCTGGGAGAGACGAAGATGCATTTCATCTGTGTGTGTATAATTGCATGTGTAGATCGTAGTAGTGTGTAGAGTGTAGAGCCAGCCTAGCAATGTATGGTCAGGAGCCCCCTTTTGCAAGGAGCTGTACTCTCGTACTTGTCAGTTTTAGCTCCAACACATACACTCCTCTGTAGCTTCTTCTTCTTCTTCTTCTACTACTACTACTACTACTACTCTCAGTTAAATCACTCTAGATATCATATGCTGCTTCACTGATCATCACCTGCCACCTGCCAATCCCAAGTAAACAAAAGAATTAACAACAAGAAACCATGCATGCTTATGTTAATCATTGTTCAGTCAAATGCAGGACAATGCCATTGGGGATGATCAGACCAATCAACATGGATCATAGGAACTTGAAGAGGGGGAAAAACTTTCATTCGTTAGATCAGTGCCAAATCATCATCTTCATTTGCGTAATTGCTTGTCATATTTGGTGGTCGATATAAAATGGTATAAGTGTGCTGTAGTGCACTCTCCTCTTGGTACTTGGTCGCTTGTTTAATTAATAAATTAGTAATCAATCACATAGACCACAGCAATACTAACACTGTGAGATCGAACTGTTTGACCAGTACAATAACCCTGTCCAATCTGCGGGCTGATGGTTTGAACTTGAGTACTAATTAATTCCCATCAATTATCTGAAAACTAGAAACAGAGTTTTCGTAGTAAGCACTGACAATTGTTAAGGTACCAATGCAATTGGAATGATATTCACCAAAATATCTAATATATGAAAGTTTTTTGGAATTAGCATAGAATGAATAACACAAAAACTGAAAATCAGAGTTCAAATTCGAAATGATTAAAGTAAGCGTTCTATGTGGACCTTTTGTTTTGTGAGTGTACCTTTTCACTACTAAACTCTGTCTGATCTCCCTTTATTCAAACCACAACTTGGTGAGACAAATGTGCATGCCCCAAGTGGTCTTTTTCTACCTTTCCCTTGATTATGTTTAGTGAACTGCCTTGCATACTTCTACAATTGCACACACACAGACACACACACAGACACACATACACACACACACACACACACACACACACACACACACACACACACACACACTCTCCTAGCATACATATTATTTTTTGGGGGGGTGTGTCTTTTCCACAAAACTTGTTGGTTCTATACGGGAAGTCTAAAGTCAAAGTAGTGCAAAGGCCACCCCAAAAACCCGGGTGTGACCCTAAGGAATAGACAAGAACATGTGTCTTGTGTGCTGTGCTCGTTTCCATCATAATTATAATTATCAGTTATCAGTTTAATCTGGTCTCTGCAAATTAACTAACTTACATTTCTAGTACATCTTGTCGAGGCCATTGTGTGGAGCCTCCTTGCCCTTAGATTTCTCCTTTTTTTCCCCATCTCCAGTTGAAGACCACCTTCTCCTCCTCCTCACACCTTTTCAGATGTCTAGCTAGGGCTTGACCTGACCCCATCTTGCAATGCAATATTTTCACAGGCCAACACATATATGCCAAATTCACACACAAGAGAGGGGTGTAGTAGGGGAAGTCAAGGTCATCAGATAAGATCTCTCTCTTTCTCTCTCTCTCTCGGCATGCACTCTACACATGTAGCTCTCCTCTCATTGTACTATACTTGCATTTGTAGGAAGCTATGGCATTAGATGCAAGAATTGCACCAAATGCAGTTCTCCATAAGAATCCAAATTCTCATTGTTCTCATGAGGGATGGAAGTCAAGGCTTTGTACACTCCAAGAAAAGCCTTTTCTAGATCCTCCAAAGTTAAACTAACAAGAGGAATTAACAGTGCTGGCTTTCATTAATTGGACTGATCCATTTAATTTCACTCTGCATTATATATGCTTAATTAATCAATTGCAAACATTTTTTTTTCGTAAGAAATAAAAAAATCAGCATATCCACTAGATTGATATAATTATATGATGTTCTCTATTTGAAGCCTTTTACAAGATGCTAGCTATTACACAACAGTTAATTTAATTCATGTGGAAGAGAAATTAGACAGGTGGCCGGTGAAAAGTAGTATCCACCTCAGTTGTTGTTTTGCTTAAACCTCACATGGCACACACTTAACAGTCGGTCGAGTTGATGTTGCTATATACATTGGATGCATTACCACCTCGACGACGTTCAATTCGTCTCTCTCCGGTTTGGCTAGCTCTAGCTCTCTCTCTTTCTTTTTGACTCCAAAAAGGCATCTATTAGGTTTATTAAAATGGCTCTAGAGAGACATGAAAGGGATAGTTCTCTTGTATTGCTGATTTAATATCACTCCTTTCGATTTGTTCTCATTTGAACCTAACACCGGCACGCACATGCGCACTAATCTATAGAATGTCCATTGTGATTAAATTATCGGCAAGAATTCAATGGGAATTGTGAGGGATAATGATCGTTACAAGCATTTATTTTAATTAATCTGTCTAGCTAGCTCATGCAAATGAACAAAGCAAGCTTCACTAGAGAAAAGGAGTCAAAGAAGGGGAGACCCACTGGACCCTCACCTCATGTGAGTGTCACTCAAGGTTGCATGAATGGAACCAAAAGAAATATACCAAAAAAAATTACACAGGGAATGCCATGAGAAAGAGTGCCCTTCTACACATTTCACACTGTTGTTCATCTAGTTTTGAGGGCAAGCTAACCACTCCATTTGAAAGTTTTCTTAAGTGCTTATGCAATGAGGCAAATAAGTTTAGCTTTAAGTTTTTTTTTGTTTGATCTTTTTAACTTGCATGCATGCATGTATTGCGCAAGCAAACACATGGATACGAAGGAAAGCAAAGCCATATGGCCTGTAAAAAATGGGCATTATTGTGTGTAGTAGCATTTTGACATGTATCATAATATATAGCTATAGAAGTAGTATCTTGGAGCAAAGATTTCATTTTTTTTAAATTTGTTGGAGCACACAAACTACAATTGTTCAAAAAGGTGGATGACTAGGTACATATGTTCTCTTCTTTCCCTGATCCTTTTTCTCACCCAGTGGCAGGCATCTTTTCATTATCTGATTAGTTTGTAATACTCTCTACTCAGGAGTGAATCATGACTCCATGCAAGCTTAAGGCAGAGTTTATTAGAACTAGTTTAATTAAACCACAATTAGAATATATGTAGGACCAGCAAATTTAAACAGTTGCTTTGGCAGGGGCTTCTTGGTCACTACCTGATTAATGTAGCCCTTCAGATGCTGTCTGGTGTTGGACTGTATATGTTGTATGACATACCCCATATTATACCTATAGGATGATAACTTGCATACATGTGTAGTAGAGAGCTAGCATGCATTGTCATAAATGAAGTGTATGAAAACTAAGGGGAGAACATTCCAACTATTCTTAATTTTCAAGCAACACACTCACACACAAACACACACACATATAGTAGCACACAACATTCCCCTCTACTGGTCCTAAGGTTAAATTAGGGCACACAAATCCAAACTTGACCTTGGAAAACAAGATGAATACTTACAAACTAACCTTGATATGATGCAGATAGCTCTAGCTAATACAAGTGCAGTGCATGCATGTCACCCCTTGCTGCCATCTCATCCACAGTGACCTCTCTCCAAGACCCATTTAAATACCACCCTTGCCTCCCTCCCATTTGAGCACTACACACAAGCTAAGCTTAGCTCGAGCTCTCATATACCTAGTAGCTATAAAGCCTAGCTCACTCTCACTCTTGCATTGCATTGCCATGAACACTCGAGGCAGCGGCAGCAGCCAGGCCAGCCTCATGGCGTTCTCTGAGCCGCCCAAGCCGGCGAGTCAGCCGTCGCCGCCGTCATCGCCGATGAGCGAGCGGCCGCCGTCGGGGCGCAGCAGGCGGCGCGCGCAGGAGCCCGGGCGGTTCCTCGGCGTGCGGCGGCGGCCGTGGGGGAGGTACGCCGCCGAGATACGTGACCCGACCACCAAGGAGCGGCATTGGCTGGGCACGTTCGACACGGCGCAGGAGGCGGCGCTGGCGTACGACCGCGCCGCGCTGTCCATGAAGGGCGCCCAGGCGCGCACCAACTTCGTCTACACCCACGCCGCCTACAACTACCCGCCGTTCCTCGCGCCGTTCCACGCGCAGCCGTACGCCGCCGCCGCCGCTCCGTCGTCAGTGCAGTACGGCGGCGGCGGCGGACACCACCAGCACGGCGTGGGCGCGCCGCACATTGGCTCGTACAGTCACCATCACCACCACCACCACGGCCATGGCGCGGCGTCGGGCGCGTCCTCGGCAGGCGAGTGCTCGACGATGCCGGTGATGGTCCCGGTTGATCCCCACCGCGCCAGCATGTCGTCGTCGCTGTTGGACATGGACAGGAACGGCCACGACTTCCTCTTCTCCGGCGCCGACGACAACTCCGGGTACCTGAGCAGCGTGGTGCCGGAGAGCTGCCTCCGGCCGAGGGGCGGCGCCGCGGCCGATCAGGACATGCGGCGCTACTCCGACGCCGACGCCTACGGCATGATGGGGCTCCGGGAGGACGTCGACGACCTCGCCCAGATGGTCGCCGGGTTCTGGGGCGGCGGCGACGCGGCGGACCAGCTCGGCGCCTGCGGGTTCCCGGCGAGCGGCGGCGGCGCCGACATGGTCGCCTCGTCGTCGGGCTCCGACTCCTACTCTCCATTCAGCTTCCTCTCCCACTGAACATCCATCGATCGAGTTGCACTACACCGGGCATTGCATGGCTAATCACGCACTTTGCCTCTGAGCGATCATGCATATATCATTTCCTGTCTATCAGATGGACTTGATCTTGATCAATCAGCGTTTGATCGATCGAGCAAGAGATCGAGTAGTATAGCATCAGCAGCAGCAGCTAGCAGTAGATCGAACAAGAAGAGTGGCTTGGCGCCATTTCTAGTTAATTAAGTAGCTTCTTCAAATATGTACTTAGGCAGATGATGATCTCTCTCTTCTATATTAGCATTAGTACCTACCTAGCTAGCCATCATATTCATGCATGCATGCATGATATATTGCATGGCACAGCTTGTTAATTTCTTCTAGCATCTTAATTAATTAATCCATGACCTGGTTCAAATGTCCAATTCGATTCTACTACAAACTAACCTGCAATTAGATGACAAGAGTGGCGCCGCGAGAAGTACACATATGTAGTACTGATAATGGATTGAGAAATGGAGATGAATTGAACAAGATGAGGAACATTGGCAACAAGTACAGAAAAGCTGGGAAAAAGGAGGGAAGCAATTGACAGTTCAACGGAAAGCTCACACTGGACAAGTGTCAACCAAGCAACCCTTTCGTCAGGGTACTTGATGCTGATTCTCGCGTACGTCAGGTTCAGAATTTCAGAAATTCAGATCGACCACCAGATGATAACTGACAGTGTCCGAAATGCTCTCTACTATGCAAGTGCAGGGGGTTGATGATCAAATCCCTGTAGCTTGCTTTGATGTTGGATCGAACCATCACTAGTACACTTCACTACTGTGTACTACCTCATTTTCAAAATAGATGACGCCGTTGACTTTTCGTACAATGTTTGATCATTCGTTTTGTTTAAGAATTTAGTATAAATATGTTAAAGTGTAAGTTAAGATTATATATTTTTTATGATAAAATAAGTCACAACAAAATAAATAATATTTATATAATTTTTTTTTGAATAAGAAGAATGATCAAACGTTATACGAAAAGTCAACGGCGTCATACATTTTGAAATGGAGAGAGAATAACTTTTCCTTTTTCATATGGATAGTATAACTAGCATAAGTGCACAAGTACGTATAACACAGGTAGTAGTACTGGATTTACATGCGTAAGCAAGTATGTAATCTAGGGATGCAAGTGAAACAGGTAATCTGTTTTATTTCTTGCTTATCACAATTCTATTTTTTTCTTCTAAATTTTGTACTTCAAACCATTTGTCGACGGGTTATATCTGTAGACCATATTCTAAGGGTATTAGGGTATCTTAGAGCAAGGATCTACACGAAATGACATCAAACGCACAAAAGATAAGGATTATACTGGTTCAGGCCTCTCGTAAGGTAATACCCCTACTCCAGTTTATATGAAATTATGATGAGAACCATAGAGATTACAATAGAGAACAACGGAAAGTATCAAGTACCGACAAGATCCCTGTCGAGAACGACTCGACGAGATCCAACCAACGAGTTGTCTTCAAAGTCATCTGGATTGCTTCTGCTATGGCGATGGCTTATGCTATGATTTGATGATCCTATACCCCTTGGAAGGGCTTTGTATTTATACCGCAGATTGTCTTGGCCTCCAAGTAGAACTCAAAGAGTATTTCCGGCCTATGAGATCACATAGATTGTATTTTCCCCGAATAGGAGTCTAACACCTTCTAATCGGGATACAATTTTCTTGAATATGAGCCAAATTTCATAATATTAAAGTAAACCTTCCCGTATACTAAGGGTATGTCATATACGTATACTTCATAACCCCAATGATAAGAGGTATGCCTTATCCGTAACCCTGACAGTAGCCTCCGACTTCAAATCAAATGAACTTACAGTGTTCTTGAACCGAAGTCCCTGAATAAATGATGTCGTGCCCACCTAACCATTCTCGAGTCACCGAGAAGGTATGAAACATTAATCAATACCATAAAAAAACAATGGGTCATTGTGAATTTGAATTGAAGTCTAAAAAACTACCATAAACAAACCGAGAAAATCACGACGTCAATTTCTCTTTCTTCCTCGAAATATGAATCGCCTGATGTAACCTATAAATTCTAATTCTGAGATTCATTTAGGCTCCTTTAGCACGAGTGATTCCTCATCTCTTTGCGTTCCCCAACCTTTGCAACCTCCGCCAGTCGAAAAAACACAAACTCCGCTCATCACCTTCAACCTCAAGCCAATCCAATGGATTTGGGAAAATCTAGTGTTGGCACGAAAGATCTGAAGGCGTTGCAAATTGAAGGATCCCTCCTGGGGAAGAAAAACCCTAGAACGATGGGGCTCTCATTTTAATTCCCTGCTAAATTTGATTGTTATGTTTCCTTCAGTAGTTGAAGTTATTGATGACATTGCACACAATGGCTCCAAAGCTGTTGATAGGCTTAAGGCAAAAGGGGTGTTGGATGATATACAAACATTTGATTTTGCTTTTATGATGCACTTAATGAAGGTTATACTTAGAATAACTAATGATTTGAACATAGCCTTGCAAAAAAAGGACCAAGATATTGTGAATGCTATTTCATATCTGGGCACAACTAAGAGAAGACTACAAGACCTAAGAAATGATGGTTGGGATGGTATGTTTAATCAAGTTATTGACTTTTGCATCAAGCATGATATTGAACTTTCTGACATGGATGACATGCATGTTCCTCAGGGATCAAAATAAAAGCGCAGAGTTCAAGTTGATGGCAATCAAATGAGGATTACTACCAGAGTGTCATGTATGCTGTTATTGACCTATTACGTGTTGAGCTTAATGGCCGTTTTAGTGAGAGTAGTACTGTGTTACTTCTTGGTATGGCTTGTTTGGATCCTGTTGATTCATTCTCTAATTTTGACAAGGACAAAATACTAGAAATGGCTCGATTGTATCCTGATGATTTTGACAGTGAACACAAGATTGAAGAGCTTGGTTGCCAACTTGAAAATTTTGTTGAGAATATTCGCGGTGATTCAAGATTCTGCAATCTGAAAGGGCTTGCTGATCTATGCAATAAATTAGTTGAAAAAAATAAACACACTACTTATCCTTTGGTGTTTTTGTTATTGAAGCTGGTATTAATTCTACCCGTCGCCACAGCATCAGTCGAGAGAGCTTTTTCTGCTATGAAGTACATCAAGTCTGATTTGTGCAATAGAATAGGCGATACTTTCTTATATCATTGCATGATTACCTATGTTGAAAGTGATGTGTTTCAAAATATCACTACTGATACCATCATGAACCGCTATCAAGGGATGAAAACCCGTAAAAAGGAGCTCTGTAACCATAGAGAGGAACTCTGATTAAGTCAATATTTTCACTATGTTACTTGAAGCCATTGTTATGTATCAGTCTTGACCCCACAGGGTTTGAGTCCTAGCTCCACCACTGGCTTGGTTAATATGCTCAAGTCGGTACTCTAACATGATCAGATCTAACATGGTCGTTTGACCCTGCATGTCCTGACAAACTTTCACAGTGCTAGGCGTCCCTAGCCGAAGTCCAAGTGACCCCGAAGCTTGTCAAACTAGCGTAAAAGGATGGTAGGATCGACTTCGAGCCGAGACGATATAAAAAAAGGGGGTCACTCAGTAAAACACTTTAAAAGAAATGAAATCGAAATACTGTATATTATTAAACTGAACTTGCAGAATTTGGTACATCGGTCTTATATATAAAATTTACGTAGTTGGTCGATGTTCCAAGAATTTGCCAACTCGCAGCCTTCATCGTCTGCGATCTTGAGCGCGCCTAGCCTTAAGACTTCGACCACCGTGTATGGTCCCTCCCACTTTGGTGAGAGCTTGTTTCGCCCTGCCTGATTCTGAACTCGTCGGAGGACGTAATCGCCAATGGTGAGTGTACAGGCACGAACACGTTTTTCGTGATAGCGACGTAGGGCCTGTTGGTACATGGTTGCTCAAATGGCAACACGTTCTCGATGTTCCTCTAGAAGGTTGACATCGTCTGCTCACTGCTCCTCCTATTCCTTGTCAAAATATTTTTCGACTCGTGTAGACCGATGTTGCAACTCCGAAGGGAGCATGGCTTCGGAACCATACATGAGAAAGAAAGGAGTCTCTTTGGTGGAGGTTGTCAGGGTAGTACGGACGGCCCACGAGATAGAAGGGAGTTCATCAACCCAGCGTTTGTCTTAGGCCAAGAGCTTATCGTACACACGTGTTTTGATCCCCTGGAGCATAATACCGTTTGCCCGCTCGACCTGCCCGTTACACTGAGGATGGGAGACTGAAGCGAAGCAGATTTTTACTCTGAATTCAATGCAGTAGTCCTAAAAGGCACTGCTAGTGAACTGGGAGCCATTCTTCGTCAGGATCCGGTGTGGGAGTCCATATCGGCAAAATATCCCTTTCATAAACTTGATGGCATGTTCGGCTTTGATTTCTCTTGTTGGCTCTGCCTCAATTCACTTGATGAATTTGTCAATAGCCATGAATAAAAACTTGTAGCCGCCTTGTCCTCGGGGAAACGGTCCGAGGATGTCAAGCCCCCAGCACGAGAACGACCAGGTGAGAAGGATGGTCTGGAGCGCTTGGGCTGGCATCTTGGTGTGTTTGCTGTGAAATTAACAAGCTTCGCATCGTTTTACCAAGTTGCAAGCTTCTTGGAGGGCTGTTGGCCAGAAAAATCCTTGTCGAAAGGCTTTCCTGACCAAAGTTCGCCCGCCGGCGTGAGACCCGCAGATTCCTTCATGAATGTCGACTAGCAAATCCTTGTCGTCCTCGAGAGAGACACACTTGAGCAGAACTCCGTTCGGGGCTTTTTTATATACATCGTTGCCGATCATACTAAGCTTTTGCCTGACGGGAAAGTTTTTCTGCCGCAGTGTCTTCGTCCAGTAGCTTGTCGGCATCCAAGAATTTGATGAGCGGAGTACGTTAGTCTTCCGTGATCTCGATGTCTGCCATGACGTTGTTGACGTTTGTAATAGCCCTAGAGTTGTTTTCGGCGCTGACTAAGGTGCCTTCGTCATTGGTGATTTTAACTGAAGGTTTTGTCAGGATGTCCAGAAAGATTCCTGGTTCAACAGGTTCTCTTCTGGACGCGTGCCGTGAACCGGCTTAAAGCTGCCATGCATCCCGTGAGTTTCTATACTTCCTTGATCCTTGTCGGTGACTTCATGTTCTCGATGGCTTGATCTTCTTAGGGTTTGCTTCAATGCCTCGTCCGGAGACAAGAAACCCGAGCAACTTCCCCGACGGTACTCCAAATGTACACTTCTCCAAGTTTAATTTGAGCCGATGTCACCAAAGATTGTTGAATGTTTTCCTCAGATTATAGATCAGCTTATCTTTTGTTTTCGTTTTGACCACGACATCGTCGACGTACGC
Source organism: Oryza officinalis (assembly GCA_008326285.1). Taxonomy (NCBI): domain Eukaryota; kingdom Viridiplantae; phylum Streptophyta; class Magnoliopsida; order Poales; family Poaceae; genus Oryza; species Oryza officinalis. The sequence goes on along the minus strand of BDMV01000007.1, from coordinate 53,386,803 downwards.
CTCCACATTCTTGTCGATCTGGTCATCGAAAGCCCCCTGGATCTCTCGCTGGTATATGTTGCCTGCCTTGATTAATCCAAAAGGCATCTTGGTATAGCAGAAAACACTGAAGGGTGTGATGAATGTTGTCTTCTCTTCGTCCTTTTTGTCCATGCTGATTTGGTGGTAGCCGGAGTAAGCGTCGAGAAAACTCAACAACTCTCAACCAACGGTGTAGTCCACCAGTTGGGCAATGCGCAGAAGAGGGAAGTGGTCCTTGGGGCATGCCTTGTTGAGATCGATGAAGTCTATGCACATCTTCCACTTGCCGTTGGCCTTGCGCACCATTACTGGGTTAGCAAGCCACTCTGGATGGAGAACCTCTCTGATGAAGCCAGCCTTGAGGAGTTTGTCCAGCTCTTCTCGAATAGCTTCTTTTCTATCTTAGGCAAACCGTCGCAGCTTCTGCTTGACTGGCTTGGCATCGGGACGCGCCATCAATTTGTGCTTGATCACCTCCCTAGGGACTCCGGGCATGTTGGACGGGTGCCAAGTGAACACGTCTGCATTCTCGCAGAGGAAGGTGATGAGCTCGAGTTCTTATTTGTTGTCGAGCGTTGCCTCGATCTTGACTATCTTGTCGGGGTTGCTACTAGCCAACGGGATGATATTGATTGCGCCATCGGGCTTGAGTGCCATGTTGGGTTTGCTCATTTTCTGGGGGTTCTAAGGTGATCGGTGTTGCGGGAGTATGCTCGACCATGTCGAGGCTCCTCTTGTCACACTGTACCGCTACCTTTGTATTCCCGGGGATCGTGATTGTCCTTTTTGGGCCTGACATCTTGAGAATTTGGTACGTGTAGTGGGACGTCGCCATGAACTTCACGAGAGCAGTCCTTCTGAGGATAGCATTGTAGGCAGTGTCGAACTCTGCTACGTCGAAAGTGGTCTCCTCTGTACGGAAGTTGTTGGCCTGGCCGAACGTCACGGCTAACGTGATCTTCCCCAGCGGTTTTGACGATGATTCTGGAGTGATCTCATGAAAGAGCTGGTCAGAATCAATAAGCTCGCTTCTAGGGATACCCATTGCGTTGAGTGTGCTAGCGAAGAGGAGGTTGATGGAGCTGCCGCCGTGGATCAGGACGCGTGCCACCTTGATATTTCGAATAGTATGTTCAACTACTATCGTGTACCGGTTTGGCACAATTGTTGTTGTCGAATGGTCGGCCTCAGAGAACTCGATATTCTGGTTGGACCACTTCATCTTGGCAGCGACTCCTTGCGAAGTAGAGCAGACTTCGCGTTCTACCTTCTTATACCCCCTTTTAGAGGTATACGTTGTAGAACCGCCGAAGATATGGGCTACATGCAGGTTGGAGTCTGGGAACACGGGTTCGTTGTTGGACGAGAGATCATCAGTGCTCCTCTCGACTTCACGAACTCGCTTTTCTTTTTCAAGGGCCAGCTGTTTTGCCAATGCTTTTTGGAAGACCTGGCACTCCTCCAAAGTATGTGTGTCGGTCTTGTGAATTGGACACCATTGTCTTACTGGTTCATCACCTTGAAGGGCTAGGCACCTTGGGGGTGGGTTTGCTTGTTATGCAACAAGGACTTTTGTCTCCGCCTTGCGCTTTCCCTCCTTTTTGTGATTTTATTTCTTCTTTTTAGTGGACTCCGGTGCCTCTTTACTGGCCGATTGCTTCTCCTCGACCATCATGTCTTTTTCATCTTTCCTCCTGAGGGCGTCGTCTGCGTGAGCACACTTGTCGATGATCTCTAACAACTTCATGGCAGACGATGTTACAATAGAGAACAACGGAACCACAGAGATTACAATAGAGAACAACGGAAAGTATCAAGTACCGACAAGATCCCTGTCGAGAACGACTTGACGAGATCCAACCGGCGAGTTGTCTTCAAAGTCCTCCGGATTGCTTCTGTTATGGCGACGGCTTATGCTATGATTCGATGATTCTGTACTACTTGAAAGGGCTTTGTATTTATACCACAGATACCTTGCCCTCCAAGTAAAACTCGGAGAGTATTTTCGGCCTATGAGATCACAAAGATTGTATTTTTCTCGAAGAGGACTATAACACCTTGTATTTGGGATATAATTTCCCTGAATATGAGCCGAATTTCATAATATTAAGGTAACCTTACTCTATATTAAGGATATGTCATATCCATATACTTCATAACCCAAAGATAGAAGGTATGTCTTATCCATAACCCTGACATCATTAAAGTTTTGTTTGTTTAATCCCTCGTCCAAAAAAATTCAGATTGGATTTGAGAAGATTAATTCCATATCTAATTCTCTATAATCTCTTTCTCATGGAAATCAAACGAACAAGACCTAAGCGAGTTTTCATATTAATAGCGGGATTGCTCATTTGCATACGCACTTGAGGATTCATTAGTATAATAAACATACAAGTAAATATAACGCAGGTGGTGGCTAGGAGCCTAGGATACATACATGTGGATAAGATCATATAAGTCACTTCTTTTTCTAGTCATTTTTTAAAGTTTAATCAAGTTTAAAAATATATAAATATTTTAACACACAACAAACATATAATTATAATATACTCTATGTCATATTTAAACAAACTAAATTAATGTTATAGATATTGCTAAGTTTTTTTTTACAAACTTGATCATACAAATAAAATTGATAAAAAAATTAAAATGACTTATAATATGAAACGAGGTAGTACTTACTCGGGATTTGATGATGAGGAAGCTTCTGCTGCTCTGTTCGTGGCGGCATTGTTAATCATCTGAATCGCCTAGCCGAACAGAGACACAGAGGATTTACGGTGGCGATCAGCTGTTAAAGAAAAATTGTTAAGTAAGAAGGATCAGCAATCGCACACGATCGAACTAGGGCTGGATCGAAAGTCGTGTATACTTGAGAGTTGGTAGAGTTGATCCCAGTGGAGCGTAAGGGTGTTTCTCACGACGGCCGAAGATATGGAGATGGATCGTGCGGCGGCGCCGGAGAGGAAGGGCTTTACTTCGGAGTCCGTGGAACATTCGGCCCAGCCCATGTAAGCCCAATTAAAACTAACGGCACTTCCCGCGCTAATATACGGGCCATATTGTGGGAACGTACGGCCCAGCCCATCTAGGCCCACTTAAAACTAACCCCCTACTTGCCGTGCTATGGAGGCCCGTATGGTGAGGGTTTTTTTGGAATAAGTCCACCTACCCTCCCTCATCTTTATGTGCAGTTTAATTGACGTCCCTAAACCACAAGACCAGAAATCTTCAACCTTAAACTATACAAAATCTTTTAAATCAGGCCCTATAGCAGTATGAACGATTGTTTTGGCTTATGTGGCATCCTAGTCAGCAAAAAAAAAAACAGGCGAGGCCCACATGTAAGTGGCCTTCAACCTCCACATCCCTCCACCTTTCCCTATCCTCTCTCTTCACCAGAGCACGCCAGCGAGGAGAAGGGCGACGACCGGCGCGCCTGTCCGTGGAGGCGATAGTGACGATGGGAGGTTGGCAATGAGGGGCCTCCGGTGGGCGGTGAGTGGTCGGTGATCGACGGCGGCGAGCAGTCATGCCAAGCACGAAGCCCTTCCTTGCCTCCTGCAATGCCGACGAAGAGGGAGAGTGTAGCACCCTAATTCTTTTTGGCTTATTTAAAACCTTTCAAATTTTTTGGAGTTTAAATTTGGATTTTATTTGATTTTGTGCCAAGTGGATCTCATTTTCCCCCTTTGACATCCCTTAAATTTCTATCGAATCTGTAGTCGAAATTCAAATTCAAATCTCCCAAATTTCCCCTCAAAATTCAACTCTAAAAGTCCCTGAGAAATTGTGAAATGTCACTGTTCACTTTGGGCCCTCTTTCTCCTTTTCTCCCCCTCGGCCCAGCTCCTTTCTCCCTCTCTCCTCTCCCCGCAGCAGGCCACCGCCGCTCTCCCCCGGCCCACGGCCTGGCCCAACCCATCCCTATTCACCTTCCCCTACCTCCGGCCGGCTGCACGTACACGCCACGTGCTCGACGAAATGCCGAGCCGCCTCGCGCCTCACACCGCCTCGCGCCCCACGCCGCCCCGCGCCCCGAGCCGCGCCGCGCGTCCCGTCGCCGCGCCACGTCTCCCTCCGCGCCGCGCCGCACATCCCCTCGCCACGCCGCGTGTCCCATCGTCGCTCGGCGCCGCGCCCGCGTCGCATCCTATTCGGGCGTCGAGCCCCACGCCGCAGCGTCGAGCTCTGCGTCGCCGTCTTGTCACCATGCTCGCCGCCTATAAAAAGGGGGCCGAGCCCCTTTCCTCCCCCCCGCTCCCGCCACCCTCGCCGCGCTCTCTTTCTCCCCGGTGCCGCCGTTTCCTCCGGCCACCGCCGCTCTTCTCCGGCCGCCACAGCTTTCCTCGGCCACCGCCGCTTTCCCCGTCCGCCGCCGCACTTCCCTCGGCCGCCGCCGCTTCTCCCCGACCGCCTCACCACCGCGGCGCCCGCCGGCCCGAGCCGGGCAAGCAAGGGGAGGAAGAAACCCCTCCTCAAGCCGCCGACAGGTGGGCCCCGCTTCCTCTCTCCCCTTCTTTTGACCGACAGGTGGGTCCCATCCCACGCCGTCAACTCAAACGGAATATTCCCTCACCGTTTAAATTAAATTTCCAGGAAATCCTTTAATCTTTGAAAATTCATAGAAATTCAACCGTAAATCCGTTTGACCTCATTCAACTTCCAAAATTTTTCTAAAAATGAGATCTACACAGTGGCACACTTGTTTCTCTGATTTGAGCAAGTTTTATTGCCTTTTGTTTACTCGTTCTCCTTTTCGCGTATAGAGCACGTGTACGAGGAAGCTCCGGACGCCGTTTTCGAAGCAGAAGACCCGCATCTTGTGCAAGGCAAGCCTCTTTGATCACATTGCTCCTATATTTGCAAGTTATTTTGTTTTAAAAGATGCATTGCTTAGTGTGCACGATAATCTTGTTTAGGCCTCGGATTGTTTATGCAACCGACGGACCGACCTAGTAGTTGCACTCACTTTACTTAGGATATTGTTAAACCTTTCTCTTTGATAGCTCCACTCATGTTTGCGCCGGTATCGCTATCCATTGGGTACGATTACCGAGGTAGTTGGCTTAGCCATGCTTACGTTGTACTGTCGTGTGGGAAAACTTGGGTTATTCTAAATTTTATGCTTAAAAATCCGGTATGTGGTACCGATGTGTTGCAAAATAAAATGAGTTGTGAAAATGGTGATGATGCAAAGCCATGTCTTTGTGGTTTGGTCGTGTATCCTCGTTAAGGACTGATTCCTTTGGGAAATCCATCCAAACACATTACAGTGCAACCCCATGGGTATTTATGGGATGCCTCTGGCTAAGTTAATGGTTATCACATGGAAGTTTGGTATGCCAATGGTTGTGGGATGCCGAGTGACGGAGCGTGAAACTCCTCACCGGGAGACCGCGCGGGCCCCCCTTTGCCGGTTCGGCCGGGGGCGCTAAGTGAGGTTCTTCGCCCTCGATCTAAAGAACGTCAGCGAGAGTGAAAACACGCAAGACGCGGGTGACGTAGACAGGTTCGGGCCGCTGAGAAGCGTAACACCCTACTCCTGTGTTCTGGTGGATCTGAGGGTCTCCAACAATACAAAGGGAATTCTCTCTCCAACCCATTCGCCGGAGTCCTCTTCCCCCTCTTTTTCCTAGGCCTGGGCCTCCTTTTATCTGATCAGGGGTCACCACATGGGCCTCAAGTTGCCTAAGAAAAGAAACATTCTTTTTACAATCAGGGCTGGTCTACAGCCGGAAGTGACTTCTGACAAGCACGGTGCACGCCTTCTGCCCTGCTCGCCAGCTCCCCGGTGGACGCCCGTTTCAACCTTCATTCAATGGCCGGCGACTTCCTCGCCACGCCTGCCCTGAAATCTGGATTGGATCTGACCGGGACTGACATACCAACTCCAGGAGCTAGCACGCCGGCTCCGGCTAGGGACGAGAGCCAGGAGGCTCTCATCATTCCGACGGGACGGAGCGAGGCGTGCCATCGGCCGCCTGTCGCCACCTAACCCGCGATCTGACCGGTCTGTGACCGGTCACACACCGCGACCGGTCACGGACCGGATAAGCGTGCGCTGCGCCGCATTAAATGCAGCGTGGTGCGCTCGCCTGATCCGCTATAAATGCGGTTAGGTGAGCCCTGTTGTGCTCACCTAACCCGCACACGTGGCGCCAAGATCACGGGGGGTCGGGGCGCCCCAGCCCTCGGGGCCGAAACGGGAGCGGCCCGACCCCTCGGGGAGACAGAGGAAGGGGCGGCCACGTCACCCCCGGGCCCGACCCCCCCGAGGGGGTCAGGACACGTGGAGGACCGCAGCTACCCAAGCCTCTAGTCATGACACCCCCGGTCCCATGTCACCGACACCGAGGATGAGGAGACGAAGTTTTGGATCATTATAGCCCTTTTGGGTGTTCGAATGCCTCTAAAGTGGCACATGGTACCAAGTAGGAGTAGGATGCATCCTCGGTATTCCTGAGTGAATGACGGCTGATCTTGCCTGATGCTCGGCTAAGAGACTTGGCCCAACTAGGTGGTATGCAATTTTCATGGGTTAGCTTTGGAAAAGCCTTATCACGAACTTCCGTTGCCGACGGGTACACGGTGTCAGTTTCGTGTCGTGGGGGAAAAGCGTACAACCTCTGCAGAGCTTAATGAACTGTTCGAACAGCCGTGCCCACGGTCAAGGGCGAGTGTAAGGTGTTTCTCTCAGCGTAGATTTGTTTGGCAAATGTTTGTTGAAAATGGTTGGTGGGTGTCACACCCCGATTTTCGATCGGGATTAAAAATTACCTAATAATACATTTTCCAGAAATTAAATAAAAATTTAAAGCAATTTAAACAAGTGAAATTAGCAAGGAAATCAAAAATTTCCTTTAAAAATCATGGCCGGAAATATTTTTGTAATATTCTCTGTGCCTTAAAATACTCTCCAAAATTTTTCGTGAATTTTTGGAGCTGAAGAAATAATTTTAAAGTCACAAAGTTCATTTAACTGATTAAATTAAAGGAAAAACAAATTAAAAGGGGCTCTTTTGTTTTGGGCGTTTTCGGCCCAAAACCCTCCCCCTCTTCCGCGGCCCACGCTGTCGCCCCCCCTCTTTCCCTCCCGCGCGGCCCACGGGCCCCGTCCCTTCCTCCCCTCTCCTTCGGCCCAAGGCGGCCCAAGCCGCCCGCCTCCGCATCCCTCCTCCTCTCGGGCCGGCCCGAGGCTGTGGCCCAAGGCCGCCTGAGAGCCGCTGCCGCCTCCCCGCGCCACGCGCGCGCCGCTGACGGGTGGGGCCCGCGGCCGAGTCGTCTCCGACTCGCCCGGCCGCCGCCGCGCCCGCTCCGCCGCTTTTCCCGGCGGGATTCCCGCCGCGCCGCCTTTATATTCCCCCCCCGAGGCCCCTCCTCGTTTTCCCCGCCGCCGCCGCCGCCCCAAACCCTAACCCTAGCGCCGCCGCCGCGTCGTTTTCGTCGCCGCCGTGTGAGGCTCCGCCGCCTCCCCTTTTCCTCCTTCCCCTCTCGGCCGCCGTCGTGTGTGCCGCCGTGTCGTCGCCGCCCGCGCGCGCCGCCGCTCTGCCGCGCCGGCCGCCGCACCCCAGCCGCGGCCGCGCCGCTGCTTCCCAGCAGCGCCTCCGCCGCCCTCGCGTCGCCGTCACGCGCCGCCGTCCTAGCCGCCCGTGCGCCGCCGCGTCGCAGCGCCGCCGCCACCACAGAGCCGCCGCCGCTGCCGCCATGCCCTCACCGGGTCGGCCTAGGGTTTCGGCCGAAACCCTAGCCGCCCGCCTCGGCCTAGAGGCCGGCTCTTTCTTTCCGGGCCGGCCCACCGCTCCCTCCGGCCCAGCGGCCGTCGGGCCGATTGGCCCATCTCCCCGCAAAGTCTATTTTGCGTCCCCCTCCCTTTTTCTCAGGCCGGCCCATCACCCCGCTCGGCCCGATTGGCCCACCTTCTCGCGAAAAGTCTACTTTACGTCCCTCGGCCCTTTTAACTTTTTCCCGAGAAAATCCAGCTCATCTCCTCAAGTCCAGTTTACCTCCCTCTCAGCCTAATTTTCCCCTTTCCCCTGCAAAGTCCATTCCACCTCCTTTTTCTCTCCTGTTCGCCGACACTTGTGTCGCCGAACACGTGGGCCCCTTTGTTTACTCCAATCCACACCCAGACCACGTGGCCGCCCGCGGCTTCGCCACGTTGGCGTCCACGTCGGCGCTACCTTCTCCCTTTCGTCCGCCGTGGTCGCCACGTCGGTGCCACGTGGTGCTTTTCCACCGTGGACTGTCCGCCCTTGACCCGTTGACACGTGGGACCCGCCGTTCCGGCGCCGTTTCCCTTTGATGATGTCAGCGTAGTCCTTTCCTTTGCAAAATTAATTAATAATTGCGCAATAAATCGATTTAATTTCCAGAAATTCATTTAAATGGCTCAAAACTTCTAAAATTCATATCTAATTCATACGAACTCCAAATTGAGCCATTCAACTTGCAAAATTCATCTAAAATTGAGCTCTACATGTTTGTTTACTTTTTATGTACTGTTTACTTGGTTTTTATTAGAGTTTTTCCTCGTTTTGCGTGCCAGCGTGTAGATTCCGTCGTTTCGGAGTTTGCGCTCGCGAGGAAAAGAGTTCGGAAGATTGTTTGAAGAAGCAAGGCAAGTCACACATTCCCCTTGAGCATGTTGTACCTATTTTGTGAAATGTTTTACGTTTGCAAATAAAGTGCATGTTTTGCTAATTACATGGGAATAGGGTTTACCTATCCGTTCGCTTGTGCCATGTTTACTTGTTAACCGTCCTTTGTTAACCTTGGGTGATAATCTGACTAGCGTGAGTCACTTATGTTGACTTTGCTAGAATTATATATGCTTAGCCATGCTTAATTACCACTAGCTCATTTAATGGGATAATTACACTGTTTACAATTAGCTTCTAACGAGCGGTTCGCTCGGGACACCCGACCAGGTTTTATTGGTCGTAATTATCCAACTAAAATATGACTTAATGGTGGGCTGTGGGTGCATGGTTTTGCTGGTCGCACCCATGGCAATTAAGGACCGGTTCATGGGAAACCCTGGAAGAATAACAGTGCTTACCACAAGCAAGAATGGGCAACTGCTGGACTCGTAGCATAGCTCTTTCCTAGCCGACGTTCCCCGGAAAGGGTGGGCGTGATGGAGTCGGTTCGGCCGGGGATATACCGGTTGACTCGGCTGCCGGATTCACCAAGGCACGAGGGGGGGCTGCCCACTGCCTTTTGAGGGGTGGGGGCGAAACCTGCGGTGTGGTGCGCTTGGTTAGGAGGAGTTATGCGAAAGGTCTTGTCACGATTTCCCCCTTTGCAGTATCGTGGTGATACTTCGGGGCATGGTAACATGTGTGGAATCGTGTCTTGTGGGTACAGTTGCGCACCTCTGATCAGAGTAAAACTATTCGAATAGCCGTGCCCGCGGTTATGGGCGATCGACCAGATTCACCGTGATTAGTCCCACATGCTTAATTAATTTGATTTAATGAACTAGTGTAGTTCAGGTGGAATGGTTGGGCCTGTTCAACGTGGTTGTAGCGTTGTTCAGTGGAGATTTAATATTGCTTTAATTAAACAACTGTTTTACTGTTTTAAAATATAAAGGTTTTCAACCGTTTTTCTGCAAATAGCCACAAGCCTCCCTTTGTCTCCCCTGTGCACGTTTGCATCATTGGTGTGGCTTGTTGAGTACGGTGGTTGTACTCAATCTTGCTATTTTTCCCCTTTTTCAGAAGTTTAGTACTTCTGAGTCGAAGATGAAGTTAGAGGACCAAGGCTCAGACCTCAGTTGAGTTTGCCTGTGGAGTGGAGCTGAAGTCGCTAGGATCGTCTCTTTCCGCTGCTGTTTTCTTTTTGGTGTGAGGACTAAGTGCCTCTGTTGTAAGTATTTATCGCTTTATTTACGATTGGATCTGTTTATTGATTTGTCGTTTTGTGTACCCTGGTTGATGCCTGGACAGGGACTTAATACACAAAATGGTCTGGAAATTTGGGAAAAATTTCCGGGCGTGACAGTGGGAAGGGATTCATTCCCAGAGTTCGCCTGTGTGGCAGACGGCTAACCTTTGTGGTTAGGAACATGTCTGTGTGACCTGGGGTGTCTTTTGACACCAAGGTGTTGTTAGGGCCAAGAAGGCGTTGTTGTGCTGAGAAAGCTGGGTTAACTATGTGGAATAGTGTTGTTTGGTTTGAACCGAGTTGCTGTGAAAGTGAAAAGAAACTAATAGAGACAACCAGTTAATTATTGTTACTCTTGTGTCAAGTTGTTGCAAAGCAACTTGTGGAATGGGACAAGGCGTGAGCCTTCTCCCGACAACTAAAATTTTGACTCACTAGAGTTCCTGTGAAATAAACCGTTTTCGCTAAAAAGGCTACTTTCTCAAATAAAACCCTAGCCTCCCTATTTAAGCCAACATGTCATTCTTTTTCTCTGGCTTGCTGAGTACGTAAAGTACTCACCCTTGCTATATATACCTATAGAGCTTGGAGATGAAGACGTCGATCCTACCGCCGAGGAGTATCTCCAGGAGCAAGCCGAGTACGAGGACTTCTAGAAGATTCGTGCCTAGCCCCAAGCCTCGCCTGTGGAATAAGTTAGTTGCCTAGGCATGTCGCCTAGTGCTTAGTCGCTTAGCTTTGCGCCGCTTCTAGCTTCCGCTCTGTTGACTTTTGTATTGCTGTGTTGCTCATCTATGAGCCTGTCCATGATGGCAATGTTTGTAAGGATTAATTCCAGTGATGTAATAAAGTAGTTTACTTTGATTCCATGATTATTCTGTATGTACCAGCTAGTGTATCTCACAGGTAATGCGTAACACCTCGGCATGAGTTAGCTGATGTTTATGGTTAACGAGTGTCGAGGCGTTACAGAGAGGGTGACGGCGGCGATGACGACGATGGATCCACCTACCCGTGTATCGATTTCCGTCTCCCCGCGCTGCCGGTGCTCAGGCCATGTACGCCGCTGGAGATACCAAGAGAGAGGGGGGAGACACCTGCCTCCTAAAACGTCGATGAAGAGGGAGATGGCTGCGGCGGTGGCGATGGCGGCAACAACGACGATGACGGATCCGCCTCCCCGTCTACTTGCATCTCGGCTTCCTTCTCCCCGTGTTCGGCCCACCCTAGGCGCGCTCGATGGCCTCCACCTCGATCTCCGCCCTCAACGCCACCACTTCCTCACCGCGTGCACCCCTGGTACACTAAGAGCCGGGAGGCAAGGGCTTGGAAGAATAGGAGAGGCGGGAAGGCAGAAGATGGAGACCGCAGATCCGGTAGCCGCACCGAAGCCACTCCACAGGATGATTCCATCGGGCAGTGGTCTCCAGGATGGCGGAAGAGGACCAAGGCGGCGGCGACCTCGTCTCCTTCCAAGCGGCAGCGACAACCTTCGAGCGAGCCACTAGTCGACGGTGGATTGCGGGGTAGACGCAGGCGTAGGAGGAGATGCCGAGGGGCACAGCCAGCGGTGTGTCTGAGGAGGGTGACGGCTTCACTGGCATTGTCGGGGACGACGCGGATAGGGTGGCTGGTGGCAGCTCGCTGGCATGGAGAAGACAAGGGGAAGAAAGGGAGAGGGGGAAAGAGAGAGAAAGAAGAAGGAGAGATGGCTACTGACATGTGGGACCTGCATACTTTTTTTATTTTCTTCTTACTGATTAGGATGTCATGTCAACGAAACTACTGTCTTAAGACCCAATTTAACCCGATTTTGTAAGTTAGGGGTCAAGATTTCTGGTTTTGCTGTTCAGGGATGTCATTAAACTCAACGTAAAGATAAGGGATGACAAGTAAACTTATTCTTTTTTTCCAAAAAAAAAAAACCCCCGAATTTTTACCATTATCATAATTGGAATCAGTAATTTTACAAATGGCTCCCTGCATTGGGTCGCTACTCGCTAGCCTAAATATTGGCCCTTATTTTGGACTAGAAGTTATGAAAATGGACCCTTGTTTATGAAGTAGCTTATAGTTTTTGTTTGCTCAAAAGAAACCTAGTTCTATTTTTCTCCTTTTTGAAACAAATAATAGTCCTTTCATATATAATACTCTCTCTATCCTAAAATGTAGCAACATGTCTCATGTCCAGATTTGTAGTTCTATGAGTCTAATCCTATCCTATATTGTTATATTTTGAGTCGGAGAAAATAATTGAATAACATTATATATTCAACACCAGTGAAAAGTACACATATTGTTAATCGAAAACTTAATTTTACACATGTTTTCGTTGCCCTGCTATGGATTCATCCAGACAGGAGGATACATGCATCTCAGCTGAAGCATGAACTTAATCGATCAGCTATTCAGTTTGCCTGTCATCTGGGGGGGCAGCATCACAGGATGTACTGGTGCGGCCTACACAAACCATGTATAGCAACAATCAATGTAATTCTAACTTGCTAAAGTGAAAAGAATATTTTGATGCAAATAAGACTGGTACAAGAAAAATATATTTACCAGGGACATGGGCTAGTGTGCTCTTGCGAAGATTAGTCATTATGGTAACATAAGATGTTACTCCTACTTTCTGCGTTAAATCATTAACCGTACGATGAAGAATCTGCAAGGCAAGCAAAAACAGGATCAACATTTGATCAGCATCAGCATGGAACCGAAAAGAAGGGGAGACTCCGGCCAGTGACATACCTCAAGTGCTTCCCTAAATTTATTTATCAAACATTTTATCTCCTGCTGATAATAATTATTAATTGCCTCCACATCACGTTTTGGATTGTAATCTGGGTGAGTACTATGAACGGAAGCCAAAGCATCTTCAAACAAGAAATGCTAACTGCAGCCAAACCATTTTGAAATGTACTCTTCCGATGATCCGCCATGAGTCTCACAAATTGTTCCTGTAATCAGTTTCACTTTGTTTGTACATATGCTAGCTCATCTGCATATAGGGGACACACCCCCAGATGGACGTGTATGGACGTTACTGTAGTGTGTGCTTATCTGACTTGTACACGAAAAAAACGTATGGTAATTGGTGTTGCACTTGTTGTATGCTGATCATTCAAGCGTGTGCATACCTTGCAGATTCGCGTTAAAGCCCACAGAGCCTTGCCTTCCAGCTCGCTCATCTACCTCTCGAACTCGACGTACATGGCCTTTACTCTACTTTGACAGACTATCCCTCGGCGGCATGTAGCTTTCACGGCGTCTCCCAGCATCTTGCTTGAAAAAAAGAGTTAAGGCCTGTTTAGTCTGTTGTCGCTTTTAATCTTATCAAATTTTAACATTATCAGATTTTGGTAAGGCAACAAACTAAATACGTTTCAACCATTGTTATCTTACCAAATTTTGGTACTTCTAGAAGCTTTCTCTCTTAAAACTCTATCAAAATTTGACAAAGGAATCAAAGAAGGAGAGTGATGCTCCGGTGCTAGGGTTTCTTCCTGTGTCGCCCACATGTGGATGTCACGGGGAGATTGGCTCTTACATGTTAAAGCAGCACAAGGAAGAAGATCGATGCTCCGGTGCTCTCTATTAGTAGCATTATACTACTAGTAGAAATAATCCGATCCGATCATTATTAAGGGTAAATTTAGTAATTTACTAATAAATTGATTATGGGTAATTTTGTCATTTATATTTTTTCCGGTTAGATTGATCTGTAGTCATTCATTGCGCTGGCATCGCTCATATTCCATCGAATAAGCCAAAAAAAGAGAAAAAAATGTTTAATCACTACTAAATGACGATTATGTCCCTTCGCACCTTTTTTTACAATAATGCCCCTCTATGTTTCTATTATTGCTATTTGGGGTTGTGGTATAAAATAGATTTGACATTTCGATCAAATGAGATCAACGGTTTAAATTATTTTTTACTATTAGTAGAAAGCACCATAGTGAGACTCAATGAAGAAAGCCCAAGCCTTTTTCCTGTCTGAAAATTAACTAATTTATTACCCACCTGGAAGAATCAAGCGAATCGAAAAAGGAAAAAAGGAAAACGAATATGTGATGAAGTAAAAAGTTTTGTAGATTATGTTGGCACAACAATACTAGAAAAGGAGCTAGATAGAGCAACATTAATAAACGACATGCATTTGATGAATACACTTAGGCACAGCCCGCCTAACCCGGTGGTGAAGGCCGGGATTTTGGACCTTATATAATTACAAAACGAGGACTAAAACATTTGATGAATATTGTTTGATGACCTCATAGACCAATAGCCACTACTGTCTACGACTAAAATAACGAAATTTTGGGCTACAATCTTAATGCCCATGACAATTGGCTATCTCAGACTGGCGGCGAATCGCTGAGCACAGTATGATCTGCAACCATTTTGCTCCGTGCGTTTTCTAGTGCTCTCTTCCGACGAGCCACCATGAGTCCAATAATTGTCCCTGTAATTTGCGTTGCCCTCACCATTATCCACACTGCAATCTGCCAAAGTACCAACAATAAACACACCAAATCAATTACTATAGATCAACCCAAAAAAGAAATATACATCCATTAAAAAAACATATATGCGTTAAAATTAACTGGTCTGGCTAATAACCTATCGAAAAAACACTTCAAGTTACATATATACATACCCTGCATATGTGTGGAGCCAAAGCCTTGTCGATCTTGTCGACCAGCGTGTTCATCTCCCTCTCGAACTCGTCGTACATGGCCTTCACGTCGGAGTTGAAGGCGTACTCGGCGAGGCTATCCTTGGGCATCCTGTGGCTGACGGCTTCCAGGGCGTCTTCCAGCAAGATGTGGCTCACCGCCGCGAGGCCTCGCAGAGCTCGCAGATACGATTCCACCGACCTCTTGCTCATCTTCCGATGATACAAGTCGTCGGCGGCGGCCATGACGATGTTCACGTACATCCTGACAGTCTGTTAATTATAAGAGTTGACATTAGTCAATTGATCATGATTAAACCTAGCTAGCTAGCTATAATCGTACACGTCAGTGCGATTGTTTTTAATATACGATGTTCTTGATCTTCTAAAAAAAGATAATTATCAATTATTTTGTTCTAATTTGTTTTATTATTAAAATTAATTTAAACATAATTTAATTTTTTTTATATGTACACAATTTTTTGAATGGATGGTAATGCTTACGTCCAAAAGTTAACAATGTAATATATTAAAAAAATGGAGGAGGTAGTAATTAAACAATTCTAGAGCAGGAGCGTTACGTACCCTGTGGACTGTTTCTGTAGACGTTTCGTTTGGCGTAGCGAGATTGAGCTCCGCAGCATGCTGAAATTTTCGGATAAAGCAATTTGTTAATTAGAGTAAGAGTTGTGTAGCATATCAAGAACATACTAGTAATTAGTGAGAGGTACAGTAGCATATTTAGTTAGATGGTTACCATGACGTGAGAAGCCATGACGAGAGCATCCTTTGCTGCCAGGCAGACCCCAGCCGACTTCTCCGTGGCTTCGGCGTACTGCATGCATTTAATTTCCAAAAAAAAAAGAGATCATCAAATTACAGTGCAATTAATTTGTTGCTCATAACAGATAGGAATTTAAAATGGTGAATTTTGGCACTGATGAGTAATTAATCGATCAGGCAAGAAACCAGAAAATTAACAGCAGAGAATTATTGCGCGCGAACACGCACGTACCAGACAGCCATTATCGACGGAGATGATTTCGCGGTAGTGCTTCAAGGCCCTCTCCTTCTCCTTGTTCAGATAATCGGACGGTCGTCGCCGCGCCGGCGGTGCGCCGCCGTCGCCTTTCTGGCACAGCACCGCCGTCAGAGGCGGGCGGGCGGCCGTCGTTAGCTTGCAGGGCTGCGTCGTCGTCTTCAGTCCCGGGAGGCGGCGATCGCGTCGCCTCGCCGCCGGCAAGATGGCCGGCGAGGTAAGCGGACTCCTCCTGGTCGACAACGCCGCCGCCGGCGAACACGAAAAGAGACAGCTCTGCAGCGTGGTGGCCATGGCGATCTCGAGCAGCTAGCGAGCTGATTTGCTTCTCAACACGATCGAGAACAATTTACGGTTCCAATTGCAGAGAGAGAGAGAGAGTTGGTGACCGAGAGTCGAGAGGTCGTGCTATTTATTAACTCATCATAGGAGCGACACCTCCGGCTCGGATCAGTAAGTAATTCATGTCCAATCGGATAGTCTCGTCGAAATCCGATACTTCGTCGGCGGTGAGGAAGCGCACAGGCGACATATAACAACATGATTAGGTACAGATGCAACTATGCCCACATATAACTGTACGTCGATGATATGGTCATCCCGTGAAATTCGGGAGCCATATGCAAAATTCTAATCGAGCCATAAGTGATGATAAAATAAAAAGTAACAATTTATACGAGTCCCTGATACATTTCGTAACAACGTAATATAGAATAAAATTTGGAAACACTAAACAATTATAAAAAAAATGAAAACAAGATTACAAGAAAAAAAGCTTGGTCGAACCTGATGCCAGATGAACGATTAGGCGCGGCCTAGTGCCCATGGCATAGCACGACAACGGGGACGCGGAGAGGCTGTTGTCGATAGCTTGGAACAGGGACCATCGACGGCGATCACAGCGCGTGAAGAAAGAGGAGGAGGAGGCTGGCGATGGCATGGTGCGAGGGGGAGGCGGTCGTTGGCATGGCGCAGTGCTACGTGAGGAGAAGCGACGACCGATTGAGCTGCGGACGCCATGTTCTTGTATACTCCGATGACTCCATATTCTTGTATACTCCAGTGACGCCATGTTTAGCGACGTGATCGCCGGTGAGGCGGTGATCGATTAATGAAGGCTTTGTTCCATATTTTACTTTGTTGACAAAGTGTACGTAAAATTTTCTCAATTTCTCCTTTGGCTCTCTCCACCATATGTTGTGGTCGAGGAATCATCATGTTTGACTATTCATCAGCATGAGCGTATGCACAATTAAAATTGTTTTTATACGTTGCAACGCATGCACGAGTATTTTGTAATTCGTCAATCCTTATATTGCACGGACTTCCACGACGTCCTTTCCCGTTTCACACCCGCGTGAATCATGTGCACCCTGTAGGGAACGATCCGACTCTTCCGCTAATGAGAGTCCGATTTTCTCTAACAAGATCCTACGCGCAGGCGCGCAGCTGCTTGACGCGGTAACTTGCATGACACAAGCGTGCATCGCATGGTCGGGGGGCGACATCATCGCTATTCGCTCGCCTCCGTGTTTTCCGCAGCACCGCCATGCCCGCCAATTGCCGCCTAGCTTTCTGTTTGCCCCAGCCCTCGTGCGTGTTTGGCGTCCGATTCTGCTCCGCATCCGCGTCGTGAGGTGCCTCGCAACAGCTTTCCCTCCGCCGCCCCCTGCACGCCATGCATGCATGCGTTCGTCGCCTGTGGCAACCCACGCTACAAAGCCGACGACGCCATCGATCGTCTGCCTCAAATCCACCGGCGCCCGCCCGTCTGTATGAGGTCGCCTACGCTGGACAGCTTGTACACCATCGGCAATATCACCGCCGTGGCGCTCACTCTCCGCGACTCCGCGTCGACCGGTCTCCAACATCGCCGTCTCTGGTGTGGCTGTGGCGGCCAGGACTCTTAGTCTAGGTCTGCACGACCACCTCTCCTAGCTACGTCCTCATGGACCGGGACCACGAGTCCCTCTCCGCGTCCACCCTCCAGTTTGACTATCCGTCCGACACACCGAGCTGATGTCACCGCTGATCCGCAGCCCACGTACCAGCACGTACGTTCTACTCAGTGCGCCATCCGCCATATAGAGGTGCCAGCCTATGCGGCGCGTTTGTCCGTGACATGCAGTGCCTACATCAAGAACCTCCGGTGTCTTGTTGTTTGACGCGTGCTACGATCTGTCCGACCGGACGAGAGCATGGAGGTACGTCGGCGGTGGCGTTGTGGTTCAACGGACCTGCACAACACCATGCACTCACAGGGGACGCCTAATGGGCGCGCGCGCTCTGAATGCCTAGCTTGCGCAGCCGCGCGCCCCTTCTCTCTGCATAACGTGATTTGCATTAATGATACTAATTAGTGTTAATGATACTTTTTAGTATTATTTTTAATATATATATATATATATATATATATATAACTTTCAACTCATATTTGAAAACTTTTAAGATAAGATTTGAATGTTAAAGTTAAGATTTTTTGAAAACTTTTGACTCAGATGTGAAAATTTTTAAGTAAGATTTGAAACTTTTAGCTCAGATTCAAAAACTTTCAAGTTAATATTTAAAACTTTCAAATCAGATTTGAAAACTTTCAACGAAAGATTTTAAACTTTTAACTCAAGATTTGAAATTTTCAACTCAGATTTGAAAACTTTTAATTAAGATTTGAAAATTTTTAACTCAGATTTGAAACATTCAACTCAATTTTTTAAAAAATCAAGTCAATATTTGAAAACTTAACTTAGGTTTGAAAACTTCCAACCAAAATTTAAAAACTTTCATCTTCAAATTCAAAACATTCTATTTCAATTTGAAAACTTTCATCTCGAAATTCAAAACATTCAACTTAAATTTTAAAAACTTTCAACTCATATTGAAGGTTAAATATTTATTTCTAAAATACAACAAAAAATTTCGCAAAAAAAGTCACGCGTGCAATCTGAAAAACGTAATAGTCGCGGGAGGAAAAAAACGCTTTCCCTTGAAAAAAAGAGCGACAGGAAAAAAAATTAGTGCGTGCATAGGTCTTGGCTGCGTCTACGCCGCCAACGCGTACGCACTAATTAGCGTTTCCGGCACCCACAAGTCACGACAAAGTAATTCAATAGAGCAGCAGATTAATTAATTGGCATGGACAAACCACAATGCGGCATTGTTCGATTGGTGGTAGCCTTGATTAGTGTTAATTAAATCCGTCTGCACAGTTCATTACCACTTACCAGCAGTAGTTGGTCATGTTTGTGCTTGATATCTTCGTTGAGATTAATAGTGCAGTGACGAAGAATGTGTGGTTTCAATTTTAAGGTCTCGTGTTCAATTCTCAACACGCTCAAAATTTCTTCTTAAAAAATGTTTGGAGGATATCTCTCCTTCCAAATCTCATATTTGATATCTTCGTTGAGCCCAAGCTATCTGAGTACATTGGGAAGAAATACGTGATTTTGTTATTCTACCCCAAAACTTCACATTCATTGTTATTCTACCCCAAAACTTCACATTCATCTATCCAGTGGGAGAATAGACTGTTTTGAACTGGTTACCTAGCATATCTTTTACATGTTTTTTCGAAAGCATTCTAATCACAAAAACTTAACCATAATTATCTATGTTTATTGTAATTTTATTTTTTTCATTGCAACGCACGGACATCTTTGCTAGTATTATAAAAATTGAATATGTTTTTGTTGGCTTTTGGTATGTCGCGCGCGTCTGACTATGTCTGATTCCGCTTTGTGCGGACGACGCACTGATTCCCACGCACGCTTTGGCGTCTGCCTCGTGTCGTTCGCACACATGATCCGCCTCGCGCGCCGTTCTGTTCGTCATCCTCGTTCTGGTTCGTTTTTCGTCCGTCACTTTGTTTCCTAATACCACGCGTGCGGCACATTGTTTATGAAAATGCTTCCCATCGACCATGTGATACAGGAGAAAATATCGGACACTCCACCTAAGTGGGTCCCACCGAGCCATTCCTTCCATCCTTTTCTCCTCACCAGTCAACTAATCCAATCCTATCCACATTGTCAGCCACTTATTTCCTCTCTTCTCTCTCCCCTCAACTACTTCCATGGCAAGCGGCTAGAGTTGAGCCTTGACTTTGATTCTTCGACCTCGCTGGCCATTGTATTCCTCACTTCGTTATGTCGTCGGGATGTAGGAGGCTAGCACCTCAATCTCCACCATCACCAGCGCCTCCTCGTCGCCATCTTCCCGTCAGATCCGGCCACGTTGAGCTCAGGGGTGCCTGATTTGGGGGCATCGGGCATGAGGGGAGTTGTGAGCTCGGCCTCGGCTTCCTCGCTGGCGGATGACAGTGCAACGAGCTCGCCCTCGGCTTCCTCACCAGCGGACGGCGGTGCAATGAGCTCCGCCTCAACTTCGTCAGCAACGACTACAGGGAGGATAGTATATGAGGTGTGGATACAACTTCTTCATGGTGTGTAGGTAAACAAAATTGCCGGAGGGGTGGGGGCTTCTTGACGCCGACATGGTGGTCTACCACCGGAGAGGAGGAAGAAGTAAACCATTTTATTTGTTCTGTGATTTTTTTGTATGTTTCAACACAGTGTATCGGTATGTTTCATTAGTTAGATACAAAATGTTTCAATGCGTTTTTGATGGTGTTTCATTTTTGCCTTCAATGCGTTTAGATTTGTTGATGCTTCAGTAGTTCAAATCGATGCTTCATATGTTATAACAAAATGTTTCAATTGTGATTCAATTGTGTTTCACCATTTGAATTGTCGAAACATTTCTGTTCGAGAGCTCAAACATTTTTGTTCAAGCAATGAAACTCTTTTCTCTAATTGATGAAACATTTTCGTTGAAACATTTTTTATCGAGTGATGCAACATGTGAAACATTACATAATAATACAGTGCAACATCGTCCAATAATTTGTAAAATATCGGACGTCCGATTTGTAGCGCTCTCTTTTTTGGTTCCGCGCAATTTCCCATCCTGGCAACCTGCCTGTTTTCTTATGTTCTCGCTCCTATTTCTTGAGAGGATATGTCCATCAAGTATGATCCCTTGCGTTGCGGATGGATCTGATCATTCCTTGTTTTCTCTTGCGGGATGTGCAATGCAGTGAAAGGGAAGGGATGGATGAGATGGTCAAGTACGTGTGCACGCTTAGGTGACCATGCCAATCTCTATCTCATGTCATCCTTTTCTATATTTTTTTTCTTTTAGACATGTGGTGCTTTGCTCATTGGTAATAAAATGTGATCTATCATAGGCACCATCTTATGTCATAATTGTAATTGTAATTGGATGGAGTTTAGAGATGCTTGATTAGATTTCTAAGAGGGACATCGCAGCAGCATGATATAGAAACAAGTGATATGCTTATGTTCTTGGATGATACACCTACCACAACATCGTTACTACCTCCGTCCCAGAATGTAGCAATCTAAAATGGAACGAGACTCATCCTAAAACTACGAATTTGGTCATGCAGCCCAAGATCCATGTGATGGCCTGTGAGTAAAGCAATCAGAAAATGTAAAATCAGTTTATTCTCTTTTACGTTTTGTTAAATTAGTTGATTCTGAGTTGAATTGTCTTACCAATCAATTTTCATTGTTCTAAACATACATATTTGCAGCTCTTAGATTATCTTTTGTTTTCAGTTTTGATGGGATACTATACAGTTTCAAAATTGTAATGTATGCCCAAATGACAGAGGTGATCAGAAGTAGCACGGCAAAGTTCAGGACCAGAACAGTTATGAGAGCTTGAGAAGTGAGCATGAAGGGCCACTCTTTTCTCAAACTCCAGCTAAAATACCACCGTTTGTTGTTATTGATCTTTAGCTGTTGTGTAGAGTAGTGATATATATATTGAGCATAAGATCTCACTGATGATGGAAGAATGACAACATTATCAGAAACATGTCGTGATTTCTTATCACTTTTACAGTAATAATGCGATTGTGAGATTGCAATGGAACAATTGTGTTTTAAAGAGCATAAAGTGTTCAAGGTCGCCGAGTTGTGTTTGATTCCAGAAATATGAAAATGATAGGTGAGTTCGGCCAAATAATCGAAAGCCTCCCTGATATGCATTCATCATTTGGGACTTGCTGGTGCCCAAGATAACAAGAATGTTTTGCATTGCAGATGACAGCAGAAAGTTATTTTTGCTTCATCTCTTCTCTCTGATTGTGGATTGTGTTGTCCAGTACTTCTGCTATTTTTAGTTGATATATATAGTTTCTATCGTGACATATAATCTTAATAATGGAATTTCACCGTAGTTTGGTATGCCATAATATTTGATAAATTTAAGTTGTCTTTACCCGTTATAACGAACCGATATTTTGTTAGTTACTGCTAAAATGAATTAATTTGAACTAGTAACTTTTTCTGCGAAATTTGGAGCACGCCGACCGGCCGGCAGTGATGAGAAGGTTCGAATGGGCAGATGCAAATCATCGGCGATGGTAGCTATGTGCAGATAAAGTAGAAAAATGCACCCGCATGCATAGCGTAGTGTGTGTACGCGTGGCTTTATCTGACTTGTACTTGGAAAAATAACATATGACGACTGGAGTTACAGTTGTTGTATGCAGATCATGCATGCATGATGCATGTATGTGCCTTGCATATTTGCGGAGCCAGCACCTACACAGGCACTGTTCTTTTTCGATTAACATAAATATTTTATCTCTGTTTTCGTGAGTATGTTTTTCGAACTGTTAAATGATGTGTTTTATATAAAACTTTTTATATAGAAGTTGTTTTAAAATATCAAACAAATATATTGTCCAAATTTTTAATAATTAAAATTTAATTAATCATGTGTTAATAACATTTTTGTTCTACTAGGTTTTACTTAATCTTTATCTTAAGCCTTCTCAAACGCGGCCACAATCTTTACTTTCTTCTCAAATGAAGTGTTTTCACTCATCTCTTCATTTCTTACATGTCACCTAAATAGTTATAGAAATATTTTTTAAAAAAATAATAAGATGGATTAATATAAAATGTATCACTTCACAAACATACAAATATAAATTTGACTTCTACAAGTTATAACAAAATAACAAAAATAATTATGAATGTACGTTAACTAATTTCAGTTTAAAATTTTCTTTTTGCTACAACTTATAGAAGTTAAATTTGACTTTGCATGTTTGTGGAGCGATATATCTCCGTTGACTCAAAATTTGACCCAACACGCGAAGGCTTAAAATATTTGCTTAAATTTAGTGCCGGTCCTTAATTCTAGGATTCAGAGCGTGTCAGTTAGTTTGATCCTGTAACTACAAAAAAGAAACAAAAAATCGTATTTGATCAAAGGGACGATTGACCACTAGACTGATGTAAGGTAGTTTGGCCAGCTGGTGTAGATATGTTTTGGATCAATGGCTATAAGTCTCATGTAAGTTAAATAATTAAAAAACAATAAAATTCATCCTATCATCGGTTAGAATTGAATAATGTATAAACATTATAGAATCTGTTTTTATAAAAAAATATAGATAATCGAACTGAACAGAGACAACATAAGATTGAAGTTGATAAGAAGAAATTTTTCTAGTGAGTATACAAGATTAAGTATAAGCCGATATAACATTCAAAATTGCAATAAAATAATTTATTGGCTAGAACTCAGATGAAACCTTAGATAAAACCTATTAATCTTAATGAAAATTACTTGATTTACTAAAATCTAATAAATCGGACCAAATCAAGATAGTGTGAGATTGAAAGCAATAAGTAGATCTAAATAAGCCAATAGATTCTATATAAAGTGACGGATATATCAAACTAAGCTAAGATATGCAGTAAGATATGCAATCAAATAAAAAGTCGATATATCAGATAGGCTACAATTGTAGCAATTTAATTAGAATATCAGACTAAACCAAGAAAATACTAATTAAACTGATACAAGCGAAGTTAATGGAACTTACTTTCTCATTGGAGATCGAACCGATGCAGCCCCGCTCGAAAAACTAAGAACTCGTCGAAAAGAGAAGCGACGTGCCAAAAGTTTTATATTGATCTGTTGATACCTTATAAGGTACATGGGCACATATATTTATACCCCTAATCTAGCTTAGTCTTATTCAAACACGATTCGACCGCCCAGAAAATTTTCTCCTAAAAAGAAAAGGAAAATTACGCACGTACCCAATTACAACAGTTATTATTTCCAAAACTAAACCTAAAACAACTCGATCCACTTTCCAACTAAACTGCCTTTCCTACGATGTCAATCCCTTCGGTTGACCCGTCTTGACCAATGGCTATTATCCAAATCTTGCCATTAACAATCTCATATTAATTTATCTTGTCAATTTTTAAAAAAAATTTAATGATTATTTAGGTGACACGCAAGAAACGAGGGGATGACCTCTCAAGGGATGAAAATCCATCTCTCGCTTATCTACATCTCCAACTCGTCGTGCATATATAGCCTTCACGTTACTCCATCTGGCTATCCCCTGGCAGCCTGTGGCTTGTAAGGCATCTTTTAGCATCTTACTGGAAAGAGAGTTAGGGCCTGTTTGGACGAGTTTGAGATTTTGAGAAGCAGCTAGTTGGTAGTTAGCTTGCTTCTCAGAATCTGAAAAAAAAACTATACTGTTTGGAAAAGCTTTTATTCTTAGAACCACGTGAAAAAGACATGTTCATTAAAGTTACGCTTGTTTAGAGTTTGGACATACTTTATGGCATGCTAGCACAGCTGTATAGGGGACACACCCGTATAGCTAGGGATAAAAACATGTTGAAAACGAACGAAAACTATCTCCATCAGAAACTTGAGGGGAACAAATTACTTTTGCATCATAAGAGAGACAGTTGATGCATAATCTTTGGGACGAAAACTATCTCCACCAGAAACTTGAGGGGAACAAATTACTTTTGCATCATAAGAGAGATACAGTTGATGCATAATCTTTGAATTCGTAATGCTAGTATATGTGTTGAACAAGTTCGCTCAAACATCAAATCTTTTTGGAGATTTCGATGCAATGGCAATTGTCTTTGTTAAGTCGTGTAAACCATTGATGATCGATGTCATCATTTATACCATCTTGCTGAAGAAACTATTTCGTACATCATTTTAGAATACCTAAATCTCATCTACAAATATCTACCATCATAAAGGGTGCAAAGCACTCCTGCATAATCCAGTTTTCAAAGCATGTAGGCGAAGGCGTGTGATACATCACTGTTATGAAGGTAACACAAAATAGTATTTCTTTTCTTTGGGCTAGGTGCAACTAGCTGTGATGACTAGTTTTTTGTTGCCATTGTGCAGCATTTTATTGTAAGCATGGGCAAACATTTCAGTGAAAATCGCCTCTGCTGCGACACAAAACCATTGCTTGAGCCTTGATCTAGCCAAATTCAGGCCATCTGACAGAGTCATCTTTTGAGTTCATTGTCTTTGATGATCTGGTCTTACTAGGCTCATCTGTCCAAACCATGTCCATCTGCAGAAAATATTAACTTAGAAATCTGATAATTCCATTTGTGTGATCACTGTCCAGTGTTTTGTTTATGACATAGGAATACATACCTCACCAACAACTACCGTGTCTCCCTCTTTAACTCCACGTTTCATTAGAGTTTTGTTGACACCACATGCCTCTAAAGCATGCTGAAATCGTTTCAAGGATTCCGAATACCTGCATTTGGGAAGAGATTAGATATTATAATTACTTAATTAGTAATTATAAAAGAGGTCGATTTAGATAAATGACCAGTAATGCAGTCTTAAAATCGCTTTTTGAGATCTTGCGGAGAAAAACGAGTGAGCATTGTACAAAGAAACTACTTACTGCCAATTAGTCATCTGAACAAAACGTTCAATTCCAGCTCCAACAACGTTCCATGTATTCGTGCCCTTATCATGAAAAATCTCAAATTCGTTCATGGGTGCTTTCCTTTCCCTTTTTATTGCATCAGCCACATGATTCAGATTTTC
This sequence comes from Oryza officinalis, assembly GCA_008326285.1. Taxonomy (NCBI): domain Eukaryota; kingdom Viridiplantae; phylum Streptophyta; class Magnoliopsida; order Poales; family Poaceae; genus Oryza; species Oryza officinalis. The sequence goes on along the minus strand of BDMV01000007.1, from coordinate 53,361,220 downwards.
AGGGCCATTCCATTCTGCAGAAACATGCAGTAGTAAGATAAATATCTTAAAAAGCAAAAATGTTATGCATAACTGTTAACCACGATAATGTAAAACGAATGCTAGTAAGAACACTACTTTAGCATAGATGGTGAAAGTAGCACATATGCATTTAATCTAAAATTGAGAACAGCTATAGTCAGTTGAAGTGCACTTCCATGCTTGAGCACCCGTTAGGCAGTTATTAGCTACTAGTACACTATAATTTGACAGAAAAATTTAGGCTATAGAAATACCTTCGTCATCTTTCATCCTTTGCCTCTCTTTCTGCAGAACCTTGTGTGCCGCAAGAACAACATCCTGTGTTCCTTGCCTATTCATTGCACTAATGCAATAGGGCTCAATTCCTTCAGCCTGTAGCTTTTCCTGAAACTTATTCCATCTCTCTGATGCCTCTGGAAGATCCATCTTATTGTACACCACTATATAAGGTTTGTCAACCAATGATGGGCTAAATAGCTCCAGTTCCAACCGAACAGCCTCAAACTCATATTCAGGTTGTTCTCCTGAGCCGTCAACAACATGAACCTAAGACCCAAACCAGAAAAAAAAAACAATAACCAATAAGTCGCACATACATTTCTAATATCATATATTCAAGGAGAAATAAGAAAACCAGGACATAAGAGATGTGGACTTAAACATAGATCCTAAAGAAAGGAGAGAAAGAGAGAAGGAACAAACCAACACTGAACATCTCTCACTATGCCTTAAAAACTCATGCCCCAAGCCATATCCACGGTGAGCACCTTCCAACAATCCAGGAAGGTCTGCAACTACCATTGTAGCATCAAAATCCAATGAGACCACTCCAAGATTCGGTAATAATGTCGTAAAAGGGTAATTGGCTATAGTTGGCTTGGCTGCACTAATAGCACTCAAAAGGGTGCTCTTCCCAGCATTTGGGGCGCCTACGATCCCCACATCAGCAACCAGCTTCAGCTCCAAATCTAGCCACCTAACAACACCAATCATCCCAAAATGCAGTTAATATTTAGTCAGAGAAAGATCAGAGGTAAATCAGACAACACCAATCCTAAGTTATCAACAATGGTTTGGCTCATAAAAAAATACGAATTGGCATTTGTGTAAGCTAAATGGCTAATTCAACATGTGATGAAATCATAAGCCAGAAGCTCACTCCATAGCTAACTGAGGAAGCATGAACAATCTTTTCAATGGAAGGAAGAAGAGAGCATACATTTCTGGACCTTTCTCCCCTTTCTCTGCAATCCTTGGCGCCTTATTTGTGCCAGACTTGAATGCGGCATTGCCGCGGCCGCCGCGGCCGCCGGGGAGAAGCAGAGCGCGCTGCCCAGGCTTCATCAGCTCAAGCAGCTCCACGTCGCCGGCGGCAGACCGCACCACCGTCCCCGGCGGCACCTTCACGACGACGTCGTCGCCCTTGGCGCCGGCCTGCTGCCTGCCCTGGCCGTGCGCGCCGCGGCCGGCGCGGAAGTGCACCGACTTGCGAAATGGCAGCAGCGAGTTCATGTCGCCGTCCACCTCCACGAACACGTTCCCGCCACGGCCGCCGTCGCCGCCCGAGGGGCCCCCGAACGGGACGTACTTCTCTCGCCGGAAGGCCACCACGCCGTTCCCGCCGTCGCCGGCCTTGGCGTATATCTTCGCCGTGTCGAAGCACCGCATCACGGCGGGGACACCCTTCTCCTTCGTCTCCCCTTCCTCCTCCTCCTCGTCGTAGTCCTCGCCGTTGTCCTCGAACACGAAGTCTTCCTCGTCGTCGTCGTCTGGGTGGAACACGACAACCTCGTCGTCGTCGCCGTCCTCCTCGTCGTTGTCGTATTTGAGATTTTCCAGCTCCGCAACTGCGATGGTGTCGCCTCGTGAACTCTGCTCTATTGCAGCAGCGCCGAACTCCTCGTCGTCGCTGTAGCCGTCGTAGTCCGGGTCGAACACCACGACGTCATCGTCGTCGTCCTCGTCGGGTAAGAAAACACGAGCTTCCTTGCCCTTTGTTCCCTCGAAGATATCCAAGCGGCTGACAACTTGCTCCTCCTCCTCCTCCTCGACCTCGTCCTCAAGGTGTTCGACCATTTGCCGTGAAATGGCGCGACTCGTCAGGCCCTCCTGAGTGGCCATGCCCGCATCGAATTGCCCAATGGTGAGGTCACCGCGGTCCGGCGAGTCCCGGAGAGGGAGCCGAGCAAACGTGGTGGCCCCACGGAGTCCGAGCTCCACCTCGTCGTCCTCCTCGTCCTCGTCGCCCAACCGCTCGCCATTCCGGCGAGTAAAAGTGGGAGCTCTAGGCTCGGGATTGGCGGTGGGGAACCGATCCAGCGTCACCTCCGCTGACGCGGGGGCGTCTCGGAGCGGCAGCCTGGTGAAGGTGGTGGCGCCGCCGCCGCCTGCAGCGCCCGACGACGCGGATGGAGGAGGAGGAGGAGAGGGCTTGAGGGGCCTGGCTGAGCCTCGTTTGCCCCGGGAGCCCTTGGTGTTGCGGCGAGCCTCCGCGGAGAAGAGGCGGAAGGGGAAGGTGGCGGCGGCGACGGCCGGCGCCATTTCGTGGCCGTTTGAGCTGAGCGAGATTTTATTTTTCTTCGAATCTCCTTGCTTCTGAGCAGAACGGATAAGATGAGTAGCTTACCGGTAAGGCTGAGTTCGCGCCGTAGTGTTTTTTTTTTTTTTTTTTTGTCGGACACGTTTTTTAAACTATTAAATGGTGTATTTTTTTATAAAAAATTTCTATACAAAAGTTGTTTTAAAAAATCAAATTAATCTATTTTCGAAAAAAAAATTAGCTAATATTTAATTAATCACGCGCTAATGGATGTTCCGTTTTCCGTGCGCATTGTTCGGAGTTGGTATCAGCAAGATCCTCGTCGCCTGCGATCTGGACCGTCCGTCTCCATATCGTGCGGCAGGCGATGCGTCATCACTCATCAGCTTCGGAGTTCCCTTGTTCCTCTGGAGTCCGAGTGACTGACACCTGTAGCAAGAATTGTGGTACGCTGATAAAAATCCCGAACTGATAAAAGTATTATAAATCGTTTTGATTTTTTTATCAAATATAAATCGTTTCGATTTTTTTATCAAATTATTTTAGTTTAACTAAATTTTTATTATAAAAAATATAGCAATATTTCTAACACAAAACAAATATATTATTAAAATATATCAAATATTATATTTAATAAAACTAATTTAATGTGATAGATATTGCTACTTTTTATAAAATAGACTACCTAAAAGAAATTAATTAAAAAGTTCAAATCGACTTATAATTTAAAAGAGATGGAGTAGTAATTTGTTCTGTTAAAAATTGATACTAGTAAATCTTTATCTAAACAGAAGTTTATCGTCAAGAGATGAAGATGAAAGGTACGTGTCAGTTGTGATTCTTATCATGAGAGAGAGAGAGAGTCCAGTACACCACGCCATGGCTCCATGCCGAACGATGAGACTGGATATGTCCATACGAACAGAGCAAAATCACCGGAGCAGATTAGATATTCTGCCGGACCGTTTCGTTTCGTCGGTGCGTCAATTGATTTCACGAGCAGCTCTTGCCCTTTCTGCTTAGATAATGATCTCACGAAAAAGATAATAATGAATAGTAGTACTAGTGTTGTTAGTATCATGGTCCATGGATAAGATAAATCCAAACGAAGTGACGTCACCCACCGCCGGAGTAGGGTGGTGACAACTACTACTTAACAATCAGGACTCATCGCCTTCTTCTCCCCTCATCCCCCTCGCGATTGGTTCTCCTCTCCACCCCATTCATCGTCCCCCTCCGCCGCCGCCGCAGGTATCTTCTCCTCCCAGCCGGCCAGCCGCCGGCGTGGGTAGATTGGAGATTTCTTAGTTGATTTCTATTGATTGATTTCTTTGTGGGCGATGAACTCCAACTGGCTTTGATCTTCTATTTCTGGCTGTCTCAATCACCAATTCGTCCCATTTGGTTGCGGACTTCTTTGCAGCTAATTGCACATTGCATCTCTTCAGGTCCGCGGCTGTTAGCTTTGTCATGAAGAGCGCAGAGCTTTTGCTCTTACTGGTGGCCTCATCTCTATGTCTATCTGCTGCGGTGAGTGATCGCTCGCTGACTTGTAGTTAGTTACTAATGCTTGATTAAGATTGCTACGGTGAGAATGTGGCCTGGTTGTAAATTCAGTTTGTGGTTGTAGATCGCCGCCCAGCAAACCTGTCCGGCCGACCTCGATAGCAAGTGTGGTGATGCTGCTTCAGGAGATTGGGAAGGGGAGTTCTTCCCTGGCATCCCCAAGATCAAGTATGAGGTGAGTTAGCCCATGAAAGATTACAACTTTGATTAGATTATTGGATAAAGCTTGGAAATTTAGATTATTATATATTGGACTAAAACTGCTGTGACTCTTTGATTAGATTACTAGATAAAACATAAAGATTTAGATTATTACTATATTGGATATATTGGACTAAAACTGTTGTGTCTTTGTGAGTTAAAACTCTGTTGAATAATTGCACTGCAGGGTCCAAGCAGCAAGAACCCGCTTGCTTATAAGTGGTACAACGCTGAGGAAGTGATTCTTGGAAAGAAGATGAAGGTAGGGACACATGAACGATGTCCTGTTGTACAGATCGTTTTAGTCCTTTTTGTGTCATGGAATATAGCCTAAGTATTGTATTTATCTGCTTGCTATTAGGATTGGATGCGGTTCAGCGTGGCCTTTTGGCATACTTTTCGTGGCACCGGAGGAGATGTTTTTGGTGCTCCTACAAAGTCTTGGCCTTGGGAAGATGGCACAAATTCATTGGGCATGGCTAAGAGAAGAAGTATGGCTATTACCTGGTTTCATGTTTTAGTTCAGTTCATCATGAACTTACACATTTGCTTGAATGAACAACTTCTGTATTAATGGTTCTTGCAGTGAGAGCTCACTTCGAGTTCATGGAGAAGCTTGGAGTTGACAGATGGTGCTTCCATGACAGGGATATTGCCCCTGATGGCAAAACACTCACGGTATTCCCTTCATATATCTTACTTGTCTTGGAATGTGGTTTGAACTTCTAAAACTGGATGCTATAGCTATTTATCATGCCTACCCCTGGTTAACAGAGTAACTATTCTATTTAATTAAAAAGTATTTTAGATTTTAGATATTGGAAAAACTCCCAATCCCTTTATGTCTGAATATACCTTCAGAACTATACTGTATATAATATTTGGTCCTATCTACTTTTCAAGATGAGCTTTACTCCTGTGGAATATTTCTGTCAAGTTATTGGAATTTCTGAGTTTCTGTGTGATGTAACTCTGGCCACCAGTGGAAGGTCTGGTATTTATAATTCTCTTGTTTCACATCGCAGGAAACAAATAAAAATTTGGATGAGATAGTTGAGCTGGCAAAGAAACTCCAGGTTACATTGCTGCAACCTTAGAATTGTTACCGTTTTGTTACATTGCATTGGTTCTGCTCATTGCTAAAATATGGAACTTCATGCAGGAGGAGACCAATATAAAACCACTGTGGGGGACTGCACAACTTTTCATGCATCCACGTTACATGCATGGAGCTGCTACTAGGTAGATTGGTTTTGCTACATTCATAAATTTGGTGTATGATTTGAAGCTAATAGAAGTCTTTGTTGTTACTGCAGCCCAGAGGTCAAAGTGTATGCTTATGGTGCTGCTCAAGTTAAGAAAGCTTTGGAGGTGGGTTATCTATGAATTCTGAACACTGTCATAGGTATTCCATGAGTCAATTCTTGATTTGGCTTTTACTACTTGAAGGTCACTCACTACCTAGGTGGTGAAAACTATGTATTCTGGGGTGGAAGAGAGGGTTACCAAACTCTTCTTAATACTGACATGAAGAGAGAACTTGACCATTTGGTATGAGTCTGACATGTTGTTACTGTGTTCCTGTTAAACTTACTAACGCTATTTGTTTCCATTTTGATTTATCATTTTGCCATGTTGTCATCCAGGCTAATTTTCTTCAAGCTGCAGTTGACTACAAGAAGAAGATCGGATTTAATGGTACTCACATGTCATTGTATCACATGTTTCCATGTGTGACATGGATATAATATTGCATTTTGTTTTGTATTTTTTTCAGGAACATTGTTGATAGAGCCTAAACCACAAGAACCCACGAAACACCAGTATGTTTATTAGTTTGCATACATTAACAAAATGTCCACAGGATTAAACAATCCTAACCATTTTTTCATCTCCCAGGTACGATTGGGATGTTGCAACTACATTCTCTTTCCTACAGAAATATGGTCTAACAGGTACATATGTAGTCTGTTGCTGTTGGGTTACAATGATTTCAAAAGTTGAACTGTTATTTGGATTTCAGAAATTCATGTGTAAACACAATTCGTGTTTTCAACAATTTTATTTACTGATGTCTGTCTGGAGTTAACAGTGTATTGTGAAATAATCTAAAGAACATTTTTTTTTCACCGTGGCATAATGATACAGGAGAATTCAAGATAAATGTTGAATGCAACCATGCAACTCTATCTGGACATAGGTTAGTTTCTTGCATCCTTAATTTCATTCAAGGTAACTTACAGTGGCAGTATCATAATGGCATGGAAAATTTGCAGCTGCCACCATGAGCTTGAAACTGCAAGAATTAATGGGCTGCTTGGGAATATTGATGCCAACACGGGTGATCCCCAGATCGGTATGTGCCAGCATGCCTTTAGCTCGAAAGTCACATTATGCCTGAAATTCTTGTTTGATTTGGATGTGGGCCATACATAGGAAATAACATTTCAATTCTTATATATATGATCAGGTTGGGATACCGATCAGTTCCTTACAGATATTTCAGAGGCTACCTTGGTTATGTCAAGTGTAGTTAAGAATGTGAGTTGAATTAATAATATATTGCCTTGATATATTCAGGTAATTATCAATATGATACCATTCATGAGTTGCAATGTTTTGATATGGTTGCAGGGTGGGCTTGCACCTGGTGGATTCAACTTTGATGCCAAATTGTAGGTTCCCGTTGACATTGGCTTTTGCTTGTAAATTGGTCTCTTGTTCAACTAAAATTCAATTGACTTGGAATTCTATTATGTTGACAGGAGGAGGGAGAGTACTGATGTTGAGGACATGTTTCTGGCTCATATATCGGGAATGGACACCCTAGCTCGCGGCCTTCGGAATGTTGTTAAGCTGATGGAGGTAACTGAAAACATTACAGTTTTCTGAAGTTTTTATTCAGGGATCTAGATGTAATATTTTCTCTCTCTCTGCTGTTAGGATGGTTCCCTGGATGAGCTTGTTCGCAAGCGCTACCAGAGTTTTGATAGTGAGATTGGTGCCATGATTGAGGTACAATATTCAACTACTTTAGATTTCTTGTTCCTTCTAATTGAATTGAAACAGTAACGATTGGCTTTTGGTTTCAAATAGGCTGGGAAAGGAGACTTTGAGACACTAGAGAAGAAGGTTCTGGAGTGGGGTGAACCCATTGTTCCATCTGGCAAGCAGGTAACTGGAATTATAATCTACGCATTTACTTCGTAGTATAATGCAAATATCTTTGGGTGGTTGATGATTGTTCATTTTTTTACTTTGTTTTCGTGTGATTTCTTAATACAGGAACTGGCTGAGATGCTGTTCCAAGCTGCTCTATAGATGATGCCATGGTGCTGTTCATAGTTCTAGGAATAAAGCCTCAGCACCGCCTTCGGAAACGGAATTGCGGTCTATCATTGTCTACTACGAGCAATAATCTAGTTATAGTTTAGTTATTAGCCCTCCATGCAATGAACTTTTGTACACTACAGCGTGGAACTTAAATAATGATGGGTTGTGCCTTTCTGAACTGAAACAAAAGAGTCAGTACCTTTATGAATTAAGCTCCATTGTTATCTCCTATTTTTGTCATGGAATCAAATTGAACCTCGTTGGAGCGTTTCTCCTGCTGCATTTCACATTGCAGAACAGTTGCCTGTCAATGTTTGTCAAGGTTTATCTGGTCATGTGCCGTTCAAGGAGAACTCGCTCGATTCTTACCATTGTAGTAGTTCCAGTGGTGCATGACTGTTCTGCACATTGCTCTACACGATCTGCAGCTTCTGTTCCTGATCTGACCATCCATAATTCAGTAACAGGCTAAAAGCATATCAGGAAGATCACACAAACAAGCGCCCTACCGTTCAATGAGAGCTCACTCGATTCTTACCAATGTAGCGTGCCTAGGCACCCATAGTCGTTCAGTGGTGCATAGCTGGTTGCGCATTGCTTGTATCCCCTGTATGGCTGTAACCTAACCACCCATGCTTTAGTAAAAATATGTCAGAAAGATAAACACAATTACACAAGCAAGCTGGAGCCTCTGGTCCTTGATCCCTATAACCTGACCATCCACAATTCAGTAAAAAACATATCAGAAAGATCACAAACAAGCCAACCATTTTTCTATTTCTGGTGTGATCTGCCAAAATGAAACTGGACTTACTAGAATAACAACTATAATTAATTATTACCTGTTGAATAAAGCTGTGTGATGAAGAAGAGCATAGGGGGGCGATGGTCCAGATTGAAGCACCAACAAACAGCAAAGGATTCTGTCCAAATTCCCTCGAGGATTTGCATTATTGTACATTAAATTTCTTTGCTCAACACATGTTATACAATTGTACAATGTTACAACAAAATAAATACACTTGATTGTACATGTTACAAATTTACAGCATATACAGGGATATGAACAAAAAAAAAAGCAAATTTAGAAGAGTTCTGGACAACAGAAGGGATAATACCCAGCTTCTATTGCTAATTCTGAAACACCCCTCAATTCCCTTTGAATCTTTCTCCGCTCAAAGAACACTGGGCATGCAAGGGAAATGCACTTGATCCCACTTTCAACAATCCAATCTGCCCCTCCGCAGTGACCACATATCTGGGCAATGTTAAAAAGTTTAACTGTCAGTTCATCAGAAACAGCTGATCTCAAGGCTATCTGCTCTATGAACAGTAAAGATAAAAAATGTGCAAGTCTGCAGCAGTTAAAATAGAGTAAGTATATTCCAAAAGAAGTGGAGGAATTTCATTATTTCTGATGTTCAATTCTTGTGAGGTTGTTACACAGAAATGTCATGAATGAATCTATTAAGAACCAACATATATTGGTGTGCATAAAAGTGAGAGCATAAATGAATTTTAGTTTTTCATGCAATGATTTCATCCTCCCCGAATGTATGTGTAATCAGGTAAACAGTTATGTAAACAAAAGTTAAGATGCTATTTATGTTTGTGGAACTAAGTACGAGGGTATACCACAAGCATTTGTTTGACATAATTATCAAAGAATATAAACTTACAGCAGCAAGATGCCGAATTTCCAGCTCCAGTTTGGAAGTTCTGCCAGCAACTACTGTGCTGACAACAGCTTCATTTCTCAAGCAGTTGTTGCAAAATGTGTCTGATCCTTGAATTATCTCCCCACAAATTACACAGTGGCTTGACATATAGTAAGTATCTATCCTGCTTCCTTTGCCGACCCCTTTCTTATTCAATCCTAATCGGCTAAAGCTACCATGACCAGAAGCAGACTGTCGTTTAGCAAGTGTTTCCCTCATTGGGCGAGGCATCTCATTAAACCACTTATTCAGGTCAGCACCAACGAGTCCAAAAACACGTTGCAATGCAGGGATTATCTGTTTGGTTATGTAATATAGTGCATTTAATCTATATGGAGATCCAACTTCTAGCAGGCCATAAGGATCAATAACCATATCTACGAGCCGAGCGCCTGGTTCCCCATGGATTACAACATATGGCACTCTCTCCCCATAGCGAGGTTCTGCCCTAGGATCAGATAGAATTGCTTTTGTTGCAACAATTGCTGCGGGTGGCAGCGAGGAAGCCCTTGAGCTATAAGTACCTAGGCGAACCTCCTTAGCAAAAACGAAATCTTGAATAGAAATTTTCCCTGATAGTATCCGTGCCCATTGACGCTCCAAATATGACCTAACCTGCAAGAATAAAAGGCTATCAAGCCATAGCCTGACAGATGGAGGGAAGGCCAAAATTTGACAATCCAAAGAAAGTAGTCCTTGCAAAGAGAAGATCAAGAAGCACGCCTTACTTTGGCTAAGTCTTGTTCTTCAAACATTATTCTAATAGATTGCTCTAAAATCTTTGCAACTGCCGGGCATGTATCTCTCCGCACTGTTTCAATTCCCTTTGCATCAAAGATTGGCTCTTTCTGTTCAGGACTCTCGTAGCTATACCCAACATATCTTTTTTTGGTAAGAAGAAAACATGGGTGATAGACTTTCTCAAACTTCAATGTGACTGGATCCGGATTCATTGCAGTTATTGAAGAGGCGATCTCCTTTCCTATTCGAAATGCTTCTTCCCTAGAGCGCCCTTTTAGAAGAACAAACATGCTATAGGAAACAGGTGGATTTGTAAGTATGGCTGCATAACGATTTGAAGATAGAAGATATAGACACAAGTATACCTGTCAGTATCACCATATACAACTCTAGCTTTCCACAAAGGGTGCTGGTTGACAAATGATATGGCTGTTTCAAGCGTTCTACGGCCACACTGAACAATGCTGTCTGCAAGCTCTGCACAGGGCATGCGACCACTGAATCCAGCAGCTGTGTAACCATATGTTACATTAGCTATCAGCTTCAGAGCAAGTTGGCGTGCATTAAAAATCTGAAAAAAGAAGACTTTCATTTTGTAACATGATAAAGGAAGGAAATGTTCTTTCACCCCAAAAGGAAGGACATGAAAGGGAAATAAACACGATTGCTGTCTAAGCATAGTGCATGACAAAATGAAAGAGCTTACTGCACTATATAGAATACACATATTAAATCACAACTTCTAATAAGACGCTTTAATATTATATGGATTTAGGTCTTAAAAAATAGTTTACAAGTGAATACCCGCTGCAGAACCTTCTGAGATGCAGACAGCTTTTTCATTGCTTGCTTCACCATAATTCTTGTTGATAGTATCTCTTCGAGAAGGCGAGGAAGCACACCTTTCCTGACCTGTAAAATGACATTAAAAATGTGTTCAAAAGGTCAGTTCAGCATAAGACCTAACAAAACGAAGGTATGCTGTATATGCAGAAAAATGGAGGCTATCAAATTGCATTGAAGTGCAACACAAAGCAATACTTTCCAGAATACAGCTGATAATTCAACTGATAGAGCAAAAGGGCAATCCCAATGTGGATAGGCTGGGATTTTGGTCCATCCAAATGAGACCTGATACATCTATCAACAATGATGCTAGGCATGAACTATAACAACTATAAAAGAAAACCTGTAACTGTAATTCTTGATAACAGTATAGCTCACCCAAGAAGAACATTACCTCAGGTTGCACGTACAGGACACCATTTGGAGTCAGCAGCAGCTGATTTTTCAGGTCAGCAATTTTCTGTGGATCTGCTGAATATGAGCTGACACCAAGTACACTTGACTTTGACGGGAAAACTTTACCCAAGCATGTGGAATAACATAAGTTATATGCTATTATCATGGAGGGATAAAGGGATTGAAAATCCAATACAACAACTGGGTCAGAGTAGAAAGCTGACTCTGGTTCCATTACAAGTGGCAAGCATTCCATGGCTGGCTGAGAAGCAACCTGCGAAGTTGCACATAAGAACACTTAAAATACTGGCATCAATATTTTATGCACTCATATTTAATTAATTTTTACCAAAGAACAAATCCAATTTTCGAACTTTATGTGAGTAACTAACTAGAAAATAAACAGATTTATAAAACGATGAGCCCGACATGGAAGTTAAATTTTCATGGTGCTTAAAAGAGCAGTCCCATCAAAATCTTCAAAACTGTCCTAATTATCTTTTTTTTCCGTTGTTATTCACAAAATGTAACTTCTTTTGATCCCTGCTGACCACATGGGCAAAATGGCCATCTTTGGCACAAAGATATCATGTAGTAAAATACAAGCTTGTCACTTGCCAGTAGAATCCGTAACGCCATCTCTAGCACATGTTACATAATTTATGGTAAATGCAAATGAGAAACTATATATCTGAAGCAGATAGAGAGATCTTAGCATGGTAAGGAGGGAGTGATTTCACCTGTTGATTTCCTGGGGAAATTGCAAGGTAGTTTTGTGTATGAGCCAATCTCAAGAGCATAGATTCAACACGAAACTGAGAACCTCGAGAAAGAACAGAGAAGAAATCAATACCAAATACACGGGCAAGTTCAGATGTCCGGTTTACCTGCATGGTCAGGTAATATTTGTTGAAAAAAAATGGCTATAGAAGAACATTTAGCAGTAGCTTGTGCAAGAAATTTCAACAAAACCAACTCTGTTTCTGTAATGATAAATCATGACTAGGAGCTTGTTAAGGAGAAGTTGCAAAATTGATAAAAGATTTCAACTAAAAATACAAAGGAAATCTCAAATAGCTCTATCTTGATGATGTACCAGCAAGATAAATGTGGGGATTCCATTTACCAGGTCAAGTTGATTTAATATTTCAAGGTTGAGAGAAGATCTATTGTTAACATATTCTATGCATCGGTATCTTCCTCGTCCAGGACCTGTTGCAAACCATCGATTCAATATCTTGGTTGGTACTAATGGTACCTTCCTCCTCAAGACTTCATCAGCTACAGCCTCAAGGGAGTAATTATTAAGTTTAACTTCTGCACGCATGAGACGCCATAAGTTCAGTATGATTCGCCCATCAACATGTATACCACTAGCATGAGTATGACTCCAATTGTTTTCATTGGCATCATCAATAACATCATCAGCTGAAGATGCTCCAGGAAGCTCCTGACTAGATTCGTCCACTGGGTTCATAGGTGGATGTTTCATCTGATGCGGTGGTGTCCTTGAAATTCTTTTCAGTAAGCCTATACCCAGATGAGCAGCTCTTTCAGCAAGGAATCCTAAAGATCCTAACTGAATCTCCCATCCAACTATAATATCAGGATCAATTGAACATATTGCAATAATAAGATGGTTCAAAAGTTCCCTCTCTCCAGGAAATACATTTACATCGCAACCGGCAACTCCACCCAGGTTTCTGCAGTTACAAGAAAAAAACACAATAAGGACATCTCAATTGAACAAGCTAAACTCTTACAGCCCTCAAAAAAGAATCAAACAAGTTCCTTAGCTGAAAGCAAACAATTATGGTTACATGAGGGTGTAACTCTAAAACAGTGAAAGTACATGTGGTTTATGATCGAAAAAATCCTAAACAAAAGAACCCAAAGCAGTATGGTGTTCTTGAAGTCCAGAAGCATAGGATATGGTCAGCACACCCATCACATGGAAGCAACAAATGTGTTTCTGATGGTATTATATCAAATCCTTAACAGACACATAAATAAGATAGTGATCCAAATCAGTGTACCCTCGTCATATACGACATCAGTTGCCACTGCCACTGTGGCAGTCACCACTCCCCACCATAGTCACTCAATGTTCATGCAAACCTCTCTTGTTGAACTAGGATTATGACTGACATACTAATGTACTGGATTTCACGTTTAACACAAGTACACAACTCTTCTGATTAGGACAGTTCAATTTCTTGAGATTCTGTAGACTTATTAAGAGGCAGTGGTGTTGTCGTGTTGACTGACCAAAACAAAAATTAAGGGACTGGTTATTGCCAAAACAAGATGAAATGGAAAAGTAAAACAACAAACAATTCCAAGATCGAGTGATTTTGCACAACCTCTTCCTGTGTGAACTGTCATTACGTATAAGCACATGAACTTCAATAGTATTGTCAGCATCATCCTCAATGGCCAGTGATACAGCATTGATGGCATCAAATCGTGGATCAGGACGCAGCTCTCCTCTGCTTTCTGTTATTACCTGTAGTTATGAAAGAAATGTCATGTGGTAATCCAACTTTGCATATATTTTTTTCACTGATAGAGCAAGTCAAACTGGCATGATTAACAACAAAAAAAAGAACTCCTGGTTGCAGACATAGATATTTCTAAAAAAGTAAATTAGCACCTACATTGTATGAAGAATGACAAAAAGAAACGTATGTATGTCGAGAACAAAAGAAAAAAGAATGTGGTACAACCTCTATGCTAATTATAGTCAGTTGCTGTCCGCCACCAGTACTAGCAGGATCACAGAATCCAATTTGACTGAGAGGTGTTAGTTTATCCTTCTCATCTCCACCGGAGATCTGGGAAAAGTCATGCCAATCAGCCAGATTTTTAATTTCTTGGTTGGAAAGATCTGGTTCTATCATAACTGTATCATCAGGAAATGTTGTAATGCTATGCTCCAAAGCCATTTTAGATGCAGGAGAATCGTCCATCAAAGCAGGACCTCCCATATATGGTGAAAGAGTAGAATTGTTTGCTCCTTCCTGATCAACAGACACTTTCTCGCCATAGCTGGAATGGCCTAAAATAACAGAGAGTATGAGGACATCAATACATAGTTGTTAAATTGATTTGCGCAGGAACTTACCTATACCAGAGACACTAACGGAACAAGATTGTTGGGTTAGCCACTGGCCCACGGCTATAGTGGATGGTGGCGAAAATGCATGTGTCAGCGAATATAAGGCTGATCCATCATTTTGGAAATGAGTTGGAACACCCAATGTATCCCATGAAAACTCGCTACTTCCCATGTGTTGAAATGATTCATTCTGCTTATTCTCTTCAGTGTTCTGATTAAAAAACGGAGGGATATCGGCAAATCCCTGTTTGGAAGCTGAAAAATAGCAGAACGAATGTGGATTAACAAAGAAAATACAATGTGCTTTAAATGATATGAAGTAAATAATGATACCAGAAAATCCAAGAAATATTAAGTTTTAACAGAATGGCATTGTACCTATAGTAAGGCAACATAATATGTCTTGTATTAAGCAGGAAGGGTCCCTAAAACCCATGCCATGCTAATATCCTACACTTCCTAAGTAGCTACACGCATATAACTAGTGTCATAAGTCATGTTCCCCTAAAAAAAGTGTCATAAGTCATAACTATCAAGGAACTACAGATTTGGTAACCTATTTCACAGAAGTACAGATTTCCGGCAATTTTGTTTCACTGAGACAAATATGAGTATGACAACCCATAACTCTTACTTTGCTGCAAGGCTCTCAAAGGCAGTAGCACAAGATCGGCGGTGAGGAACTAAAACCAGGAAAAAGAAATGATGCTTTGAGAGGTGATAAACCAACATCTTTACTGAACCCTGATCAGTGATAGTGTGAATATCAACAGATAACAGAATATTTTTTTAATGGTACAGAGTTACATGAATAATGGTTTTTGCATACATGCTAATATTTCATGTTGGTATAATGGTTGGTAGTCCAAACTGTTCCAGAGGGGAAGCAATAATAAGCTATGCAAATGGCAACGGACCTAAAAGCCTAATGCTAGAAAAACTGAAAGAAAACAATGAACATCTGTTACATAACCATACAGTAGGCACTAGGGGGGCAAATTGGCCACGTCGGAGGGACTAGGGGGGAGAGCGGTTTCCATTCTTCTCTCTCTCCCTCAAATCCCAAAGATGTGGATAGAGTGCAGTTTAGTGCCGCTTGTTAGGGTTGGATTTTGGGCGATCTCGGCTGTAGCTCCTTTGTTGGCCTAGCGGCGGCTGGTCACACTTAGTGGCGGCCGGTCCGGTGCTAGCCTTCTCCCGGGTCTGTGTGTTGGTGTTGTCAGTGCATGGGTGGTGGTTATTTTTTCTTTCTTTTCCTGGTTACGACCTCCCAGGGTTGTAATCTTGTAATTTTTTTCCTGCTCTATCAATATGAACTTCGCACTGTCTAGTGTGAGTCGTTCGGGAAAAAAAAACAGTAGGCACTAACACAATTATTTATATATTAGATGGGTTACAACAACATCAAAGCTAATATCACACAAGCAATGACTATGCATCAAATGAATTGCATTCACCATGATAAAATAAAGATCACTTGTGGAACTTACATTGGGGCAGCTCACTACCTTCTGAAGAGCCCTCCAAACATAATACTTCATTCTTCATTGGAGGCTTCCGCGCAAAGGTCATCTGCAAATATTCACTGCCAGAACAATACATTTCTGAATTCGAAAGGTCACTGGATAGATCATGCAATTCTAGTCGCTCGGAATTCACAATTTCATTCTCTTTACGAATGATGTATGCTGCATCTCCAGAATTGCCAACTTCTGATTGTTCAGACCGACAAGATCTCCTCCTCCTCATCAAATCTCTCACAGAATTACACAATGGGTCATGTTCACCTGTTGGACTAGAAGATTCTCTCTCAGTGTTATCTGGGTTAGCATGGGAGTTCTTTCCAGTTCCACTCATGAAAGAAGCACTTAGCACCTTCTCAATTGGCATCGCACCACCTGAAGAGGTTTTAAAATGACCATCAACATTCAAATCTGACCTCTTTTTAATGGAAAGTGGCAAAGAGCCCCAGAGAAGTTCATTTCCTCCACGCTTACTGGCTTTTGAACTACTTTGAGGAGATGAATAACTAGGCAATCCTGCCCTTTTCCTGTTGATTTTATACTTACCATCTTCTTGCGGAACTTCCTTGTTTTCATCAGATGACCCATCAATCTGAGGAATACTATTGCTCAGGGAACTACTCTCACCGAGCCTTACAGAACTGCGGTAGGACATTTGATCATTTGGTTGTTCTTCTCCATTCATAGGTCCAATTGAATCAAGAATATCCTGGCACTCCTGCTGAGAAGCACCATCAAAATCCAGCTGTGCAGACTCTAAGGCAACTGACTTCTTGGAAAATAAAGGGCTAAGAATGGCTTCATTGACCAACTCATCATCAGTTGTTGGTTCCTCTGCAGCTTGTGAGGAGGCCAGCCAGCTTAGAAGGCCAAGGGCTTCAGCATCCACACGCTACAAACGAAAAAAATTACGAGATTAGAAGATCTGAATTACTCAAGAATAGGTAATAACTGCACCCAAATAGAAAAACTAATAATATGTAATGCAGAAAGATGACATATACCTAATACCAGAATGGAAATATCAGGACAATCAAAAATCAGCATGTAAAATGATTGACAGGATCAGAAAATGTCTATGGATTGTCATACCCTGAAGCATCTATGTGTGCCCTTTCAGACCCAGTGATATATTCGTGCCACCTTCTCAAGTATGACTATGTAATGGTTTTGTTTCATGTAATCAGGGTGTTCATCATGTGTTTTATCAGTGACCAAGATTCAGCAACCAAACCATGCAGGTCTTCAGCTTGAAACTATTTTAAATACACTTTATGGTATAAAGGAAAATTGATTTAATCATATTTGTAATTGATACACCTCGAATTAAATTACAAATGGACTCAATAGGATATGCTTTTATTTGAAGCAAGCACTAACCAAATAACTAAGATATATGGTATATATTACCTTTTCATGTTCTTCAAATAATTGAGATGGTGTTCTTTGCGCAGCATTTGACGACACTGGGCACTGAGTGTTTCCCTCAACAGCTATTTGTTCCGATGGCTCTAAACACAGAACATTTGTGATCTGTTTCTCCTTTTGAGTGCCCGCAGAAATATCACCATCAATAATAGAACAGTAGTCATTCTGTGAAAATGTGATAGTCCCAATAATATCATTCAATGATTTTAAGCATTCTTCTAGCTTTTCAGATTCTTCCATGGTAGGAACTCTGTGATAGGACACTTCCTCCTTTGGACACAGCATAGAAAGGGCACTCTCATATTTAATACCATGAAGAAAACTTCTAAGAACAGAATCCCGCAAAGGTCTGCCCATATCAACAGGTTTTGCTTCCTCCAACAGTCTTAAGTGCTCAAGTTCCTGAACAAAACAGATATTGGAAAGGTTAGGCAATTAGCACATTTTCTAGCATACATGCATATAGACAAAGCAGGAAAGATACCTCCCAAATTGATAAAAGTGACCGAACCATTTTGCTATCTGCTGTAGCTTGTGAAAGGGAAGTGTACATCTTATACTTTTCATTTAGGATGCCTAGACATGCCAATGAAATTGTTAGTGCAACGCATAGATACACAATAAAAAAATAGATGTTAGTGTCATTGTGCCATTGGACCTTCTATTCTCGAGTCAGCTTCAAGCATCAAAGAACTATGTCGATTAGTGCCGTTCCAATTTGTTCCTTCCATGCAATGGGAAGTGGCTGAACTAGCCAGTATTAAAGAATGTGGTACTGTTGAAGATATCCAGATTGTCGGTTTTCTAGTTGCGACATTATCCGGATGTACCTATTATTTTTAAGGAAAAGAGGCAGGATATATTAAGTAGAAGCAGTGGACCAAAGTATCACCCAACAAAGACTAATGGAAATAATACTTACCTTATGCCCTGATTCAGTGGAGCAGTCCACCTTGCTGTGAAGAGATGACTTAGGATGAAAATCATCTGGCAATGGAGGGCGGAACTTGAAGTCTGTAACATGTACATAGCCCATTCCATACAAGTTGTAGTCAATCTAAAATATAAATTCACAGAAATGATCATCTCCAGCTGCTCAAAAATCAATATACTACATATCATAAAAGCAAGACTGTGGTATTTATTGTATTAAGATTCTATGATTGTGCAAAAGAAACAAAATGAAATATTGTTCTTGCAGTTCATAACAACTGTGGAAACAAAAAAGAAATCATTTCTCTCACCAAAAAGTGAAGAAGATATGGAATGTGAGACTCATAAGGTTGGAATACTCTATTAAGAACAGCACCATCCTGAAACCAAGCAGCTCAAAATCAGAACCACAGGAAATAGTTTAAAATACTCCCATTTGAGAAGAATAAAGTGTATTTACAAGGAATGTCACAAGATAAACTGCACAATTTCAAATTACTATAAATAGTGATAGTCTGTATAAAGGACAGATTCTATCCCAGATGGCATAACTGTTTAGTGGCCAAGTTTGAGGTTGCTTGGGAAAATGAATTCACAGCTTCAAATCATGAAAATAAAGCAACATGCATATGCAACACTGAGAATCAACGCACTGCTGAATGCACTGCTGTAATATTATAATTTTATTGATATACCTTGATGTAAAACTATGAAAGAGAAGGCCCAAATTGTATTTCGGAGGCAATGAAAAGTAAACAATAACAATGAAAAAGGAATTGAGGGAGTAACAAAACAAAGTACCACTGCCAAAAAATAGGTAAATTAAAGAAACAAAAATCTAGAAGTAGGTATCACAGCTATATTCCTCCTGTCAGACATGTTTAACTACTGGAAAATACTAGGGTCGTAAATTAAGCAGAAGGGGTCAACATACCAATAGATGGGCTGCAGCTCGAGAAACTTCATGAGGATAATATCTTCAGATTATATCAAGGCAATCAGTTGTATGGGGAAGTCTTATAGAAGGAAACAAAATACTGGCATGCATTTATTAGGCTGTGTTCGGCTGTGGTCGGCTGTGTGACTTCCCTGCGCGCATAGTACTTTTTCCCACACGCACGCTTTTCAAACTACTAAACGGTGTATTTTTTTGCAAAAAGTTTCTATACAAAAGTTGCTTAAAAAAATCAAATTAATCCATTTTTGAAAAAAAATTTAGCTAATACTTAATTAATCACGCGCTAATGGACCGTTCCGTTTTCCGTGCACAGGCAGTGTTTTGGGAAAGCAGGGTGCCGAACTGAGCCTTATAAAATCTTCAAATCTATGTGTATGGCAAGCATCGCTTAAAGTACAGCATCAACTGATTTATATGCACCTAATATAATCTTTCAGGATGAACACAGATAGACAGAAATTGTGCAGCAAAGGAAACAGTAGATGCAATAACAACTGTGTTCCACAACTGAACTCGGTATCTCTTCTTCCAAGTTTTCAGTAAATATTTTGTACGGTTTTGATTTATAAATAAATATATGGAATATGTTCATGGAAATACTACGCGAGAAGGAAAGAACAAATAATCTAGTACTGGTTCAAACATCCATAGCAGCAAATATATTTTTTAAAAAATAATTAAATTATGGATACAAATAAATCTTCACAAAAAGTTCCTCAGATGTATGATAGCCATACAACTTTTTTGCTCGAACAAGGGTACATCCATGCACATGCTTCTTTTTTGATGAGCTGCGAATCTGTAAGAAAAAGGATGATATCAGAAAATGCAACAGGGTATTCATACCATAAAAAATAATTGGACTTCAAAATACCTGCAAAGCTTTCTCAAGATCACTTAATAGACCAGATATATATGAATTACCTAGAGAAAGGGCAGAAAAGTGTAATCAATTTCTCCTTGTCATCAAGCGATGTTCTTGACATTAAAAGCAACAGTTAATCAGGGAGCATCAGTACTAACATTTAAAGCAAATAACACATTTAGGCTATTTGGTTAGAAAAGGTAAGGTCCACTTGATTTCTAGACATAGCTGCCCGTTTGGCCAGAATAAAATCTAAGAGATGCTTGCCAAGCCACGGACACATACAAAGAGTTCAGCATACTGTCTAAGTTATCTAAATGTGTTGCAGATGCATACAAGGGCAAGCTTTGGACATATGAAGAAGTAACCTTTCAAATCATAAATCAAGTTCATAAAAAAATGCAATGTCAGATAAGAGGAATTAGTGTCTAAAAAGTTTGTTACATAGCAGTAAGACTCAGTTAGAAGATGAATAAATAAATAAATAACAAGCAATTTAAAGTTTCTGGTGATGTGGATATGAAAATCATCAAAAAGTTTCAGGTAATGTGGATAGAAAATCATTGGTACAATTCCAAATAGAATAATCCATGTAACAAATCGCACAAGCAACAGTAATAGCATGTACATGATGCATCAGGATTCATAATTACAAAGAATGAATCACCTTTTTCGACGTTATGAAGAAGGTCCTCTTTGCAAGGTACATACAGAAATGGAAGGACCTAGATACAGAAAAAAAACAACAAACATTTACGAACTAGTTGGAACAACTACGGATGAATGGAATAGTCTGAACAACTTTCTGGGGAAAAGCAAGATGAAAAAATGAAGTTTAATCAAATATATAGAGTAGAGAACTAAAGTTAAGCCCATCCAGGATAAGAGGACTTCAAAAGTGAAGTTGGAGCTCCATACTTCGAATGTGGTGCGCCTACAGTGAGCATAAGCACATTGACACATTTCCCTCCAAATTTTCAAATTTGAATCCAGACAGCAAAGGCCATGAGCATCAATTGTTATGCATGAATACTGTATAATACATGAGGAGGAATAGTTGCTGCGGATGGCTACCTAACAGCAAACGCGAATGCAAATGAGTGACACCATCACAGCATCACTCACATTCACGCTCAAACACACGCAGACTCGGTTGAAGTCTTGAATCAAAAATGACGACCAAAATTAGCTAATGCCAAGTATGAACAGACAAAAAAATAACTCATCAGAGAAGCTGGTCATGCGCACCCGATGGATGTGGAGGCAAGTCTTCTGCCCCGCGGGGGTGGAGCCGTAGATCCTGATCACCGGCACCTCCTCCACCTCTCTGCCTACATCCACACACACCCAAACTCATCAACCACTCGACATACGCGCGGTACAGAGGCAGAACAAGGGGGCGAAACGGAGCTCGAGAGAGGCGGGTGGAGAAGAGAGGGGGAGGGGAGGGAAATGCACCGTGGAAGTGGCTGTAGGAGAAGTCGAATCCGGGGAGGGGCGGCGCCATGTAGTAGTCGAGGGAGACGATCCGCACGCTGAGCACCGGGGAGGCGGTCCCCGGCGGCGAGGGCCTCGGCGAGGAGGAGGCAGCCATGGTCGCCGCCTCGCCGCCGCAGGAGGCAAGGCAGGCCGCGGTTTGCGTGAGTTGAATGGAGTTGAGGCGCTAGACAGGCCGGGCTGTGCGCGAGTTGCAGGGGTTTTATCCGTGGGCCGCGTGGGCCGCGGCTCCTTGCAATGGAAGCTTCTGCTTGGTTTGATTCGGTCAAAACAGTGAGTTGGCGTGGCCTACGTGGGCCGCAGCTTCTTCCAGAACACGCTGTTCGGCTGTGGAATAAGTTCACCTTTAGTTCCTCCTCTCGACATCAAGTTTGGATCGCATTCTTAATCGCAATACCAGATATAACGTGTCTTTATTTTTTAAAACCGGTACAAATATAGTTCTAACTCCTAAAACTGTATTAGAAGTTGTTTTCACATAAGTGACACCACAAAAAAAAAACCTTATGAGATCCATGAGATCCACATGTCAGTAAACCAACATTTTCTTCCTTCTTATTGCGTTGTCTTCCTCTCTCGGCTGCGAGCGAGAGGAAGGTGAACGAGGAGTGGTGGCTGGGGAGGATACAGCGAAGAGGACAGGCACAACGGAGAGGATGGGGAGGAACTTCGTGACGAGGAGTGGCGAGAGCGAAGGAGGTTGGGCGGAGCGAGGCGGGAGCGGAGGGCCCCTGAATCAACGGCCCAATAGTGAGAAACCGATTGAAAATGTAGGTTTTGGGCCCATAATTTCTCCGAAAATAATGGGCCGACAAGTCAGGTCTACTTGGGCCGAGACAATTCATGTCCTGACATTACCCAAGTCCAAATCTGCCAGAGATGACAACATAGCCGGTGATCAAATGATATCAGTTGTGATCAGCAGCAGTGTCAACTGTGAGAGTTTACAAAATCGTGTGGTTATTATCTGGTTATCACGTGTGATAATTTTTTCAGTTTTGAAATTACGGTATACCTTGTGACAATCACATAGTTTTTATGATAATCGTATGATTACGATGATAATCATCAAATCGTGAGGGATGCAAAACGGTTCGGTGAATATTGGTTCTGTGACTGTAAGTGACCTGTCGCCGACGTTTTCCCTGGCCGTCGAGGAAACACATACTAGGCCTTACGCCGCGTGCCCGGTCGCTGTGCCGTTTGCCCTGTTCCTCCCCTCGCGTCGTGCACGCCCACGTGTCCGGACGCCTCGCCGCCGCGTTGCCTTCTACCCGGTTCTTCCCCTGTGGCGTCCTGGAGCATCAGGCTGCTATGACTCGACGAGTGATGCGAATTGTTCGATCACGTCTGGTCGTCTGGATATTTAGGTTTTGTTCGGCTGCTTGTTCTCAGAACACGCAGAGTAAACACGGAAAACGGAGCGGTCATTAGCGCGTGATTAATTAAGTATTAGCTAAATTTTTTTTCAAAAATGGATTAATTTGATTTTTTTAAGCAACTTTTATATAGAAACTTTTTGCAAAAAAGTTCACCGTGTAATAGTTTGAAAAACGTGCGCGGGAGAAAAAATACTGTACGCGTTCCGAACCTATTTTTTGCGTTCCGAACTGTATCAGCCGAACAGACCCTTAACAAAGTTGTCTCAGGCGGAAGTGGATTTTTGTCTCTTGTTTTATTTTATGCAGGGGTGAAGCTAAGGTAGAATAGAGAGGAGTGTTACATGCTTGATTTATTTTTTAACCAAGTTTAATCTCATATGGATATTTGACTTTGTACGAAGAGATGCATGTATGATGAAAATAAATAAATTATAAAAAAAATTGATGGGTTTCTGGACACCTCTCTCATCAAGTAGCTCTGCTGCTGGTTTTATACATGTAAAAATAATAAAATAAAAAAAGGTAAGATAAATTAGTACATGGTACATCACTTCACAAACAATTGTTTTGTTTTGTTTTTACTTATATAAAATAAGTTGAATTTAGACTTAAATATTTGTAAAATGATATATGATTAACTTTTAAAGAAAGTTTAGCAATATATAAAAATAAGAGGACGAATAGACTTTCCAATGGGAGGGCAGGAGGCAAACGACAACTCTTCGCAGAATCACAACACACAGACCCCCAACACAGAAACTCATCTAGTAATTGTCAAATTAGTATAGTAGAACTGCTGCTGCTACTAATAATTATTATTACTGAGCTGTATTGTCCATGACAATAATGGAGACAGTTCCTCATCAAACACGCACAAAAAAAGAACACGATAATGGAGACTGTTAGAAATCATGGCGTCCTGATTAGCAGGTAAGCTCCTCTCGACCTGCAGTGGGAAGGGAACCAAAGCAAACCACAGTATCCAATAATAGAGAGGGGAACCGAGCTGTTGTTGGTCAAAGGGGGCCTGCCCAGGGTGGCAGGAAACAGTCAAACGGACAGGTGGATATACACACCTAAGCACAAAGCCCACTTCATTCTCCGAAAGCAACCATGAAATCTTGTCAGATTTTGATCATGCAAAATCGGCCATTGATCTACTTATTTATTTTAGAGAGAGACGTACAAATGCAAACGTACACATACACACAAGTATACTTATCCCCATCATACATATTAATATATAGTACAAATCATATATGTAGTAAAAACCTATGAACTATCGTTGGATCAAAATGGACGTTTAAGATTTGTCTACGTCACAAAGAGTAAAAATTTTACTATCAGATTCAATCATAATGGTGACATGAACAAATCTCATACGTCTATTTTTTAATCCGACACTGTTTTCAAGTTTTTACTAAATATGTGGTTTACACTACATACTTTCCCCTCTATCCATTCCATATAAGTACCTCCAAGACACTCGGACGTTATATCTTACTGGTGACGAAGTCAGACGTTTTGTTATTGATGGATATCTGCTAGCTATTGATTTATATAGTTGAGCAGATTATTGCTAAAGATTATCTGCTTGATTATATGGATAAATTAAAATTTATGGGAAATAGACTTAACAAATCACCAGCCACAGCCACTAATAGCTCTTAGGATTCCCTTTTCCTCCTT
The DNA here is from genome assembly GCA_008326285.1 of Oryza officinalis. Classification (NCBI taxonomy): domain Eukaryota; kingdom Viridiplantae; phylum Streptophyta; class Magnoliopsida; order Poales; family Poaceae; genus Oryza; species Oryza officinalis. Next base: position 53,336,466 of record BDMV01000007.1, on the reverse strand, counting down.
TTTTGAGCTGTTTTTGGCTCATTTGAGATATTGACGCGTGGTGGTTATTTTTAAAAAAAACTCCTCGTGTTTGCATGAAATAAGCATATGTCCTCGAATCACCTGACGTCCCGTTGTGTTTTATCCGAAAAAACTCTCATCTTTCAAAGAATATTGTTAAAGAAGTGGTCTAGTATATTCTAAAAAGAAAGAATCGTGTCCCCCTTCATATTGACCTGACCTGTGTTCTTTGCTCTTCACAACACAGGAGAACTCTCTTGCACCTATTCTTCCCCTATCCTTTCAGTAAAAGGTCCTGGCAGAAACTTGGTATCCTTTGAAATACCTTCCTTGATTTCTTCCAAATGATGATCTTAGCAAGACTTCGGTTCAGGTAGAAAAGTTTCTTGGAAGTTTTCTCCACAACATGTTGGCACATTAGGACGGAACGAAATGATTTTTTTTCAGAATATTAAAATCTATATTTTGATAGCTGGTGGTTTGCTTTTCAAAATAAGGTTCTCCTACATATGTGTAGAATTAATAATCCACTGAGAAATAGTTGCCGATTGGTTACAATTTTTTGTACTACTCTTTTCCTACCCCTCCCCCTCCCCCTCCCCCTACCCCTTTTCTATATATACCTTCTTGTGTAAAACTATTTTGTTTTCTTTGGTTATAAAATCACATTATTTGGCAAGGCATGGTAGTATTTTCCTTAAAAAAAGAAATGGTCTATATGAAAGTTTCTTTTTACAAAGCTTATTTTTTTGTGTGAAGCAAATAATCCGTTTTAAAATCCAGAACAGGGTAGTTCTAAATGATTTGTAACTGTAGTTACAAATAGCACATCACATTATCTTGTTAAAGATTGTAAAAATGTTTTTTTCAAATATACTATTTCACTAGTGGCACATGCATGCTTATGCAGAGAAACCTCAGGATAATTAACATGAGATATGGCATTCTTTATTTTTTCCCGTGCTAAAAAAATTGTTTAACTAAAAAAATACATCATATATAATAACGCCAGAATCCACACAAGCTTATGTTTTACCTTTGAATTTGCCATGCTATTTTAATGGTAGTACCTTTGCAGATGTCTTGGGTCTTACTTCATATCTTAAATAAAATATCGAGCTTAGCAAAAGTTCGGAACTAGTAGTAACATGCTTTGACTTTCACACATTCGCATGTGTCCTGAATACTGCATAAGAGAGCATGCTTAATCAACCAGGCAGCCAGCTCATCTCAAATACTATAACGAAGCAACTCATTGATGAGTTTAGAGTACATAAAGTTCATAAATTGGGCTCCATGTATGGCCTATATACTAGAACTACAAAAGATTTTACTCTACACCAAAAGGACCCTTTTCTGACTAGCATTATGTATTTGGTTTCTACTTAAAAAGCAAAATAAATATTTGTCATTTTCTGTAGTGCTCCATCTATGAATAGAAATCAGCATGTCTGTAATCAAATCTTGAAAACTACTACATATACGACTGCATTCGATCGTATGTGATTGGGAGTAGATTTATCTCATTTTCCACACATACGTTTCTCAAACTATTAAACAGGGTATTGTTTAAAAAATTTTTTATAGAAAATTTATTTTAAAAATTCATATTAATACAATTTTTAAATTTAAAATAATTAATACTACTTAACTAATCATGCGCTAATAGCTCACACCAGTTTGCATATTTCTCAATCTTTTCTTTCCTCTCCTCTCAAACACTTCCTAAGATTTGGTATAAAAAGTAATATTATTACTAAATTTGTTATGAAAAATATATTTTATATAGCTATATTTTCTGTTTCTCATCAATATATGATTAGAAAAGAGTAATAAAAAAGGTGTGGTTTGGAGCTAAACACTTGAACAGTAAAAACAGAAGAGAGGAAGTACCACAGTACCACTTGCTTCACAACACAACAACTGCCACCAACAAAATTTCAGTTGCTGTGCTATAAAACAACACTTATTTTGCCTCCCCATGACCAACTACACCAGCATCTGGCTTGCCCTTTTGTTTATGCCTCTTGAGCCTTGTGCCCTCGAGGCCTTGACTTCCCCTCCCCTACCCCCAACATCCCCCTAAATTTAGCTGCTTTCGCGGCACAGATTAGTGCGCGAGCCATAAAGATCGAGCCTTTGAGCTGAAATTTCTTGGGGGATTGGCTGGCATTTTCAGTTTGTGCGCTCAAGAACCGGGAGATGAGCTGCTTCCCTTGCTCAGGGTCGTCGGGGAAGGGCGGGGTTGACGCGAAGAGTGTGGCGGCTCTCTCGCCCGGTCCGCGGCCCGCGGCGAACGCGGCACCAGGTGAATCCGCATCTTAGCCTGTCCAATTTCTCCGCAGGGTGGAAAGATTCGATCTTCTGGTGAATCCGCTTGTTGCGTTGCCCGGTCAGCTGTATGATTCTGTATCAGTTTCGCTAATTGCAAATTTGCAGCGAGTGGCTCAGTGCGGTTGCTGCGCATTGGTATAATCCATATTGGCTCGAATTCTCTCTTCATTTGGGTTTAAAGGTTAACAGTGAGAAGGGTCTGTTTTTTCCCCGGCGAAAAAAGAGTCAATTTTGCATAGCGTTGATTGTTTATTAAGCTTTCCTTGCACATTGACGTTTTGGTCCTTTGATTGTGGTAAATAATTCAAGGATTTAGGTTTGTAAATGTTTGATGTGTTGTTTACTCTTTTTGTCTCTAACTGATTCCTTGGCGTGGGTAATTGCTTGCTTCGACCTTGCTTGAATTACAGTTCACCCTTTGCATAGTTGTATTCTGAAGCGAGTACCGCAATTTAGTCTTTTAGCTGCTGTGTTGCTGCGCATACAAGTATTATCATTCTCTCATGAGATCATTGAATTGAGGAATAATATGCTAAAATTTGCATGTTGGATGGGTCAAGATCGATCAAACTCATCACGTGGTTCAAGCATTAAGAAGGAAGATTCTGTCCGAAGAGGAGGAAGCGCTGCGAATGATGGTCCAGCCAAAATTTTCACTTTCCGAGAATTGGCTGTTGCCACCAAGAATTTTAGAAAAGACTGCCTGTTGGGTGAAGGTGGCTTTGGTCGTGTCTATAAAGGACAGATGGAGAATGGACAGGTTTGCTATTCCTAACGTTGGCTGCCGTGTGCTCTTGTTCATTAGCTGCAATTTAGAGCATGCTTTTTCTGAGTGCCCGACACCTTTTCTTTTACATATGTCATATAGCAGGTTATTGCCGTGAAGCAACTTGACAGAAATGGCCTACAAGGAAACCGAGAATTTCTTGTGGAGGTTCTCATGCTAAGTCTCTTGCACCATCCTAATCTGGTCAGATTAATTGGCTACTGCGCAGATGGTGACCAGCGGCTCCTAGTTTATGAGTATATGCTATTGGGGTCACTAGAAAACCATCTTCATGGTAAGCTTCTCAGTTCTCACTACGTGATTTTACTGTTTCAGTTTGAAGTTTGCACATTATCAATAATACTTAGTTGATTGAGCTTCACATAACATACAGAAGAAGAATTGTGAATTTCCTGACATAATGGGAACATAAATATTTAAGTGCAGAAACACTAAAACACACCTCCTGAAATGACAATGCACATTAAATTGATAGTGATCAAGTTATGTCCTATGGTTCCAATCACAAGATTTGTGTTTGTGCTTTAGTCTCAACCTGCTAAGTTGATTCCCGACCTATTTGATTTGAAAGAGAACTTGCCAGCTACCCTTCACTGTCTTACTGTAGTTTGCTACTGACAACATTTAATTTTCTTTAGACATTGCTATCTATCCTTTTATAACTCATGGGGCACTTTCTTAATAGATCGCCCACCAGGCAAGAAACCTCTTGACTGGAATGCAAGGATGAAGATTGCTGTCGGTGCAGCGAAGGGTTTGGAGTACCTGCATGATAAGGCAAATCCACCAGTCATATATAGAGATTTCAAATCATCAAATATTCTTCTGGGTGAAGACTATTACCCAAAGCTATCTGATTTTGGGCTTGCAAAACTTGGTCCAGTTGGTGACAAAACTCACGTATCAACAAGAGTTATGGGAACATATGGCTATTGTGCTCCAGAATATGCCATGACAGGACAGTTGACAGTAAAATCTGATGTTTACAGCTTTGGCGTTGTCTTCCTTGAACTCATTACAGGCCGCAAAGCCATTGATCACACCCAGCCTGCGGGGGAGCAAAATCTTGTTGCATGGGTAGGTTCATCTTTTTTATTTCTAAGAATGGGTGGGTGGGTTTGACTGTACTAAATTATCTCCCTTCCTTTGGGTGTAGAGGGGATGTTTTCTATTTCAATTTCATCATGATGTGAAGTGTCTTATCCATATAATTTCCAGGCTCGTCCACTGTTTAGAGACCGAAGGAAGTTCTGCCAAATGGCCGATCCATCGCTGCAAGGTTGTTATCCGAAAAGGGGTTTGTACCAGGCTTTAGCTGTTTCATCTATGTGCTTGCAGGAGAATGCAACATCTCGACCCCTCATTGCGGATATTGTCACTGCACTTTCTTATCTAGCTTCAAATCATTACGACCCTAATGCACCTTCCGCAAAGAGTTCGAGGACTTGCCCATCCACCCCAAAGGCAAAAGCACATCGACGAACAACCAGTGTTCCTGATGCCCAACATGCCGCCGATTCACTTAATTGGAACTTCCCAGACTTGGGGAGGAAGGGAACTACTAGAGGGGAATTTGAGCAGGATCACAGTGAAGGTTATGGCAGTGGCAGTAGCTCTGGAAGGAATGATGGTCTAGATGTTCCAGAACTGCTGACCTTGCATAATGGACAAAATAACAGTGAAGCTGATGTATATTACAAGTCCAGTGTCAAGCTTGATGCCCATGAGAAACAGAGATCAGGGTCAGGCAAAGGCAGCAGGCAGTTTTGATGCACATACAAACAGACATTGATACAATTCTTTCCACGATTGCTGTCAATTTTGCCAGACATCTTCTCTGCTTCTGTTGAGGGTTGGATATTCCTTGTTGGTACAGTTGCGCTCTGTTATGGTCCAGGTGCTGTATGACTGTACCCATGGTTGCATTTTAATTGTTTCCAAAGGTATACATGAAGATCATGATCTGGTTGAAGCAAGAAACCATCTTGTCGCAGATAAGGAGCATGCATTTTAATCGGTGTCAATTGCATTCTACCTGTAAAGATTTATTCTCTTTGTAATTAGGTCACAGTTTGTGTCATACTATCATTCAGGAATTAGGATGTTTTATAGGTACAGAAAACAATTCTTGCCAGAATGCGTGTACAGACCAACATGCTACAGTGGATTGTTTGTGTTTTTTTAACATGTAACACAGTTATTTTGCGGACAATGACATACTGTATAGACCATAGAGTGTATGATCATATGGTGAAATTTTGCGCATCTATACTATACAAACTGGGAAAAAAAACTCCTGTTGGTAGAAATTTACCTTGCGCCTGAATGTCATATTATTTGTAGTGATGAATGTTGTGGTTTTTACTGGAGTAGAGTGCAATGGGAGAACTTCGCACTGACACAACAGTACAACATGTACCACGCGAGGGTGCAATTGATTGACAAGGAGAACTGGGCTTTGGCAGAGTTTGAGGATGCCAGGAGCTGAAGATTCAGAAGGTTCAGCAATCCAAGCACAAAGGTCCCAAATTCTTGTGATATATTGATAGCTATAATTTTATTTGTTATGAGCAGCTGAATCTCTAATGCAGCATAGCTGACCCACTACCCTTTAATTTTTTAATTTTTTCATGTATTTACGCGATTTGTCACTGAACTACCCCTTCACACCCCTCTCTTCCCGTTCTCTCTCCTCCTCATCTTCCTCCTTTGAACTAGGGCGGCGGCGCGCGGGGTCAGCAGGCGGCGTGCAGGCAACGACGTCGACAGGTGTGCTGGGTTAGCGTCGGCAAGGCGACGCGCGGGCGGAGCGGTGTCGGCGAGGCGCGTGGAGCAGTGCGCGGGTTGACCGCCGCCGGCGGCCCGCAAGCTGACCGGCGGTGGCGGTAGCGACAGCGGCAGGGCGACGCCAACAAGGTGTTCGACGAAATAACAACGAGGGGCGTGGTGACGTGGAGCTGACCAATGTAGTCAAACACTTTCATACCCACCTCAGCTTTTATAGAAGCCAGCTCCCACTGGAGTTGAAGTTTAGAGTTGGGAGTTGAAGTTTGGAGCCCTACCAAACGGGGCCTTAGTTTGGTTGTTAAGCTCGACATCAAATAAGGAAGGAACCTGAAACTCCATAACTCCACATGCCAATGTACAACAGAGACAGAACAACGATTAATTTGGTGCTCATGTTCAGTTTCAGATGGTTTACAAAATAGCATAAGTAAGTCTACCATCTCAAAAAAAAAGGAGCTAAGTCTACAGGTGCCATGCAAAGCCTGCAGAACTCTTGTTCAGTCTTCGGCATTTCTGTTGCCATTTGAGCTTTGCTAGAGCTATCTCTTTATCCTTCCCAAAGCAACCGTTTTTTTCTTCCTTCCTTCCTTTCTTTCTTTTTGGACAGTCTTCGGTTCCTTCAAGAAGACTTCAATAAGCTGCTGAAATCCTGAGCGGATGAACAGGTAACAGGTTATTAAAAAACCATGTAGCAAAGGAAGATTATATGTGGCCGGCTGATTGTACAACTTAGAACCTTCCAAGTAACTTGTAAGTAAATAATTCAAGACTTGCAAAGCTAGATGATGCAAACATTAGCCGCTTCTGTGAGTGCAAGCATACATGAACTGCATGTAAATTGGTCTCACTGATCATTTATCAAGTGAATATTCCTTAAATACGGTCCACTAACACCATACTGTGCTGAATATATACCTGATTTTTCAAATGCTCAAGAAACCCAATCACTACGTTCGGTCAAATGTACCGTGCTCAGCTTTTCCAACAAATCACCCTGCTCTTGACATTCTATTTGTCCAAAGGTTCTAAGTTACGCTCCAAGAGCCATCGTCCCAGCATTCGGCCACCTTAAATCAGGACCCTCACATCTTGAGAAAATATTTGCCAACACAAGATTTAAAGGTACTTTTCCTACCCAGATATCCTTCCAGAAGATGCTATCCATGTGGCAATATGCTTATTGGAACTTGGAAGTTGGAACATATATTGTCACTGTTTTCTTGTCAACCAAACTGTTATGGCATCTTGTTTATCTGTCTAAATGACAACAGTGATATCCTCTAGCAACTCCGATGACAACAGTGATAAAAGGAAGGACAAATTGGAATTTCATGATATTTGATGTCGGTCAAAGGCACTCTGTGCTGCCAGTAGTGAGTACAAACAGCCAGGACATTTTCCCTGTGTTTGATTTTGAAGGACAGGTGAAGAATCAAGATACCCTATTGGCATGGCTCAAGAAGGAGAGCCTTCTCTTAGCAACCTTTGATCTATAACACCACACTTCAAACGCCTCCGTCAAGTCCAGATACTTAGCATGCTTTGACTGAAGCCAATCTGACAAAATGTCAGCTTGACTGTTTGAAGGTAGCGTTAGCACAATCGAAACAATAGCTGATTCCAGGCTCTGCCAGACCTCATTGTCTAGGTTGATCTTAGGTGCTTCAGCATCACCGTCATCATCATCATGTTCGGGGTGCCCGATCAAAGGCTTTGTTCTCCGTGCAAAGCCAATCCAAACATTCACAGCATCATAACGTTTCTCAGTTGGGAGAACAATGTTGCCAAATGCAATCGCCTCCAGGACCTTTGCAGACACCTCAATCACCTTCAATCTAGTCTTCAGGCAGTCGATTCCCCCACACACTTTGTCGACAGCTTCAACAACATCGGAGGACACCCCAACCCAGTAAACAACAACACATTTCATCATTTCCAGCTTGCTCAAGATCTGACAGACCCAGGAGATATCAGAAACAAGATAATGCAACTCCTGCTGAACCTCGTCGTCGCCGCCTAAAGGCGCCTCTTTCTGTTTCATCAGGATTGAACTCATGAAACCACTGAACCTGTTCACCAATCCTGTAACACAATCCTTCACTTGAGACCTGACAATGTCATCGTCAAAGACTAACAATGGCGCGTCGTCGTCTTCGGTGAGCATATACTCCAGCTGCTCCTGAGCCGCAGACTTGAGCTCCTGCGGCGAGTGCATCGACGTCGCGTGCCGGAACGCCGACAGGAAGATGCCGGTCACCGGCGCCGGATCAATCGGCCGGAGTCGCGCAAGGACGCACTCGTACTGCGGGCCAAGGCAAGGGATGGTCCTGAGGATCTCCTCCTCGTCGGCCTCGTCCCACGGCGCGGACTCCAGGTAGTCGACGCAGGCGGCGGCGACTTGCGGGCAGGCGAGGTGCACGGCGGCCTGGAGGACGCCGAGAGCGCCGCGGACGCCGAACCGGGAGCACGGCTCGGCGGCGTAGAGGAGGCGGAGCGCGGTGACGTGGGAGCTGAGGTCCAGCTCCTGGCAGTAGACCTCGACGCAGTAACGCGAGCCGAGGATCTGGCACGTGGGCCAGTCGTCGGAGAGGCGGTCGGCGAAGTACCTGCTCCCGGTGGCGAGCACGCCGGAGTGGCAGTAGAGCCACTCGTCGCGGCCCTCCGGCGTCCGCAGCCGCACCACCACGTCGCTGGTCGCGAGGTCGCCGATCTTGGGCCGGCATGCTGCCCTCCTCATGCCACTCATCTGTGAAGCTTGGCCAGAGAAGAGGATAGCCCGCCCGGCCGCCCGCCGCCGTGGGTTCGCCGGAGCTCCGTCGACGGCTCAGGTGGGGATTGGGGAATGGGAAGATGATGGAAAGGATAGTGAAATAATGGGACTTCGGAGGGACTAATATGAAAATATCCATCTCACCCTGGCTTAGATGTTCAATCTGAACCGTACATATTCGAACGGCTATTGGTAGGCCAAGCAGCACAGATCTTTTTGGATTATTTATCGGATCGTTGAAAATTATTTGCTCTAAACTTCAGAAAATACGTTGCCTTCTTAAAAAAAATTCTTCTACTCTATTGTTTAACCACTTATTTTAAGTTATTTTAAGTTTATTTATTAAAATGTCTAATTTATCTTTATAATCAATCCGCTTAATAATCCCTATAATCCAGTATTTTTCCAAAAAGGACCCTGATTAGGATGACCTGCTGTAATCTGTTGATGCTAAAGTGCCCACCTGAATGTCTTCACCTGAAAAAAAAGGCAAAATAGCAGAGGTCTGGATTTTCTGTATCTTCTGATTGAACTTTTTTAGTATATTCAAGATCAATGTGAAATAAAGAAGTAATCTGAAACCTCGCAATTGCGATATGCCAATGTGCCGCACTGGTAGCTGAAAGAACAAGGATTGATCTGCTGACCAAGTTCAGTTTCAGAAGAGTCACAATCCTGCAATGAACTCCTATTTCAGTTTCATGCCAAAAGTCACAGATAATTACATATCTTTTACTTACACAGTGGCAGATACAGATAACTGTATGGTTATTCATACATGGGTGGAACTATTCTTGTTTTTATTGCATTTACAAAATGCATAAGCATGCATCAGAAAAGGAAAATAAAAAACCGACACCTATGAAATATGAATCTATCATCCTTATGCACATCTCTACATATTCACAAGCTACGAAAAGAACCCTGTATGTACATCCAAATCTGAATGAATTTCTAATAAAGCCTTCATCTTCGAGAAAAGAGGAAGGTTCCATCCTTTCCTCTAAATCGGATAAAAGAAATACTGTAAGACTATCCAGAATTACTTCAATATGTTTGTGAACTAGGTTCTGCAATAGTGACATCGACAGAGTGCTTCAAGGCGATAATGTTGCTGGCGAGATCCTTTTGGAATTGCCTAACATTTTCAGCTGTGATGATTCTGCAAGTGCTCCAGTCGTCAGCTTCCATATCAACTCCCAGGTATGTGAAATGGTCTTGAACGCTCAAACTCCATGTGGAGATGCACCTGGGAAATAAACGAGGGAACATAAATTATAATTAGAAGCTAAAGAAAAACAAAACAGATTTGAGCTGAAAAATGAGCCTCTAAACCTGCAGCAGTTTGGATCTTCGCCACTGTCATCACATATCTGTTCGGTTATGTCGCCGTCAGAATCATTGACCCATACCTGAAAATTGAACAAGCCTGATTATGTGTACACTGTACAGAATGTAACACCACAACTCTAATGAATATTTGCATATTAGATTAAGATTGAGTATAACTGGGCACGTCTAGTATCTTGGGGAGAAATGCAGAGGATGATATGGATCAGTATTTCAGAAGAAAATAGATTTGCTGCTTCCACTTTCCAGAATTCTTTACATAAAAGAACTTTTTCCAGAATGGTGGGTTTATACTTATTGTCGCATGGAAGGTGTGCAGAGCATCTAACAACTTGCAGCACTAGGCATTGATTTTGTATTATTAATGGTACAGACATAAAGGGAGTTAATGCAAAAGTTCATAAAGTGTGCTGTATAATAATAAAATAGATAAAACCAAGGCCAAGTTAAGTGAACAAGGAAGCATTCTTAATAAGCTTATCTGCGAGCCTGCAAGGCATACCTCTCTTGGGAAATGGTGGTAAGTTAGATGGGGAAGAAAGGAGAAATAAGGGGGCAAATGTGGCACAATATCATGTTCATGCGTGACTCGAATCGTGTTGGGTACATATTTGGCGAAGTAAGAGGCAAAAGCAGCATTGCCAACACGCGGTTGTCCAAAAGTCATGAGTTGAACATTATCTCTTCCAAGATTGATCTGTGCACAGAGTAAAAGAACAAGACATCAGTTTACATGACAACCAATGATGTCAATTAGAAATTTTGTTATGGAAAGAATGTGATACAGAGATTACAAGCTAGAATGTCTTACAAGTGTCTGGAGTCTGAACACTGGATGTACTATTAAAACTTTGGGCCTTGCAGGTACTTACAGCGAGATCAAGTGCACAGAAGGATGCCATGGCTCCACCCATTGAGTGCCCCGTAACTATGACATTGATATCTCCATATGACTTTCTTGCCTTGTGGACAGCACTTGTGATAGCTAGATGTAGAATTGTGTTATTATAGGAGGAGAAAAATCCACTGTGCACCTTTAGACAGAGTACGAGAGATATCTTAGAAAAAAAAGAACATTGGTCTTCTTTTAATAAAATGACTTAAGGAGATAGAAACACTTTGTTAGCAATAATAACCTTAGCGTTAGGCATGTTTGGATAGCTCAGATCAAGTTGTTTCCATATCAAGTCCTTGATCCAATTCTGCATACTGAGTAAGCAAATCAAGATATAAATCACATGTGAACAGAGGACAGTAACGCACTGTGCAAAATCAGTGTACCTGTTCTCTTGAGTCCCTCTTATCGCAACAATTACTGCATTTAAATTATAATCCACACCAACGAATGCCTGTAACATTGTTCACCCACACAATATAAATAAAATCATTAAAAAATTCTTAATGTACTCAAATATCATTGAGAATGTATGGTATTGATTTGAAATTTGTAAGATAAGAACCTGCAGGCAGTTCTCCACATCCACAATTAGAGATCTCATCTCAAAGCCCTATTTCAAAGGCAGTCACATTAAAACTAGTAACAAATTTATCCTGTCATGGCAAAATAAATACTTTTCCTAAAGAAGAAAGAGAACAAAAATGCTTCTACGATTCATTAAGAGAAATGGCAGATCCTAAAGAATGAATATTTGAGGAAATTTTGCCCCAACCATGAGTAACCATATATGCTTTACTTTGCAGTTAATGAGTATCCATCTAAAGATGAATGGAACAGAACAAACGTGAAGGCTTCTTACTTGAGTCAAGTCATTACACCTTGAGCATGTCCATGTATACAGAGCTGTTAAATCTGTCATGTACACCTGGAGACAACAAAGAACCATCAGCTAATTTGTTCTCTCTCCCTCTTTTTTTAAAAAAATAGCTAAGTTTATTTTGGAACAAAAGAAGAGAACAAGATAGAAAGACAGTTGACTTGTGAAACACAAGTATGAACAAGACATTGTTTAGAACACATGTTGCTTATATGTAATAATAAGGAAAAGTTTCTTACAGCAGAAGCATATTCCACCAGAGTCATGGCAAGAGTATGGCTATAGTTCAAAGTCTTCTCGCAATGCTTCACAGAGAGATCTGTTATAGTGAAAAGGTTAGCTTGCTCCAGTTTTTTACAATGAAAGCATGAATACAAGCATTGATGGTCAACTACATCCACTATATGAAGGCACGCAGCATAAGGACCAACATTATATTTGGCAATAGACCAAATTTTGACAATGACTTAAATAGGTATTTAAGCTCCATATGCTCATAAGTGAAGGAAAGCTGATTTCTTATTCTCAATTTTAATGGCAGCAAACTCGTATGAGACCCCAGTATCACCTTTCTGGCCTGGTAAACTTATGGTAGCTTCAAGCTCAATCTTAAACCTCAAATCAGTAGTTCCATATAATGAGTAACTATTAATGCCCCCAAAAATTGTGCTAACTGCTAACTAAATCTTACTGGGAAAATTAAGACCAGTCGCAGTAGGTGGCATGGCAAAAAGGCTCGATCAGTCAGGTTCTTTAAAAAAAAACCACAGCTCCATCAAGTTGTGTATATAATATCGATGGCATGTGGCATGTAGTAGTACTAAATTAACTTTCACCAACAGAGGGTCAAGCTTTGCATTGGTGAAAGCCAAACTGAAGAATACTTTTCAACTTCACATATTTCAGGATCCTCAGACCAAGTTTTATGAATGCAAAGAATCCACCAGCTGTAATGAAGTGGAGTTCAAGTTTAACAAAGCAAGAAAGAAGTTGAGAACTCAATAGATATTAGGTTTAAGGTTCAAATATGTGCTTGGCATAATAGGAATCTCTGAGCACAATTATATCCATTGTCTTTCTTGCCATCAACTTCTTTATTTCCAATGTTGTTATTTTCTATCACCCACCAACCTTGGCTTCCTTTTTCAGCAATTAGGGCATCAATTATATTAGTAACGACAGGCCAGCAAGAAATTCCAACTGTAACTCACCTACTCTTGCTCATGCATCCCCAATTACAACAGCTATAACTTGGTCAAGTAGTCCAGTAACTCCAGTTACTGGTCATTTTCATCCCTAGCCGACAGCCAAAACCCAGAACTTGGTAAAATCAAAAGAACAGGACAATCTCCTCCATCAGCTCTCCCCAATTCTCCAGAAAATTAAACCTTATTACAGATGCCTGCATAAGCATTGGTCTGCTTTCTCCCACCAAAGCAGTCGGTTACTAATAATTTAATTGTTACGGAGTATTGTTCTGTTAAATGTTAACCCATTTTGGAATACATTGGGGCAAACTTAGAACAACAACACAGCAAGCATCAAAATTGGAAATTTAGGGCAAAGGATCACATCAAACCACCTCTCCCATGGGAAGCATTTGACAGCAGGAGCACCAGAGCCACCACACTGACGCATCTCCACCTCTCCATGAACCTACAGACACATCCAAACCAACCTCCCATCAAATGAATCTGACTGGATCAGGTAAGCAAGCAAAAAGAACCCAACTTGATGAGCCTCGAAATGCAGAGCAAACATTCCCAGAATCGAACTGGAAACTACACCAAGTTATAGCCTTGCATCGCATGAACAAGAACAAAGAAGAGGATGAACAAAATTATCAGGGGGAGAAGAGAAGAGAAAGGAAGCTTAGGGGCAAAGAATTTGACCTCATGGGAAGGGAGCTACCTCCAACTCCAAGATGGCAAGAAAGATAGGCTGGATTGATATGAACAGAGCAAACAAAATCGGAGGAGGCCGAGTATTAATGCGGAGTGGGAACCCGGCGGTCGCTTTCCCAGCGCTGTGTTTGGAGGGAGAAGAAGAAGAGGAGACAGAATATGCGGCTCTCCCTCCTCCGGTTATGCTGCTGCTGCCAATGCCAAGGCCTCAAGATGGCGGGACCCTAAAAAAGACATCAACTTTCGCTGTCGCGTCACTGCTATATTATTGGTATACTACTCCTGAATCCATGATTTGTTCAACAAGATCTCGCAAGAAACCGTGCAATTCTCATATATAGGAGTAAACAATTAAACAAACGAGCACCACTTTGTCTCTGAATAATCTGAAGAAATTCAGTACTATTTTGTCACTGAATAATCCGAAGAAATTGTAGCATGCGACAGGCCATTCTGGATCTGGATTGGCGTTGAGAAATCAGGGAGGCTCGATCACGTGGATGGATCGCCGCCGCTGTCCGGGCAGGTGCCCGTCGCTGGCGGCTCCAGCGAGGCTCGACGCCAACGTGAGGACGCGTGGATCGGAGAAAGAAACGTACGCGACGGCCAGAAAATTGTTTATTAATAAATAAAAAATCATTTACTAGTAAACTCAAAAACAAATATTATAAATTAAATATGATAAAAAATTAAGTACTAAACTTTAAATTTTAAATCGGCTCTAGTCCTCTGGATGGATGGAGCTTGTGTTTCGTAATCGGGAACGGCACCGATCGAGGGAAGAGGAGGCGAACCAAAACATGGCGACGAATACGAAGACCACCTGATCGATCATGAGAGACCTGCAAGAAAGAGATTGCTCCCAACTCATTTCTCCACGTCTCTCTCTCTCTCCCCTCACCTGCTTAAAAACGAAGTGATATCTCGCCAAAAAAAAAAAGAAAAAAAAAGAGGAAGAGGAAGGTTAGAGAAGGGACTAGTGGGCCTGAAATGGGTCGACTCATTCTGGGCCGTCGACAAGGAGGCCGATTTGGGCTAGAAGCCCAGAAGAAACTCTGAGCGTAGAAACTGGAGGCCTCACACGAATAGGCCCATTAAATTGGGGCCCGACCCGAGGCACGACGCGGTGTGATCCGTTACGGTTTAGCCCGCGAGGCCCAGAGAGGACGATTGATGGGCCAATCCATGAGAGTGGGCCAGTCTAGTGGGCCGGCCCGGAAGAGGGAGTCGCGACTGTAAGTGCCAATGCATGCCCGGCCTGAAGAACGGAGTCTATCACTTGGCTTATTCTCATGCGTATTCGTACCATTTATTAGCAACTAAATAATAATTCAGAAATAAAACACATATATATATATATTATAGTGATTCAAAAGCAAATATTTTAAAATAGACTATGATAAAAAA
Source organism: Oryza officinalis (assembly GCA_008326285.1). Taxonomy (NCBI): domain Eukaryota; kingdom Viridiplantae; phylum Streptophyta; class Magnoliopsida; order Poales; family Poaceae; genus Oryza; species Oryza officinalis. Next base: position 53,321,352 of record BDMV01000007.1, on the reverse strand, counting down.
AATCACAAAATTAAGTTTTAAAATTGAAATTTACTTACAAGCATAAGGTGGTATTCGTTTCTACCGAAGATGACGGAAAACAAAAATACCATTAGCACATGATTAATTGAGTTTTTAATTATCATAAATTTAAAAAATATATTTATTTGATAATTTAAAACAACTTTTATATATAAATTTTTTATACAAAATATACGTTTAGCAGTTTAAAAACATATGTTAAGTTGTTAACAGAAATAAGATAAAATTCGTATCTTAATAAAAAATTTTGAAAAGTCGGGATGAAACGAAAGCACGAAGAACTGGGTATAATTGCGACGCACGGAACCTGGGTAGACGAAACCGACAGCAGCCAGAGTGACGCAGCCCACCGCTAGCTTCAAGAGCTAGAGGGTGGAAAACTGACGATCAGCATGCACGCATGCAAATATGCAGCCACAAGCGCGATAGATCATCATCATAATCATCAGCATATATGTATGTATGTAAATATGCAACGCAGCCACGACCGATTACGGTATGTTTAGATCCTTCGTCAAATTTTTACATCTCATTACATCGAATATTTAGACACATGCATGGAGTACTAAATATAAATGAAAAAAATAACTAATTACACAGATTGCGACTAATTTGCAAGACGAATCTTTTAAACCTAATTGCTTCCTGTTTTGACAATGTGATGCTACAGTAAACATTTGTTCATGACAGATTAATTAGGCTTAATAAATTCGTCTCGCTGTTTACAGGCGGATTTTGTAATTTGTTTTGTTATTAGAATACGTTTAATACTTCAAATGTGTGTCCGTATATCCGATGTGACACGCTAAAATTTTACACCCCTGAATCTAAACACACCCTACGTAGCTAGCTGGCTGGTGGATGACACATTGACACACGCATGCAGATGACCTGTCTCCACACGTATACAAGTGGAAATTAAAGCTTGAGAGATGATAGACTGAAGAAGAAGGGGTGCATCACAACATCCCTCGTTAGAGTGGCAAAGAGTATGGTGATGGGTTACTTTTTTAGATTAAAATTGAGTAAACCGAAGGGTAGGATTTTAAAGGTCGCAAATTAATCTTTATATTTCAGGACGGATGAAGTATTAGAGCAAGTTTAATAGCCGGCGATACGAACGTATATGTTAGCATGATTAACGAGCTAGAGAGAAAAATACAAGAAAGAGAGAGAGAGTATTAGTCGATGAAAGATTAAGCGCCCACCCTGTACGCTACTTTCTTAGAGTTGGATGAGAGAGTGGTAAAAGGGATTGTGATGAGGCCTAATAAAATAAAATAATGTTGTTGTTAGCATCTTACTGTAGATTTCTGTTGTAGGGATGGATTGTCTATTCCTCCATCTCTAGTAGATGACATGGTAAAAAATATAGCCCGTTGTTGGCTACAGTACTATACTTTGTGTTTGGCCTCTGCAGACTGAGAGACTGAGAGAAACTCTCTCGCTCTCTGCACGCACGTTTCTTGATATGATAAACGATGTGTTTTTTGAAAAAAAAATTAATACAGAAGTTGTTTTAGAAAAATATATTAATTCATTTTTTAAATTTAAAATAATTAATACTCAATTAATTATATACTAATAACTCAGGTTGTTTTAGGCATCTTTTCAATTTACTTTTTTTTTATTCCCCTCTCAAACATAGCCGATTCATCGACCGCCTCCTGCACCGCGCGCGCGCACGCATTCGGCGCGTCGTGCGTCTGCACGGCCTGCGCGGGGGACCGAAGCTGGTGAGATTTGTCTGCACCTTGCCCCAACCGAAAAAACCACGTGTGCAGATAGATATAGCTAGCCAGCCAGATATGATGACGTGGCGCGTGCCACGTGTTACATACAGTCGATCGGTCGATGAGTCAGCTTGCTTGCTAGCTATGGCTGAATGCGTGCGTGGGCGTGGCCTGCACGCGCCATGACGGAATCGATCGATCTCGTCCGCGTTCTCCTGATCTCCTCGCTAAGACGCTAATTCGATCCGCGCGCGGCGCCACGCGACGACGCGCACATGATGCATATATATGCAAGCATACGATCTACGGCACGGCACCGCTGACGTTTTCAGTTTGATCGACTGCCCTTTTTCATCACCCCATGCACCAATGGGTTTGGCTGGTTAATTACTGCACATCTAAGCTTCACGTACGCCACGTAATGCGAACGCATACCTAAAATCCACCCTCTACCTATACTAACTTAATTAACAAATTAAAAAGAAAGTGTCTCTTCTTTTTTTTAAAAAAAACAAGGTACGTATGCACGTATACTCATCCTTTTAAACGCACACATGTATATATACCCTATCTCCACACGACAAGTAGGATACATCTTTTATAACAGTGATGAAACCTACTAACATGAAACCGAGTTCTCAGAACAATTGTATAATAAAAATGAATTGCATAAAAAATAATTTAAAATAAAAGAAATATTTAATTATTTTATGAAATATATATATGTGTGCAGTGTTAAATGCACGTCACAAACTCTCGCGCATAAAATCTACCTAGTCTGACATGTGCTCCCTCCGTTTCATATTATAAATTGTTTTGATTTTTTTTAGTTATTTTTTTTAAGTTTGACCAAATTTCTCCCTCCGTTTCATATTATAAATTGTTTTGATTTTTTTTAGTTATTTTTTTTAAGTTTGACCAAATTTATAGAAAAGTATACTAACATTTCCAACATAAATTAAACATATTATCAAAATATACCGAATGTTATATTTGATAAAACTAATTTGATGTTTTAGATGTTGCTAAAGTTTTCTATAAACTTGATCAAACTTAAAAAAAATTTGATTAGGAAAAAAGTCAAAACGACTTTATAATATAAAATAGAGGGAGTAGAAGATACATGCATTGCAAAGAAAAAACAAAAATATGAATATGAATACTCAATTATTGATTTTTTTTAATCACAAGAAGCAGATATATATTTTGGTTCTTGAGCCTTACCAAGAAAAGTATGATATTAAATTCTTGATGAATTAATATAAAGTACTTCATCAAACAGTACTAGCATTGCCACACAAAGATACATGCTCCCTCTGTTTTAAATTACATGTCATTTTAGCTTTGTTCTAAGTTAAACATTCCTATCTTTGGCCATTAATTTTTAGGAATTTTTTGTAGTTTAACAACATGTGAATTTATATATTATGAAAAAAATAATCTCATGATTAATTTAAAAACATAAATATTATGTTGTTAATCTATATGTATTTATAGAAATTTGTTACAGATACAAATGCTTGACTTAGAACAAGGCTACAATGATGAGTAATTTAAAATGAAGGGAGTAGTATATCAGGAGTTCTCCTCGTAGGATAAATAAAGTAGAAATAATATATTGGAAAACACGCATATATGAAAAGAAATAATCAAAGGAAAAACTATTCTCTTGACGAGACCATGATGCACAAACGTCATGTTGCAGTAGTATATAATGTAACAAATAGCAACACAGGATGCACATAAAAATGTAACACCCTGATTTTCGCCCGTCAAAAATTATATTTTATTAAAAATCCTATTTTCAAAAATTTGGTTCTTTGAGTGTATTTAGAATTTTTTGCCAAAGATCTTAATTGATTCTTTCCCTTGTGAACCCAGAATCTTGATCGTGATATCATCTCCCAAAATTAATTTTCCGTTATTCGAATTTTTCAGTTCGAATTTTCACTCCTTAACCTTTCAAAAAAAAAATTCGTACAGTTGAAATTTCAATTTCGAGATTTTAACCATGTCGTCAAATAATCTCCTTTCCATCCAGAGAGTCTAAAAATATTTATTTTTAGACATCGACCACCGGACCAATATTTCCTATACGTGTGCATATTAAAATCAATATTTCTGCGCATGTATCGACAGTCATTTCCTTCCCATTCAAGTAATCAAAAATATTTTGGATTTCTACCGCCCGGTGTTTATCCGTTCTTTTTCACCCGGAGGTCCTTTGCACTTCATTAAGCCAGGAAAAACCACTCAGGCTCATCCAGTAATCGTGCATCCATGTTTCTTTCTCTGTCTCTATTTTTTTTTCCTAAACGTCCCTGCAAATCGACGGTTAGGCACCGTCCTGCCAGCACAATGAAGTTAGGCACCGCTCCGCGCCGTTCACCGAGCAAGCCGGGCAGCGACAACAGCACAGTGAAGGTAGGCACCGTCACCGCGCCGCTCGCCGAGCAAGTCAGGCAACAACAGAGAGAGGCTTCTCCATAGCAACCTCGTCGTTGCTCCTTGCCCAGTGCACCGTCGCACCAAGCCAAGGAAGCTTTGAGCCAAGCGTCCACACCGAAAGCAAACGCCGAGTCCCTGCCGTCCTTCATCGACCACCGTCCACCGTCCTCGCCCCTGTGTGGCCCTGCCATTGGCGTCAGACGGACAGAGCATTCGGCCCCACTCGGCCGAGCCGCGACGGCTATAAAAGCCACTGCCTCGTCGTCGTCAGCCTCCAAGCTTTCCCATCCCCACTGTCGCCGCCTCTCCATACCGCGAACCAACGGGCCAACGCCACCCCAGCCCCTGCCCAGCTGCGCGGCCCGCGCCGCCCCGAGCCGAGCTCGCCGCAGCCGCGCCGGCCAGCCGCAGCAGCCAGCCCAGCCGGCTGCAGCCGGCGCGCCGCCGCTTGCCTGGCTGCCGCCCGGCCGGTCGCCTCCCAGCCGCCGCCTCGGCCCGCAAGCCGCGCCGACGCCACCGCGCGCTGCTGCCGCGCGCCTCTCCCGGCCGCAGGCCGCGCGTCGCGCCACTGCCCGCGCCGGCGCCGCTCCGCCCCGAGCCAGCGCCGACCGGTCCCAACCGTCGTCGCCTCGCCTCCCCAGCCGGCCGCCTCCTCCCACTCGGCTCCTCTCTCCCGGAAGAACACAGAGAAAAAAAGCAAAGAGAGAGAGAAAAGGATAAGAATGAGAAAGAGATAAGAAGGAGAGAGAAGAAGGAAAGGGAAAAAGAAAAAAAAAGAAGAAAAGAAAAGAAGGTGGGATCCACCGGTGGGCCCCACTAGGTTGACTCTCTCCCTGCGGACCCAAAGACTCGGGAAAAGTCTTTATCACGTCCCTATTCTTTGTCAGGCCAAAGCCCATAAGGTCCGCCAAAAAGTCTACACTTCCTCCCTCTTCTTATCGGGCTAAGCCCATGAAAATTCTTACAAAGTCTACATCACGCCCTCCACTTCATTGGGCCAACAGGCCTGATAATCTATCCACCAAGTCCACTTTACATCCCTGCCCGACCTCCTTCATCTCTGGGCTAAAGCCCAAGCCTTCCCATAATAAAGTCCACGATTTCTCCCTCTTCACAGCCAAGGAATATTCTTGGGAATATTCCTTTCCAATTTAATAAATTCAGTTCCACATTTCAGAAAATCCATTAATCTTCCAAAATTCGTATCTCTCCAACCGTAAGTCCGATTGACTCCGTTCAACTTTCATATTTTTTCTAAAAATGAGATCTACCCAATGGCACAATTAGTTTATAATAGTTGCTATCTACTTTATAGGGTTTTGGATGTTTTTCTCTTTTCGATCGCGTAGTGGACGTTTCGGAGGTACAACTGACGCGGATTTTCTCGAAGACTTGAAGACCAACAATAAGGCAAGCCACTCTTTGATCATATTGCTCCTAGTTTATAAAATGTGTTGTTTGCAAACTTGCATGTTTAGCGTACACAATTATTTTGATCGGCCATCGGTCTACGAGCACACGACCGACGGACCAACCTATGTAGTTGCATTATTTTCCGTAGGACCTTGTTAAACTTAACCCTTGTCGCTCCACCACAGCAGTACCTCGATGCTTGCGCTCTCTGGGCGCAGGTATCCTTGTGCACCATTTGTTTATGTCAGGTTTATACATGATTATCGATGTGGAAAAAAAAACTTGGGTTGTGAAAGGTTTATAAAACCCGACTCGGGGAGTCGGTGACTTTGAAAAATAAAAAGGTTTTATGGGAGAAAACTTGCGGTGCGAATCCTCTCCTGTGTGGTTTGGTTTCGTAGTCGCGCATAAGGACCGATTCCTTTGGGTTTTACATCCGAGCATCTCACAGTACGACCACATGGGTAGAATGGGATGCCCCTAGATGAGTAACTAGCTGAAACATAGATGTCTAGCAGGTTAGCAGGTGAGGAGCACCGGTATGGTGGAGTTTACGGCAATATCCTGTAGTGGGGATGTGTCGGGAGTCCATACGGTGGGGCCTGAGTAGATGAGGGCTTGAAATTTGGCCTGATGCTTGGTGGAGAGATTCCACCCATCTGTGGGACACGGGACATTTATGGTTTGGTTAGAGAAAGGCTTTGTCACGAACTTCCGATACCGGCCAGTATCGGTGTAAGCTTCGTGTCTTGTGGGAAAAGCGTACAGTCTCTGCAGAGGTTTAATTGAACTGTTCGAACAGCCGTGCCCACGGTCAAGGGCGAATGTGAGGTGATGCCCATAGCATAGATTTGTTTTTAAAACTCATTTAATAAATTGGTTTGTGGAATGGGAACCGTTACCAGAGTCCTTTGTGACGGACGGCCAGCCTTCGTGGTTGGGAACAGGCCTGTGTGACCTGGGGTGTCGTCTGACACCATAGGGCCGAGAGGGCCGGTTCAGGGGCCGAGATGGCCGAGTTTGGGTTGGCAGGTCGAGAGGACCGGACCCGAAGTTGTTAACCTTGAGACTTGGTTAACGGATGATTGTTGAAGAGAATGTTGGGTTAAGTTTTGAAAGTGAAAAGAAACTAATAAAGAAGGAAGTGCTATGAATGCTAAAATTTGACTTTCCCGCTCGAGTCGTTGCAAAGCAACTCGTGGACGGATTGAGGTGAGACGCCTCTCTCTCCGAAGGAAAAGTTACTTTGAAAACCTACACCTAGACCTTTAAAAAGGAAAAGTGTTTTAAAAATGATTTGCTAAACAAACTCAGCCTGTCTTTGATGCTTGCATGTACACATTTCCTAGTGGCTTGCTGAGTACGAAAGTACTCAATCCCCCTTTGTTGTTGTTTTTCTCCTCTTGGCTTGAGTTCAGGAAGAAGTTGAAGGTTGGAGTTTCGTCCCTAAACCCAAACTACTGCCAGTGGATTTGGTGTCCTAGCTTCGCTAAGTTTCGCTGCTGCTGACTCTGATTGGAGGTTGCAACTCAGGGATTCCCCGAAGCTGCAACGTAAAGGTATATTGTATTTATTTAAATCTTGCATTGATTCATCATGTTACCGCTGGTACCAGCATCGTTATCCTGGGACTGGTACCTGTTTTGCGGTTCCGTGGGAAAGCGGTTCGCCGTTATCCTGTGGCACGCCCTCCTCGGTGCCATTTGTACAGTGGCGCAGGGGCGGGGTGTGACAAAAAACATCTACCAAAAGGTAAACCGTGCGTTCAGTATGAATGTCACGCGCCAATGTTGCGTGCCATCATTGCCAACCTTCGCGCGACTATAAGTAGCGTCGGTCTCTCCTTCCCTCTCTCAAATCCAAATTGTGAATCGATATTGTGTACATACCACAAGATATCAACACTACTAGGTTGAACCCAATAAAATGCCCCCTGTTCTTGTGGAGTCTAATTCTTGTATTACCCTCTTCTGATATCAATACATCCTATGTCCCATTTATATCAAAGTGCTTCTTCTGGCTAGTGTGTGAACACTGAACAATATCGATATCCTATATGATGAATTTTCAGCTTGTGTTGTTTATTATTGTTATGCATTAAATATTGTTGTCAAATCCCCATCTATGTCATCTTTGAATTATTCTAATTTGTATTGGTATCCCATCCCAGATGGCATTTCTATGGATTATGTCCTCCAATATTTATTGGCCTTTATTTATGATGATTTTACTCCTTCAAGAAAAGGTATGTGTTATGTTGCAAGTGATGTCCTTTCCTTCTCAAATGTTTCCAATTATTTATGCCATATTTAGACTGCAGAGGAAATAGAGGAATTCCACAAGAATCAATTCAATTCACACATGCATGATTCAAGGAAAATATACCTTGTTTCTAACGGGGTGCTATATATACAACTTAAGTTTATTATAGTGCATAGTAGTATGTGCTTGAGTTATACTTAGTTTGTTCGGCTAAATTTAGCTCAATATACCTATGCACCAGAAATAGTCCTTGTTATATATGTCTAGTAAAACCAAGTTAAAATGTGGATTAGGAATCACTATGACATAAGTTTTATAAATAAGTTCAGCATCATTATTGAATACTCAAAAAAGAAAGGGAAAGGCAAAAAAGAAAAGGGCAAACAAACTAATGAACATTACCAAATTTCATGGACTTCTTGATTTGGAAGCACATGTACCTTTACACGTTAAATAAGACACTATATGACAATGTGACAAGCCAATCTGATTTGCTTTACTAATAAACACATCGATCGATCATCCTTATTGCAAATCACATTGGCCAAGGCAAAACCTTACCTACCTAGTCATCCCTACCAACCACAACATGGATATATACGAAATCTCTCTAAACAAAAAGTCTCCTACATGAGGAAGGATCTAGATGTCAGTTAAAGATATGCAACAAACAAAAGTTTATATAGTTTTGAAAGTAAAGTACAAATGGGACAAAAAAAGTCCTACTCATTCAATATGTAAAACCAAGCACCCCACATCCCTATAAATGCATCCTCCCCTCCCCATATCAATACAGCCATCACATACAACCTCTCATTCTTCATCATGCATTAGGAGATAGCCTATGCATAACATACATACCAATGTTTCTAACATGCATCTAGCCTAGCATTTTTTTTTCTTCGAAACACATTGCAGACGCAGGATTGCATAGATTTTTTTTTGTGGCCATGGCTATGCCTGATGGTTTTGCACAGACGAACATCACTGGGTTAGTTCTTCCCAGCCATGAAGAAGTGCCACACCTCATTGACCCCACCAAGTGGGGCGCATGGGCTCACCGTGGCCACCGTCTTTGGGCATCCATGTCGGAGGATTTCTGGATACATGTGTATAAGGTGCAGCGCTGCCCGCGGTCATCCAGCCATGACTGGACGTCGTGCCCCTACGCGCACAAGGGCGAGCGCGCGCGGCGGCGTGACACGCGCCGCTTCGCGTACGTCGCCGTGTCGTGCCCAGACTACCGCCCGCTGCAGCCGGGCGCCGTGCCGAGCTGCGTGCACGGGCTGCGTTGCCGCTACGCCCATGGCGTCTTCGAGCTGTGGCTGCACCCGTCTCGCTTCCGCACGCGCATGTGCTCGGCCGGAGCGCGCTGCCCGCGCCGGATCTGCTTCTTCGCGCATTGTTCCGCCGAGCTTAGGGACGATCCCAACTCCATAGCATCAACCATCCTGACACCGATGCCGCTGCCGCTGCCGCCTCCTCTTCCTCATTTTATGAAACGAGATGTTGATCATCCCACGGTTTCTGCTATGCGTGATCAGCTTGATCTAATCGAAGAGGCCATGAGAAATAGGCTTCGCTTGTATTCTAATGCTAATGCTAATGCTGCTTCTTCTTCTTCTGCCGCTGTTGCTACCACCACACCGGTGTCAACATTGGCAAATGGTGAGGGTTCGGTTGGAAGAAGGTGCGGTTGCCGCCGTTGTGTGGAGGAGGAAGACGCTTTGCTCAATGGCTACCCACATTATGATCTCATCATGGACTTGGTGGATGAATAGGTAATTAATTAATCAACCATCAATGAAGTGTTTGTATTTATGCATATGTGAATGTGTATATGTTGAATCTTTTTGTTTGTTCTTGGTGTAGACAGATGTGTTGCATACTCTTTATAACATGCGGTGCATTTGAAGGAGGTGTCAAGCCCGCAAATCTCCAAAATGGAGAACCTTGAGCGATTTGACATGCTTTAAAAGTTGACACCCTATACATATGGTGCCGGATCATGTATCATATTTATGCTAATTTTTACTAGAAAAGTGCATGTGTGTGCATGCATATATATAAATATTTATGATATTATCGTGCTAGCTCCGAGCCTATATATTATAATTTCTTTAGGGGGGAGATACTATGTTGTGATGCAAGTGGTATCATTTTCTTTACAAATATTTATTTGGAAAATATATGTTATTTTTATTTTAGTCATATTTATTTATGAACCCATCATTATCGTCGACCTCGAGCAAAGCATCTGATGGCCGACCATCGATATCATTATACACATGTAGCATTTTTTAGATAATGGAATAAAAACCCCCTAATCTACATCTATCATATAGTCTATGAGAATGCATACAATGTACTCCCTCCATTTCATATTATAAGTTGTTTGACATTTTTTTAATCAAACTTTGTTAAGTTTAATGAAATTTATAGAAAATTTAGGAAAAAAGTTAAATGATTTTTAATATGGAGGGGAGTAGATGCCAATAGCATGGCATACTTACTCTATCTCCGGGGCTAGCCAGAGAGCCGATCAGCCGGTCTTGGGTCATGAGGATAGGGACTTGGGTCAGCCTCAGCCATTGAGTATGTCTGGAATGCAAAGACATAGAAGAAATTTGATAAGCAATGGTTTGATTCAATATTGATTTAGTAAGAAAATGGTGTTCTTCACTAGTAGTATATCTCATCCCTGGACAGATTAAAAAAATTAGTGTGGATTGACTAATTTTTTATGAACCATATATGTTTTGTAAAGAACTTATTTTCTATTCATAAATCTTGTACATACATAGTACATAAAAGTTTTCTAAATCTCTGTAATCATCACACCAAATTTTACACATAACTCCTAGGAGAGGAAGGGATCTGATCAATGTCAGTCAAAGATATCTGGTACCAATTGTCTACAAAATTTAAGCAGTGTCTATAGTGACAAATTACAATGACTCACTTGTGTACACTTATCATGTGTTCTTGTCGTGTAGGTGTTACTTATAGATGTGACGCATACTTCTTTCGTTCAAAAAAAAAAAGCAATTCCTAGCTATAAATACTACATTCATAGTTAGGAATTATCTTTTTTTTATGGACGTAGTCCATGTCTTCCTATGTACAGAGTATTACCACATTTTTCTTAATGAGGAACCGTATATATAAATATATAATAAAACCTTCCTCCTCTGCATGCCCTAATTTTTCAGAGGTAGCATGCTGAAAACCACTTGTTCACAAAAAGGAAAAAGAAAATTAAAACATTTCCAGAACAAGGGTATTTACATTTTTGGTTACAGCTACTGTAAACACATTTTATCTCGGCGTGATCATGCTAATGCTGATGTTGCACGCCGACGGCGGGGCATCGCCGCCGGCGCCGCCGCTGGGGCGAACATTGAAGTAGGCCGAGTGCTTCGGCTCCGGCAGGCTCGCCGCCTGCTCGTTGCTCAGCATCTTCACCACCTCGTCCATGGCTTTCCGATCCTCTGCGTCCTCCTGAACGCACAGAAGAGCCACCTGCATGCACGTCCTGATCGATGCATAATACCTGTCTCCCAAACATTCATCGATTAGCTCGTGCCATCTGCTATCTTTCCACAGCAGCCAAGCCTGTAAAAAAAAAGATTTTTCAGATGATCGGATTCAGACAATTAATTAATGGATTCCATGGGAGATAAATTAAAGAAGATGAATTGATAGATTGACTGACATATGCGATGAGACAATATAGCTTTCCGTCGTTGTATCGATATGAGCCTCCGGTTCTTTTGCCACTGATGATCTCAAGAATAAGCACGCCGAAGCTGAAAACATCTGCTTTGCTCGAGCAAACGCCATCTAATGCGTACTCCGGAGCTATGTATCCACTGAAATTAGTGAAAGCAAATGGTTAATCAGACATCTTCAGATCACAAAACCATTGAAATTACTAGTACTCTAATAATTTCAGACTTGTATGAAGGCATCATAGCATCAGTACTAGTGATTAGGTAGTAACTTAAGATTGAGTCTTACATGGTGCCCACAATTCTGGTGGTACTGGATTGAGCTGCATTTGAGCCGAAAATCCTAGCGATGCCGAAATCTGAAATCTTGGCGTTCATCTCGGCATCCAACAGAACGTTGCTCGCTTTCAGGTCTCTGTGGACGACACAGACTGTCGAGTGCTCGTGAAGATAGAGCAGGCCCTGAGATATCCCATGGATTATGTGCAGACGTTTAGGCCAGTCTAGCAACTCTCGTTTGACATTATCTGAAAATTTGAAACACCAAGTTTGATCAGTCTGAAGTCAAGAAGAGTGTACATTGAATTTTGTTGGAGGCATACCAAAGATGAACACGTCTAGGCTTTTGTTTGGCATGTATTCATACACGAGTATCTTCTCCTGATCTCCTTCGATACAACAGCCCAGTAGCCTGACCAAATTCCGGTGCTGAAGCTTTGCTACAAGCTGTATTTCGTTCTTGAATTCTATTAGACCTTGTCCAGAGCATGCCGCAAGCCTTTTGGCTGCTACTTCAGATCCATTAGGCAACTGGCCCTGAAAACACTTACATTATCAGTAGAATGCAGAATTGCTAATTATTTTTTTTTGACTGGTGGAATTGCTAATTATACAAGTACAAACTGTTCGACTCTATGATAAGAAACAAAATTAATTTATAAATTACAGAGACAGATTGCACATTTTGCACGCATCAATCAAACTTTACAGAAGTACGTACCTTATAAACGGAACCGAAACCACCTTGTCCAAGCTTATTTCCACTTGCGAAGTTATCTGTGGCAGCTCTTATTTGAGAGAAATCATACAGTGAAAACCCTGAATTGCCTTCTTCCAACCTCCAAAGAGTTATCACGTTCTGCACTGCCATGGACAGCCTTCGTAGCTCTAACCTTGCTCGTTCTGAACATGCATAAAACAGTGAAAGTCAGTATCTGCTCAGTGGAGCATTGCATCACTAGACAAACTGCAAGTCTGCAAGAGAGAGAATAATGTGCTAGCTGGTTGCTGTAAGACTTAAATTCACCTCTTTGCCTTCGTTTCTTCAGTTCTCTAGGGAGAACAAAGCAAGCAGAAACACATACTACAGTGGAGACGAGAACAACGATGACCCAGACCCATGCCTTGCTCTTCTCTGTCCATTTATGAACGGCAGCAAGTATCCATGTCAGTCGGAGGAAAATGCAATTTCTTCAGACATCATAAACGAAAGAATTTCCTTTTGAAACTTTTGCTGTTATTATTTTTTCATTTTTTACGCAAGCTACAGCCTGCATCACTATCTGAAAAAAGGTACAGTTTTGCATGTACGTAGGAAAGTGAGTGGATCCTAAACCCTCCAGGGATCTCCCCTCATGTATTTATTTCTTTTAAATTCAATGCAAATAGTTACAAACAAATTCTAAAAAAATGACAATGTAAAGTATAATAACATCTAGTATCTCATCAAAAATTAAATTTAAATTCGACCTACACAATAAAAAAACAAATTCAAATATAAATAGTACAATTACTATTCATACCCAAATTTATCTTTATATATCTCAATGCGTGATTTGAGCTTGGATGTTAAATTTTTTTGAAATGTTGTATATTTGATGTATAAATGTTGTCAAATTTCTTTAGAATTTTTCGCAACCTATTTGAATGGTTTTTAGATTAACGAGAAGACGTTCCTCGCGAGTTCTTTAAAATAGTTTCCCCGTAGGAAAGGAAGAACGGAAAAAGACGTGCTTACTGTTGGACTTGGGCATGTGAAAAAACAGCGTCTCGTTATCCATCTCAAAGAACTTGTCATCCGTCTCGTACCGAATGATGCATCGCACCCCAAGAATCCTCCCGCCTTTCTGGCTGCTGTTCATCTTCACCGGAATCTCCGACACGACGCGGCGGAGGCAGCCGCCGCATCGCTCCGGCGACATGTCCCGCGTGCACTGCGCCAGCCCGTATACCGGCTTGCCGCCGTCCGCCGCCTCGAACCACGACACCCCCGTGCCGTACCTGTCCGGCTGGCTCGCCGCAGCGGCGGCCACCGCGCCCATCAGCTCGGCGACGTGGTCCCGGAACGCGCCGGCCACCGCGGCGTCGACGAGGTTGGTGTTGTTCCACGCGCCCTCCGGCTCGTTGCCGTACCCCGACAGGAAGTCGGCGTCGGCGAACCTCACCTGGACGCGGTCGTAGTACACGGTCGCGTTCCTGTGGAACACGCAGCGCGGGGTGTCCGACCTGTTCATGACGGCGTCGAACACCTCGCCGAGGTGCTCGGCGCAGTAGCTCCCCCTGGAGTCGCCGCGGCAGAGCGCGACGCCGTACACCACGTCGGGCGCCGTCCCGGCCGACCCCGCGGCGGAGCCGTACGCCGTCGAGTTCCTGATGAGCTCCGCGGCGAGCGCGGCGAGGTTGGAGTGGTACGTGCTGTTCGGCGCATAGGTCCCGTTCACCGTGCTCGGGCAATCCTTGTCCTCGTAGTACGGAACCTCGGCTCCGGTCACCGTCGTCGATGTCGGTGGGTAGCAACACATCATCATCACAAGCAGCAGCAGGTGCTGCATTACTGGTAGTACTAGAGCTACCATCATGCGCAGCTGCATCAAGCTCGATCAATTAGTGAGAAAAGAGAGTGTCAAGTGTACTAGTATCAAGCTAAGGAGGGTAAATTAGCTCGCACCGTTAGGTGATCAATATATGGATATATAAACCATCCATGATCCAATGCCAAGAAAGTTTCATCGAAAGCTGCCTGAGCTAGCTAATTATTTTCAGAGAGTTGACACATGCAACATGCTATAGATTATGTACAGAGCTAACCCCTTGTTTCTGAATTCTGATGCAAACACTGCGCTGATTATTCTTTCGACGAAAGCTACCACGGAAATTAATCTCTCACAAGAAATTTCTTAGCGATGGAGCAAACAATGTTATAACAACATGGACAGTAGACAACTTGAAGCATCAACGACAAGACCACCAACTAGAACAGAGACAAGCAGAAGCAGCAGTATGTATTATCTAAAACAAAAGACAGGCAGCATCAGTAGATGCATCGATGTGTTTGTTTTTAAATCTATACATGAAGTTGCAACGTCGTGCGATTTGTCATCGTCCGAATCTGAGTCTGATCCCCTCTTATATTACGCCGTATATATATATAAGTATCAGTAGCCAAACGCCTAGCGGTGACGTTGTCTTAGTTTTTTTGGCTTGTTTTGTAAATATTAATTTTACTTTTTCCTTACATGTAAATATTGCTTCCCTTATGTTCGATGAATCGGCTAGCTCAGCCTTTCGTTCCAAAAAAAAAAAAAATGGAAGTCCACCGCATGGTCATGGATAAGCTTCTGTGGTACGCTAGCGTCCATATGTAACTACCACTTGTGTGCATCTTTGGCTTGCTTTGTAAACTGAACTACTGAAGTTGAGACAGGGCAGTATTATACTCTTGTCTTAGTCAGGCATGTTGAAATTGAATACTGGTATCAAGTACCGATAGTCTAGCAATACCACTGCTGCTACAACCATATGTGTAATTAGCTACCATTGCGGATCCTTTTTCTGACTAATATACATATTCTATATCGGTTTTTTTAACACGTTTGAAATATCAAATAAATTTATTTTTAATTAAGTAATAATTAAAATTTAATTAATTATACGTTAATTTTTTTGTTTCATGTGTGCTAACTTAATTTTCATCTAACTCTATCTCAAACAGGACCTTAAACTGATTGATTAACCAAGCAACATGTCACACCATATATGGATAAAGTATATAGTTATGGACTCTCACAGAGTGACTGTCAGACTGCCATATATGGATAACGTAATACAGTACATAGAATTTTGGACTCCAATCATATGAGAGAGGTCAATAGATTTTTTTTGGGAAGGCCATGAAGGCTGGGTTCGGATGTTCATGTGAGGAATACACATATAAAATAAAACGACTTATTAGCACACAATTAATTAAGTATCAATTATTTTTTTAAATAATAGATTAATATGATTATTTAAAACAACTTTTATATAATTTTTTTAAAAAAAACATAACATTTAGTAGTTTAAATGAAAAGTGTGCACGTGAAAAATGGAAAGAGGTTGGTTGGAAACTAAAAAAAGAACATAGCCGAAGAGTCTATGGAGTTTGTTCTAGCAGTGTGCCAGTGTCCACCCCTATTCTATACTTTCTATTCGAAGCAGGCAATGCATGCCAACTCCTACTTTTGAGATCTTTATTACGGGCCTGTTTGGTAGAGCTCCAACTGCTAAATTTAGCTCCAGGAGTTGGGTCTGGAGTGGAGTTATGGAGCAGCCTAAACCCAGCTCCACATCTCTAGTTCATTTTGTGAGAGCGCTCCACCCAGCTCCGCTCCCAGTTTAGATGGAGCTGAAACTGTTTGGTTGGGCTCCAGCTCCAGGAGAGGTGGAGCTGGAGTTGGAGCTGTGCCAAACAGGCCCTACTACTAGCAAAGATGTTGCAACGGATAAAAATAATATATATATTTTAATTATAATTACTTTAACAGTTAGATTGTTAAATCATAGTAGGTTCAAATTATAAGCGCATCATATACTCTAAAGACCCAAGTTTAAATCCCATATTTGCATGTTTTCCCTGATTTTTACATAATATATGCATATGACATGGGAGGCGAACAAAAATTAAGGTAAGTACGGAATCATCTTCAATTTTTATAATATGTGGGTTTTATACGTGTCTAACACGGATGCCAGACGAAAATTAAGATGATGACGGAATCATTTTCAATTTTTATAATAGATGGGCTTTATATGTGTCTAACACGAATGAAGAACGAAAATTAATATGAGTACAGAATTATCTCCAATTTTATAGGTAAAGATAAAGATTTGAGAGCTCTCACATTTGAGTCTTGCAGATGAACCAGGCTTTCACCAGCGGCGGCCTGTTTGTGGCGGAAGGATACGTCCCAACTTATTGGGCTATAAATGGGCCGACTTCGCGCTGACGTCCGATTGAGGCCACAGCCCACAAACCGGGGACCCTCTCTCTCTCAAAAAAAAAAGAAAGAGAAAGGACCACTACAGATTTATTGATATTTTTTTAATTATAATACAGTCATTATGTAATTACATCGTAATTTGCATTTAACTATAATATAACTTGTATGTAACTTTTAAAAATCCCTTTGTAGTAGTATACTATTTCTGTGAAATGAAGGTCATAGGACCGAATCTTCTTACATGTGCGCGTGTTGGGATTTTTTTTCTTTCTCCGTTTGCACGAATCTTGAAACAAATCTAGCGGTTTAAAATTATATGAAAGTTAATACAAGTTATATTCTAATTACAATGTAATTACATTACAATAATACTATAATTATATCTATCAAATTTTTGGAAGCAAATTTCTCAACAACTATAAATAGCAAAACTGAAAAAGAAAAGGGACGGCGTACACGCCGGAGCAGAAGAAGAAGAAGAAGAAGACGGGCTGCATCACGCATCCATGGCGAAGCCGGCGAGTAACCGGACAGCGAACACCGGACGATGAGACCAGCCAAAGCTTCACCCGCAAGCTTGGAAAGCCGCGCGGTTCAGTTAGTTCAGTTCAGACCAACTAACACTTCACCTAACAACGGACACGCGATCATCTCGACAGAAAGAAAGTGAAAAGAAGTACGAATTTTTTGGACACCAACGCACATCGACCAGGCTGATTTGCCGTCGCTTTTCCCCAAATATGCAGATCATGCGACCTCGCAGAGGAGTTTACAATTGGTTTGAAACCGAAGGTTGAGTAGTAGACTATTGTTTGCTAAACCACCATATCTAGCTCGCTGACCCCAGTGACCACAAACAGCAACTGTCAACCAATTAACACCTGCACGCAAACCACATTATTAGGCACCAACTCCATCATACGATCAATTTAATTACTTCATTTCCAGTTTGAGGCTAGCTAGCAATCTGCAGTGAGTGTCCTTTGCTGCTCACTACTATTGTCCATGGAGCTCACCATGAAGAACTAGCTAGCTAAGAGATCGAGATCGAGAACGATCACCGGCCGTAGCTAAGCTAAGCCTACTTGTTCATGCTGTTGCTGCTGCCGGCTGCTTGGCCGCGGGGAAGCATGTCGAGGAATGCGGCGGCGATGGCGTTCGCCGCGGTGGTCTGCGCGGCGGCAATGGCGGCGGTGAGTAGCGCGGAGGAGGTGTACGAGTTCGGCTCCGGCGCGTCGTTCATCTTCGGGGACTCGCTCGTCGACGCCGGCAACAACAACTACATCCCCTCGCTGTCCAAGGCCAACATGACACCCAACGGCATCGACTTCGCCGCCTCCGGCGGCATGCCCACCGGCCGCTTCACCAACGGCCGGACCATCGCCGACATCATCGGTAAAACCAATTAACTACTAACTAACAAGAGATCAAATTAAACATTTCGATATTTTGTTGGGCACACCTAACCGATATCTGAATATTTCATTTCAGGAGAAATGCTGGGCCAGACGGACTACTCGCCGCCGTTTCTTGCTCCGAACACGACCGGCGGCGCGCTGCTCAACGGCGTCAACTACGCGTCAGGAGGCGCCGGTATTCTCAACGGAACAGGAAGAATCTTTGTGAGTACATTTCTTCAGACAATATTTAATCTCACAGAGATCTTTGTTGCATGCACAAAAAAAGGCTCATGTCTTTCTCCAAATTATCTTGTGGATTTCAGGTGAACAGGATCGGAATGGACCTGCAGGTGGATTACTTCAACATCACGAGGAAGCAGCTGGACGATCTCCTCGGGAAGGCGAAAGCCAAGGAGTTCTTGAAGAAGAAGGCCATCTTCTCCGTCACCGTCGGGTCCAACGACTTCCTGAACAACTACCTCATGCCCGTCCTCTCCGCCGGGACCCGTGTTGCCGAGTCGCCCGACGGCTTCATCAACGACCTCATCATCCACCTCCGGGAGCAGCTCACGGTGCGTACCTGCTAGCTAGCTAGTGACATCATGTAGATACAGTTCGATCGCCGGAGACTGACCGATCAACGGCGGCGGCAATGGCGGGCTCGCCGTGGTTCGGTTGTATCATGTGCTGCAGAGGCTGTACACGCTGGACGCGAGGAAGTTTGTGGTGGCGAACGTGGGGCCGCTGGGCTGCATCCCGTACCAGAAGACGATCAACCGCGTCGGCGAGAACGAGTGCGTGAAGCTGCCCAACCAGCTCGCCTCGCAGTACAACGGCCGGCTCCGGGAGCTCCTCATCGAGCTCAACGGCGAGCTCGCCGGCGCCAGGTTCTGCCTCGCGAACGTCTACGACCTCGTCATGGACGTCATCACCAACTACGGATCCTACGGGTTCGAGACGGCGAGCATGGCGTGCTGCGGCAATGGCGGGACGTACGACGGGATGGTGCCGTGCGGGCCGGCGTCGAGCATGTGCGGCGACCGGAAGAGCCACGTGTTCTGGGACCCGTACCACCCAAGCGAGGCGGCGAACCTGGTGATGGCCAAGTACATCGTCGACGGCGACAGCAAGTACATCTCGCCCATGAACCTCCGCAAGCTGCTCTCCCTCTAGCCTTTTTTAGCCTTGTAGCACACACCTCCACTCCACTATTACCGATCGATATTTTGTCGAGCTTGCATTTTGATTCGCATGTGTAATTGTATCTGATGCCTTTGGTGTTTTTGCACGCGAATTGCGAGATTTGGCATGAGCTTTGCAGTGTGTAATGTTCCAATCGAGTGACAGCTTGCAGATTTGCATATATGATTTTTCCGGTTTTTTAAAGGATTACCTACTGATCTTTCGACATATCTGAAGCTTCAAGTCTTACAGATCTTTCGACATATTTGAAGCTTCAAGTCTTACAGAACTTTTGATCAATGACAATGGATACAATCTATTTTGAATGAAATATATATAAAAAATACAAATATGTCAAAAATCGTAAATCTAAAGACAAAACAGTTGTAAAAATCTAATTTTCTGCAAGTTGGATCTACGAAAACACAAATCTTGATGCCAGATCCTATGAAAAAAAAATCAAAAGATAGAAGCCCAAAAACCCTTTTTGAAAACTGTTTATGATTTTTTTTCCCCTTGTGCAGTTCGTATAAACGAGTAGCATCATCCCTAAGTGAAACGTGGACATGTATGTACCGTTGGATCAAATATAAGCGATCCAGATTGATGAGGGAAGCCGCTCCGCTGTTTTGGACTATTCGGTCAACGGCCCATCAAAGCAAGCCCAAATATCTAAAAAAGCCCAGCCCAATCATCTATGAAGGCCCAAGCAAATGGCCCAAATAACTAAGACGCTTTAACGAGTCAAAATCTCAGCCCAACTCGGTCGCTTCCCTTTCGCGTTGGAAAGCTTCGGGCTCACTCGGTCTCCTCCTCTCCGGCCGCCGCCAAGGAGAAGCAGCAGCCATGCAGGCCGCCGCCGGGCGCGCGCGCCGCCTCCTCACGTCGCCGGCGACATCCGGGATCTCCGGTATACTCTCCGTGCCGCGCCTCGGGTGCGTGGCGCTCGCCGAGAGCGGCGTCCTTCTTCCCCATCTCGATGGTGTCCCGTCCTCGCCGTCGCCGTCACCGGCCCCTCCGCTCCAGGCTAGGAGCTTCTCCGCCGCCTGCTCGTCTCGACTACCCTGTGAGTCCTCTGAAGTTGATCCGTCCGTTTCACTATCTGCTTGTGGCGACGTCAATGCTCTGTCTCCCCGGTTTGTCTGGCTCGGCATTTCGTCGAACTGGTAGTGGGCGAGCGGGGAGTGGCGTTCGAGTTGTATGGTTCCAAAGTGGCGTTTGAGCTGTACGATTCCGAGGGTTGGTTCATGTTGTTAAGCTTGTTCCTGCTGTAAGGCCAAGTGATTAAGGTGTGGGATTAGGGGATCTGAAGGGCTTACGCGAGGGTTTAAGGGTTTTGGCATTGGAGATGTTCGCTGGTACATTATTTATCTAGAAGATGCGGTGAACTCATGTGACTTAGTGGGGTAATATTTGTATTTCAAACAAGGTGGCTAATTTGAAGGAATGTTGGGGACTACGAGTCCCAACATTGATCAAATAGGAACTACTTGGGATGTTGTGAGTGCACGTGTTTGTTCGGCTCTAGGCCTCATAATACTTGACAAGATTGTAGTTAGAAGTGTAATTGTCGAAACTGAGACTTACACTGCAGTTCCCATATGGTGAACTGCTTTGCTTCATTTCCTACACTGGTTTATGTTCATCTTGTCAACTGATCATAGTTAATCCAACATACTTTTCAAATTTCCCTGCACTGATTATTGAGACTTTCATGCATTGAACATTGAGGTCATAGCGCTACCGGTATCACTGGATTCTAGTATCTAGTACAATAAATTGAAAACAGAAAATGACAGCTTGAATGTAGCTAATGGGAAATACAGCTGAACTGATTATAACAGAACATACTCTGTTTTCCCAAAACTTTTCACCTTGTTTATTGTACTAGTTTATTCACTGATGCTTTTTATTGGCTGTTGTATTTGCTTATTCCATCCGACTTAAGTGATCTGTTGCAATGATACAACTCTTGTATTCACTTGTTTGTTCCATTATCCATTGACGTAATTTGAATTGATTAGATTTTGATAATTATGTTTATTTTTGCATAAATTAGGTGCCTTGCTATCGCCAAGTATATCTTCTCAATGGCAGAATGAGAAATCAGTGTGCTATCACATGGCAGCAACTCAATTCTCAACAGAAGCAAGTGACATTGATCAACATACAGGTTATTTAGAATTCTATATTTTGCACTGGCCTTGCTGTTTTTATTTCCTATTCACCTACTAGTTCTCTTCCCTCTGATACCTTGTTAACTTAATTCAATGTAAATGTTTAGTTTCTGTGATCACTATCAATGTATTTATTATCCTGCTGGTAATCTTCATAATGGCTAGGTGTTTGATGTTATGTTCCCATTTTCTTATGTCATGGATGACCACAGAGGCTGTAGAGGAGCTGTATCAAAAAATGTTGAAATCTGTTGAAGCTGAGACCATGCCTCCGAATGCCTGGTTGTGGTCAATGATAAGTAGCTGTTCCAATAAGGAGGACATCAAACTACTTTTTCAGATTTTGCAGAAGTTAAGAGTATTTGTAAGTGCCTTGATTTTCCTCATAAGTTAAGACTTCAGAATGTTTTTCACCTTCTATCCTTGTTCGCTGTTCTTGGCTTTTCTGTATCCATTGTGTGTTGTTCGGAAAGCCAGCTTATAGCACTGTATGATAGATTTTATTATTGTCAGAATATATACGCATTTATTGATAGCACCATCAATGAATGCGCATTACTATCTAATCTTTGGTTTCCAGTTTTTTTTACTTTATTTCTATGAAGCTGGGATGCTTGGACAACGGAGTTAGCATAGAGTTTCCACCGTATGATTATCATATTGGCTGAAATATTAATTGAATAATTTCATATCCCAAAATATTTTGGATTGCTAAACAGGAGGATTCTAATTGTTCTTGTAAAGGACCGGGCACAATGCCTGTCTTTATCCCCTTATAGTTAGCACTTAGTAATGCTATTAATACGTGACTGATGTTCCCTTACATGAGATCGGTGATGGTACTTCTTTATATTTCTCCGTTACATTTGCTGTCACTTGAAGTGATATTTAAACTAACACAATTTATTGATACAGAGACTATCAAATCTTCGCATTGATGCAAACTTCAATGATCATCTTTGCATGAAAGTTGCAGAGGCTTGTGCTCGTGTCAGTGCCCTTGACTATGGTATGATCCTTATTTAAAGGTCTAAATGACCAATTGTAAAGATTAAATAATACTAATATAATTAGGCATGTGTGGCACTTCCAATTTTGTGAGCATGTTAAATTTCTCTGTTGTCCAGAAGTTGTGTCGCTAATATATGTGAGGCGTTGAATTTTTTTTCCATTTCTGTTTGGGAAGTCTGCATTTTGGCCTCAAAACATGAGGCGAATGGAGCTCAGAACCCATTTTTCCCACAATTAATTCCTTTTGTGCTATAAATCCAGGCTTGAAGGTTTTATGGAAGCATAATGTTTATGGAATTACGCCTACCATTGGTTCTGCTCATTATCTACTGGTATTCAGTGATATAAAAACTTTTCTTATCACCCTCAATGTTGCTTGGTTTTGATTTCTTTTTTCCCTTCTCCAGAAACATGCCAAAGAGAAAAATGATACTAAACTAGTGGGAACTATAATGCAAGTTCTTCAGAGAAATTCGATGCCATTGCAACCAGGCACTGCTGATATAGTATTCAGGTATGTTTGCATCTATTCTTAGATTCTGTTTACCAAAATGCACTCATTTCTTTTTAGCGTTTTTATTTTGTTGTACACTAAGTTATAATTTTAGTTTTTATAAATAAATCACCCCCCCCTTTCTTTTTCTGCCCCAAGCAAGTTATTGATGCCATGAATTTGTACGTATTGTGCAGAATCTGCTATAACGCTGATAGATGGGATTTACTCTCAAAATATGCAACAAGATTCATGAAGTCTGGAGTCAAGCTGCATGGTACTGCATTTGACATTTGGATGGACTTCGCTGCCAAAGTTGGTAAGTAGTTCGATTCTTACGTGTTTTTTAATCATTAGTATATGTTAAAACTTACTACAAACCTAAGCATGTTTCATTGCTGTTCTGGTCCTCACCTGAGTTACACGTTTTGTTTCTCATTCAACTGGCATGGCTCACAACTGCAGCAGTCATCTTCATGATTACAGCCATGAGAAACAGTAATATTGCAAAAAAACAATGTTTGTTTGTGAAACATTTATTTTCAGTTGTTTGGTACCCAAATCTCAGTTTTCCTTTCGTATTTTAAACCTTTCAACTTTGATAAGATATGATTTTGTATCACACCTAATAAACCTTTTCTTCTGCAGGAGACTCCCAATCTATATGGCACATCAATAGCCTGAGAGGCAAGTCAGTCAAACGCTATAGTCTTGCAACAGGTTTTGCATGTGTAAAGGTAATATTTCTTATAAAATATAGCTTCAATTCCTCACATCTATGATATTTCTTAGCATTTCACGTTAAGAACTAGTGGCATTCAGAATAAATAGTACGATAGTTACTGCATGCTCCTTCTTTTAGCGTAACTAAGTCAGTGCTTTCAGTAAATTGTTTATGCTGCCCACCTCAGGTTTCTAATCTCAGACTCATTACATTGTCTTGTGCAGGGGTTCCTGCTTGAACGCAAACCAGAAAGCGCCGCTGCCATGATTAAACTACTTCACAAGGTTGGGTCCACTATTCTAATTGCTATTAGACATGTATTCCCAAATAGAGATTGTATAATACTATCAGCATGCTGTGTTTTTTTTTGAACGGTCACTGGGGGGGGGGGGGGGGGGGGCCNACTCCCTACTTAGCATGCTGTGATTTCTCTCTAGGCGATGCTAGCTCTTTCTTACTCTTAAATGCTGTACTGAATCTTTCGTGGTATTTTCAACCTTCTCTATGTCATGTTATTGTTGGTGTTACTGAAAGTGGACATATTTTTCATGAAATATGACGAAGCTGGATGCCAAAAGTTGGGTAGTTGATGTTTTACATAAGCTATCTTTGACAAACATGCTTGCCTGATGAAAGTTTGTGGCTGAATGTAGCATTCGCCTGACGAGAAGAAACAATTGGTGAAGGATGAGCTCCAGAAGCTGGTTGCTGAATGGCCAGCAGAGGTGATAAAAAGGCAGAAGAAGGATGATAGGAAGGTTAGATTAAATGACCTTCTGTTTTGCTTCATGGCAATTTTGGGAACGAATTATTTTCTGCTTGCAACACTAGGTAGCTGGGCTATTTTATGCGATGACATAAGCTCACATCGTTCTTCTAGCATGAAAAATTAGAAGCATACTTTAGAGTACTATAACGGCTGGTGTGGCTGGGGTTTGGGTGATTATTTGTTGGTATTTGATAAATTTTACAAGAAATAAAGAGCTGTCAACTAGGCAAAGCCACTTGTTTTTGCATAAGTACCTTTCTGCTTTCATAACAGTGTATCTGCTGGTTTCATATCATACTATCATCGAATAAGTAATAACAACATCTCTGTCTTTACCAGGCGCTGGAGGAAGCTTTGATTGCAGATATCCCTGAAATGATCAGTTCCATGTCGAAGCTGCGCCTTGATATTTCTGTGAATTTGGACAAGCTTACCCCTCAACTTGAAACAGCTTGAGAAGAAACACCGTTTTCCAGATGGCCTTGCAGCTGAAATATAACCTGACTACTCCGAGGGACTGAATTAAGCATGAGATTTTATCTACTACTGATGCAGGCAGGAAACTAAGATCACAATCCCAGCCATTTGAATGCGACAATACATTCTATTTCATCGGTAGCACTAGCCTCCCCAACAATAACATGTACAATACATTCTGTTGTTGACCTTGGCACCTTGCCATGTGCATTTCCATGACAATTTTCTAGAAACCTTAGTGAAAATTGCACGCATGAATTTGAAGAATGCATTCTCGGACATTTTGAACCGTCGAGTGTCACCATTTTTTTTCTTTACTGGGAGCACATTCAGCCTTTCAAATTGTTTCTGAATGTCATGTGGTGGCTGTTGAGTTAATTTATATGAGACGTTTTACAATGCTCTCTATTGATAATAGAATCAATCTATACTGTTTACCTTTTCTGATCCAATGGACTATATCTGTTTATACTACCACATCAACTTACTAGTAGAGCTCATAAATTAACGGTTGAGGTTACTTCTAGTACGATAATACTTGTATCTAACTCAAATTAACGGTTGAGATTACTTCTAGTGCGATAATACTTATATCTAACTCATAAATTAACGGTTTGAGATTATTTATAGTGAAATAAACTTCGATGCAATGACTACTTAATAATAAATTTATTTTAGGACAAACAGGAGGAGCCACGTTTGCAGGTTGACGAGACGTAGCGCCGACGTATTAACCCCAGAACCGATCAACATTTCTTCGCGGGAACGAAAGGCTTCTCGCTTAATAAGCCGCCAAGAAGCCTATCAAATCCCCTGGCATTTTACTGCTGCTTCGGTCGTGCAGTAACAGAGGAACCCAAAGGATGCAACTAATTGTGGAATTTGCAAACTGAGAGGACACATGCACGGCCCAACTATCTATAATTTCACGCGTTGTGAAAATTTTTCACCCTTGGAGAATCTTTGGTTGCTAGGTTGTAATTGAGCGTGTAAAATGAGATGGTATTAATAGTTTTCTCCATGCATGTTAGTGATCGATCCTAAGAACTTCCTAAGATGGAATTAATAGTCTTTACAACTTCCTAAGATCTGCTCGATTCAATCAGGGCAAGTGTTAAGATCTTAATTTATGAAAGCACCACTGATTTTTCTTGCAACACCCTTTCATAATGCACTCAATTTTCACATACAAGTAGGGCTCTCTCTCTCTCACTGAATCTGTGAATCATCATCAAACAGTAAATCTTTATCATACTGGTAGCAGAAGAAGAACATTATGGCGATGAATCTGATTGGACCTTTCTTTGCTGTAGGGATTACGAAGTACTGAACCATCAATTGCTGCAGACATTGATGGAGAAAGTCCGGGCGATTGAAGGCAATGGCGGTGAGCATCTGTACACATTCAGACAAGGCAATTAATAGCCATAGTTAAGCCATTGTGCCAGTACAGTTGTGACAAAGTCCAAACCCTATCCTCTCCTTGTGTTGTCGTCTCGGTACAGAATTTGACCAAAATTTCTCTCTACCCAGGACACAAGATGAATCCATGGAGTACTGGGAGTGATTGCAGCAGCAGCATTGGTGACTGCTCATGGTTCTTCGACGAGCAGCTGCAGGACGAAGTAGACATCGAAATCGACCCGGATTTCGCGTTGCTGGGAGAAATCTGTGGAAATGGCAGCATTTTACCGGAAGAATTCGGCGAAAATTCAGTCACCGCGTCCATCGCGAGGTACAACCTCCGACCACGCATCAGGCCGCGGTGAACAGCACACAGGCAGTGAGAAAAGTAGCTCTGTCAGAAATCGTGCTCAAGAAATGAATCATAGTGAAACTTTTTTTTGAGTACCCTTTTCTTTTCCAGCTTCTGTGAAGATAACCGCATCAGATGAAATGGTATTTCAATTGATTGTAAACAAGCTATATAAGAAAGTAAGAGAGTTGAAGTGACATGCTAAGTAGATCTGAAGGTTCCATTACTGAATCATAAATCTAACATGACATATAGCTGCTTGCCTGCTTGTAAGAATGGAAAAGAGAACCTAATGTACAGAATTTGACTAATTGAGCTCCCTCTCCGGCCTATACACTGCTGTTCGAAAAAAGAATCCTTACATGGAATGAATTCATGGATCTAGAGAAAAAAATCATCGTTGCTTGCCTTGATTTGCAATTAAATTGTCTCACTTTGCAAGAACCGCTGCGAGTATTTTTCCTTTTTAGTATTGAAGACTTCTTATGCACTAGACATCATATAATGGATCATCGAGCACGGGCGGTAGCCGGTTGTTTTGAAGAGCGGCCAGACTTGTGTTTTCGCTTCTGGTTGCCTGAAGAAGGATCGGCCAATGGTCCAGACCAAGTAGGCACAGAGCCTTTCTCGTATGGGAATACGGTGCTGAACGAAGATGGATCTGGGGGCTCAAATGCAGGTTCCATGTGATTTGAACAACCCAAAGGATATCCAAGTGTGCCATCCTGATGTGGCGGAGGGAACTTCTCACTCTTGCTCTTCGCATTTGCATGCGTTATTAGTCTTCTTTTCTGCAAGTTGTACGATCGAGTGAGCTATGAGATTAACCTTGTTCCAAGAGTATGTTTCTGACTGTAGCGGATCATGCAAATGAATAAATGAGCAACTGAAATCAGCAAACAAAAGCACCACGTACATCAATATTTGCTTGAAGCTCAGCATTTGCTTCCGGTGCTGGCACAGCCCTAGGTCTTTCCCTTGTCCTTGTCTTCCTAGCTCCTTCGCCATTAGCTCTACCACCAGCAGCCCTTAAACTGTTGATCATCAAATGGATAAGCCATTTAGCATTTTATAGAGTGCAAAAGCTCACTTACATCAGCCACTGAACAGGCTGAAGGTCAAGAAGCCAGGTTTACGATATAAAGATATTTTACAACTAGGGGAGTATTTGAAGAGAGAAATATTGAAAATGCAACGGAAAGGGGGACAACTAGTTGCTTGACTTATGATGATGTCCAAGAAATATAGTACTCAACAAGTTCCCAGAAATCCAGGAATCTTGTCACAACAACCAAGACTTTGCCTTTTGGTACAAATCAGTATATGGCCTTGCAGTGCACTGAAGTTACTTTTCAGTCAACAAATAAATTTTCTTCTTTATAGTCCACTATGCTGAATGCAATTTTGTCACGTTATGCTTGATTGAATTCCTGTCATCAAAGTGAGCAGTAATGTCCTCTGTTCCATTGCTCACCTTTGCATACCGGAGAAGATGACAATATACCTATTTCAACTAGATTTTAGGACTCTAGTCCTAATTCAACCTGATGACTCTGGTCCTTTTGTTGCAAGAACATTACCTGTCTATGTTGTATCAGTTTGCTTGCTACATCTTCTTTTAGATCAACAAAATTGCTTGAACTTAGATGAAATTACAGAGAACTCAGAAAGATGATGCAAAAGCAAATATTTTGAAACAACACAACTTTCTAAAGGAATGGAAAGGCAGGGTACTAGGGAGACAAACCGTCTGGCTTCTTCATCTCTTCGTTTTGCATCCATCTCTTTGCTTGGGGGGTATTGAGGTAAACTTGATGGATCACATGCATGAGGTTCCGTTTTAAAGAACTGTGTTTATGGTGAAAAACATGTTATTATTAAAGCATTTCCATCAAAGAGATTGCAAATGTCTTGCATGCTATCAAGAATAGCTAAAATTGGATTCTGTTCATACATACGCAAAGATAAAGTCAAAATCCCATCGTGATCTCTAAACTAAATTTGAATTATGAGCTTATGACCCTGTTTGAACCTTAAAGTTGAAATTCTGAACATTGTTGTGGTTTCAATGTGGCTGCCATGAAGTCTTAAACTCGTAATTTTCTAGCATCACAAGGGGCATAATGGAAAACTATACAAAAGACAATAATGCAGTTTATTCTTGATACTGCTCAGTTCCATCACTATCCCAGGCACTAAAGACATTTGAACTAGTGTTACTTGCTGAAAGATTGAACAGTAACCTACCAAATAAAGAAGCCAGAGAGATACCATGAAATATTTTAGGTACAATTTAAATTCATAAGTTCAGAACCTCAATTTTCTCATTTTAATAAAGTAGGAACAGGATGGTAAAAACTAGGACAACTTACTTCACTTTCTAACGCAGAAGTCGCTGTTAAACGATCAGCTGGATCAATTGCAAGTAGCGTTTCAATAAGTCGCAGTGCTGATTGTGGGAAATCTTTGAATGTATCAGCTATTCGCCTTTTGTAAGGTTGTTGGGGCTTGAATATAGTTGCATGAGGCAACTTTGATTTTTTCCAATATTCTTCTGTGGGGGAACCACACAACTTAAAAATTTTATGCAGCTGTTCCACCTAAAAGGATCAAAAACATAATTAAAACAACAGAACATCATGAGAAGGAAACAATGTTCATATACGTTTTGACTAAAAGTACATAACATTAAACACAGTTGAGCTATAGGACAGGCTTTGTGGCCTGACTAGCAAGGTAAGGGTTCAAGTCATTGAGAACTGAAACAACAGAAGTGGCAGCTGGTAAGTGGAAACAAGATTTGACTTGAAGGCAGATTAGAAGGCTTTTCTTTTCAGATGAGATGTCAGTGTATCACTCGACATGTAGATGTTTCTGTATTACATAAATCAAGAAAACAGCTATATGAACAAGACCACAAAATAGAAGGTCGACCGGATGGAATAGTCTCAACTCTAAACTATCTGCTGCAGTAGTTCAAAGAGCAGCAATAAGGGGTAACAAACATTTTACGTTTGTACCATACTTCAGTGTGCCAAATAGACAATTCAGATAAATGATAACCTCAATGACCAAAAGAAAACATTTTGAAAATAATGCCTATTTGAAAAGTACTACAGAAGATGGCACTTGAACAGTATCCATTGCCATTCATAGTTTCATAATGAAACTTTGGTAGGTGCTGAACTGAATTTTTGAGAGATACGTGCTACAAAGTGTCTAAAGCATAACTATACAACAATAACAGAGCATTCTGTATTTCTGTAGCTAACCTCAGTCCGCCCAGGCATGATAGGTTTCCCCGCGAGCAATTCAGCAAGGATACATCCCGCGCTCCACAAGTCCACACCAACTCCATAATCTGTCGCGCCCAACAGCAACTCTGGTGGCCGGTACCAGAGTGTCACCACCCTGCTCGTCATCGGCTGCTTATGGTTCGGGTCAAAGAACGACGCGAGACCGAAGTCCCCGATCTTCAGCACACCATTGTTATCCAAAAGCAGATTCGAACCCTTGATGTCGCGGTGCAGCACCCCCCGGTTGTGGCAGTGCTCCAATCCTGACAGCAGCTGGTGCACATAGCACTTGACCTGCACCACAAACACCTCTGAATCAGCCTCAATTACGCCACATTTCGCATAATTCGACAGGACACAGTGTCACGCAGAATGGGATCTTGACCTGGGGCAGGGTGAATTTGATCTCCGGGCTGGCCGCGAGGCCAGCGAGGTCGTGGACCATGTAATCGAATACGAGGTAGAGGCTGCAGGACATCCGGGAGGTGACGAGGCCGTCGAGCTTGATGACATTGGGGTGGTCGAGGCGGCGGAGGATGAGGATCTCCCGGGCCATGAACCGCACGCTCTCGGGCTCCAGGTTGTCGAAGCGCACCTTCTTGAGCGCCACGATCTTGCCGCTCAGCGAGTCCCGCGCCTTGTACACGTTGCTGTACGTGCCTTGCCCGATCTAGAATGCCGAAACGAGTCAGAACAAAGATGCGGTTTCCTCTCGGCAGGGAGCGAGCTCCCTCCCGCGGCGTGGGTCGCGGAGAGGTTTTTAGGGGAGGGGAGGGGAGGGAGGCGGCGCACCTTGTCGATCTTCTCGAACGAGTCGGCACGGCGAGGGGTCCAGCCGTCGATGGCGTCGCCGGCGACGGCGGAGAGCCAGGCGGGCCACCCTGCGGCGACCTGCTCGCCGCGCGCCTTGTTCGCGAAGCTCCCCCCGATGCGCACCTCGGCGTGCGCGTGCGCGTGCGCCGACCTCGACGACCGCGAACGCCGCTCCCTCTTCACCGGCGGCCCCGCGGCGGCGACGGCCGGCTGCTCGCCGTTCTCGGCAGCCTTGCCCGCAACCTCCGCCTCCGCAGCATCCGCCCCCTGCTTCTGCGTCTCCGCAACAGCAGCAGCAGGCGGCGGCGGGTGGTCGCGGCGACGGGAGGCGGTCGCGGCAGGGCTGGCGGTGGAGGGGCGGCCGTGCACGCAGCCCATGGCGACGCGTCAACACCGGCGGCGGGTCAGCATGAGGGGAGGGCGCGTCGTGCGGCGGCGGAGGGTGGGAGCGCGCGATCCGGAGGCGGCGCCGCGGGGGCAGAGGGGAAGCGGAGCGGTGGGAGGAGGCGAGAGGCGAGGTGGAGGTGGAGGTGGGGGTAAGTAGTAAAGTTTGCGCCTTTGCGAGTGAGGGGAACGGAACGGTGCCGGTGGGGGAACGGAACGGTTTTGACTCCGACGGGTCTGCGCCTCCGTGTACGTACAGGCGTACAGCCTCTGAGTCTGAGGCTACTACAGTCACAAACATGATCAAAATGTCCTTGCTTTTGTTTTTTTCTTAATATATCTGCTTTATTTTTTTCAATTACAAAGAACTACGACTAAAATGTAGATTTTATAGAACGTATAGCCAAACTGAGATCTACCAACAAGGGCATGAAAACAGTTTATTTTTTGAATTTCTCACGATTCAATCTCTTTGACGAAGTTTTTAACTAGTCATATGATCAATGATCAAGTACACCATCAAATCGTTGATGACAAACAAGAAGCTTAGCTTTACCAGTTAGAAATTTTTAGGAGAAAAGAGGGAATAAGAAATTAATGGAAGACGAACACACATATTCGTATATACAACATTACACACACAAACACTGATATGTCCCCTAAAACAATCAAAGAGATAGAGACCAGCGTTAAAGCATTATCTTTTTAGCTTATTCATCGGATTATTTGCTTCACATTTCATAGAAATATATGGTTTCTCAAAATATTTTCTTCTACTGCTTTACTTAAACCACCTATTTTTAAGATATATTAAATGTATTTATCAAAATAATTTATCCCTATAATCAAGACAATAACCCGCTCATTAATCTAAATCAACCCGCTCATTAATCTAAATCAAAGATGGCATACAACCTCACTGAAATCTGGTTCAAAGTGTATTTGTACGGATGTAATATTCGTATACATTAGAATTTTGAACCTCTGACGCGTAGAGTTATACAAGTCTACTGCCACATCATCGGTGCTTACTCTATATC
The DNA here is from genome assembly GCA_008326285.1 of Oryza officinalis. Lineage (NCBI taxonomy): Eukaryota > Viridiplantae > Streptophyta > Magnoliopsida > Poales > Poaceae > Oryza > Oryza officinalis. The sequence continues at coordinate 53,288,964 of BDMV01000007.1, read as the reverse complement.
TCCCTTATTTTTTTCATGTTCTATTTTTTTAGAATGTAGGAGTACATGTCTTGCTGGTCGAATGGCGTATGTGAATTTGCTCTTTTTTCCCTCTAGAATTAAATAGGAATATGACACATGTTGTGTGTACGTGGGCGTAGGTATGAACATACGTAATGCATCTGTACCTCTCGGAGTTTTCATGGATGATGAATGATGGACCTTGGTGGGGAAATTGAAAATACATGTGGACTGAAGATGGTGCCATTTAATCAGGTGAAGGACGGTGATATATGATGCCATGCCTAGAGAGCGACATCAATTGCTAGCAAAAGATATCGAGAAGATTTCACACTATATATAATGTATAGCTTTCACGACATAAAGAAATTCGCTGTCAATAAAGCATAAATGTAAATTTTCAATGTAGTTTCGAAAATAATTTTTTGTACGTACCTCCAATCTTAACGAAATTTGGTTGGCCCTTCTTCGATCGACCCGGCAAAAAAAGTTTTGAAAATAATTTACGGGTACAAACTTTATACTCGTATGATTTGTGGTTTAAAAATCGACGTTGAAAAATTTACTGATAAAAGATAAACAAAATCGCCTCTAAAATTAAATTTTGGTTGCATTTGATAAACGGATGATGAGAGATTATAACATAAACTACAACATAAATTGAGGGCAGGTTTTATTTGTTCATTTATTTTGTGTTTGTAGGGGCTATTAGGGTGTTCTTTCTTTTTTTGTTTCCCTCGGTATCTGAGTATAAATTCTCCCAAAGTCACAATACAGTAAAGATGGAAGTTGGGGAACAGAGAAGGGCCCCTGGAATTATAGGTTGCAGAAACTTTGGGGTTTTGTCTCATGGAGATGGATGCCATGCCAGGGTGTGCCTAATCTTTGGGGTTATGTTATCTCATTAGGAAGGGAACACAAACAAGGACTTAATTAGGATGATGCTTTCAGGGTGGTTAGACACATCCCTTCCTTCTTATAAGTTCTTATCCTACCTGTTCATAGAGCAAATGCTGTATCCAGTTCAACAAAAGGGCATCATCAATTCATCTCTTTTCTTTACAAGGCAACTTGGAATACACATCCTTTTATATTCAGTACAACTGTATTTCATTTTCAAATACTTTTGTGACACCATGATTGGAAGATTTGATTAATGAAAGGGCTCAAGAACAAAAGGCATGTAGCACCACAAAAATCCAACCTGACACGCAAGATTGAGTGTTTTCAGCTATTGTCCGAAAGATGTTAGTATTTTTCTAAGACAAGCAATCAACACAAGTGCATAAAATTGACTTGACAACAAAAATGCTGTCAATGGCTTGTACCCATCAGTAGAAAGGGTTCAAGGAGAAGACGACGAGGATGAGGAGAACATGCAGGACCATGCCTTGGTTCTCTTGTGCCACATTATATTCATCTCTGAAACTCTGAACATGTGTCATGTGTGTGAATCCCAAAGAAGAGAGGAGAAAAAGAAGAGAGAATGGGCTGGTTGCCTTAGAAGAGACGAACATGTCTGCATTGGTAATTAAGCAGCTTCTTAGCTCTGATGTAGCGTTGGGCATTGGAGTACGGAGCCACCCCTTAACGACGGGGGACAGCCACAACTTCACTCTGCATCTTCTTCTTCTACCTGTCTCTACTCATGCTATTAACTCCTGTAAAAAAATATTCAGTTACTTACAGACACTCGTAGTTTGCTCCAACGGCTGGCTGGTAAGCCGTGAAAAAAATAAATAAAACAACCCAGAATATTTTATTAAAAATTTTTATATTTACGTTCTTAACGATTTAGTAAAAGCTAATGTTGGGAAATAAAATACGTTTAAAAAAGCCTCAAAATCAAGCCTAAAATTAGGTTTCACGTATAAATTTTGACTGCGACCGATAAGCCCGCAATCAAACAGTATACTACTAGGAATCTGCACGTTTTGCAAGCAGCGAAGCAATTCAGGTGAATGAAAAGGTTTTTACTCTGATGATGCTGCATGATGATTCCATAGTTCCATCCTGGTCTGGAGCAAGTGAGTATGATGATTCAGCATTATCATGAGCAGTATTAAATATTGTCCTGACACGTATGAATGATGGATCTGTTCATCTCTTTCCTTGTCACTCTGATGAAGTCCGAGTGAGTTGAGCTCTCTGGGTATATTCTGTGGCACCTTGCTGACAAAGTGCCATGGAGTGGACTAAACTCATCATGGAGTAACTGACATTTGGACCCACATAGCCATGTATTACTACTATTTATCATCTTCATTTCCTCAACAATAATAAAGTAAAAATAAAGATTCACTTTCTTTGTCCCAAAATAAGATCATTGTCCTTCTGCCATTCCTAAGAAAAAAAATCATCTTGCCTCCTCTTATTTGTTCCAAAATAAGTTTATCATTGAATAACCATTGTATTGAAGTGTGTAAATAATTTTTAAATAATGGAAGCTTTATTGACACTTGGTCAATTACACTAAAGATGATACAATTCAACTAAGCTCATCTCCAGCCTCTGCATATAATGCATATAGCCCAAAAATAAAACTAAAAACACACCAAGCACAAAAGTTTGATAGGAACATAAATATTAATGGCTAACAATCGGTATACTAGGTCACTACCTATGCTCTTGGGTAAAAAAATATCCCGTGCCACCTGATCCAAACAACATGATACCTCCATAATAGTATCCCCAAGTCATGATTTATAAAGGATAACCTAGGTTCATAGCCGTCGGGTAACTAAAGAAATAATCTGCAAAAGAGAAGACACCAACTTGTTATAAAATAAATTACCCAATTTCTTAGTCAAATGGACCAACAAAGAGTTATTGCACCCATCAAAAGCAGGTTCCTCATGTTTTAAAGGACACATGAAATCCAACTTCCAAACATATGAGTAACGTTGTGAGGAGGTTTTAAATTAGAAACCATATAAATTACAGACCACACCAAACGAAATAAACGACATTGAAAGAACAAATGTTGGATGTTTTCATCCTTGCGACAAAAACAACATGTCTTGCTACCTTTTCATTTTCTCTTAGCAAGGTTGTCCTTGGTGAGAATTACGCTCCGACATAAATACCAAAGAAAAATCTTGATTTTATAGATACTTTCACCTTTCAAATGCGTTTATTGAAATTTGGAATCCCGATATGAACTAGAGCCAGGTAGTGAGATTTGACTGAGAACACCCTATTAGGGGTAAGGTTTCAGTGAAACTCATCATGATTCTGTACCAAAACCAAATCAGCTATGCGAGACAATAAGTGATACCATGCAGCTACTTATTAAATCCCATTGGGATGAAAAACACAAAGAATTGGCTTGGAGTGTGTAAATATAGAGGACAAATGCATTTGAACTAGATAAAATAGGGAACAATTGCATTGGGATTAATAAAACGAAGGTTTTTTTTATTGTTATGTATATAAGAGGAGTGAAAAGTAAAGTTATTTTGAGATGGAGGTACAGTAAGATTGCTTGTCAGCAAATTTTCAGCAACAGTAATATTTGGAGTGAGTACAACTTTAGTTTAGCTGATGTCTGAAGGAAATTTTCAGCTTTCTTTCAGGCCAACTACTACAACCACTGCTATAAAATGATTTGCCAGCTGAACTGTTCTTGGAACAGGGACATGCTCAACTACACAGACCCCCTCACTCTCTCAGCTTCAGTGATGTATACTGAGGTTAGTTATATGATTACATCATGGATTAGTTGCTTCAGCAGATGAGACTGACATGTGGAATTGATGTAGATTATTTGCCCAAAGCACTTTCTTTTGACTTCCTAGGATCCAACAGCTTTTTTAACAATGGTTTAGGTCAATCCCTTGATGGATAGGTTGAACCTATAAAATAATCGACAAGAAGTTACTGTGCATTTACATTTGACTCCAGCTTCCCCCTCTTGTATTTTAATTCATTAATTAAGCATTATGTTGGCTGCTAACCCAATATAATGCATACCAAGCATCTCTGTCCACACTCCACGGTTAAAATGACCATTCCAGACTAATCTATCTATCTATTATATTAGATTAAAAAAATCATTGCGTTCACTTCGAAGTCTATAAATCTTCATAGATAGCTAAAAAAAATTGTCATGTTCACCTAAAAATTCTCACATTAACCAAAAGAGAAAATAAAAAATATTGACTATTCGATCATGATAGATCCAAAATATAACGATTTAAGTTGATTGATATAATTGTACCACAATTATATTTCGTTGAGAGGAAATATGGGGGAGAGGGAGTAGGGAAGGAAGGAATCACTGATATGTGGGCCTCATATGATGACTCAGCCAGTTGAATCAGGACAACAAGCCATGTCAATAAAAACCATCTTCAAAACTATCAAAAAAAGTCATTTCGTATCAGTTTTAATAGTTGAGGGACAAAAATATCAATTGTACCATATAGAGTTATAAAGTGAACTTATGCCGCGGGGAATTTGGCTTACGTGCGGCCCTCAGTGGTTGGGCCGGAGAGGGATTCTCCTACTTGTGTCCTTATTAGTTGGGCCTAAACTGGATTCCGTTTACGTGGCCCAACAATTGGATTGGGAGTTACGTGCGCTGGGCCGTTGATTTGGGTTACCGTCAAGTGGGCCTTCTCCGAGTCAAATCCTACCAGGACGAGAAGAGCCGGTAGAATTGCATACTCTGGTATAAAGAAGTGCTTTGCGGCGTAAAACGTGAGGAGCAAGATGGTCAGTGGACAGTGGTGTCGTCGTCGACGCCGACCGCTCCGGCGTGCCGTGGTTTGTGCTTCTCCTCCTCCTCCTCCTCCTATTTCAAGCTGTCACCGCTTAATTTATACCATGTTCGCTTGTTTATTCTCGTTTAAATTTACCTGCGTATTTGCAACAGTTCATGCAACATGTAATTGAGAATTTGAACAAGTTTATGCAGCCATGCTGCCCGAAGGTTATTGTGAATTAGTTAAATCTGATCATTTTGTAGCAAAATAAAATAAAAAGTCCTAAGAATAAGTCTCTTTTATTCCTTTCATTTTCTTTTCGATCATTTTGTATATAAAATACTAAGTCCGAAGCTGAAAAGAATATCAATTCTTGGCACCATGCATGACGAGGTTTAATTTACTGACCGTTGATTTTGCAAGGAAAAAGTCCACTTCAACTATATAGGTCAAATCTGATTCGTATCCTTTGACCCAACGTTTCTCTTCAATCACGCGCGCCGTCGCCCGCTCGAGGCCATCCACCGCTCAAGCGAGCTAAACTTGCACGGGCCAATTATCGGCCAGTGGGGTAGCTTCAGCCGACTCCTCCAAGAGTTCAAGATAACATCGATCTGGAGTTGTGTCCCCGATTATCGCCGTTGACCACCGGTCCCTGGCGACCGAGCGCCGCCGCCTCGCGAGCTTCCCCAAGTACAAGACGGACCAACATGATGGCACCTCTTCATGATATCTGACGGAGGGTTAGCTCCTCAACGAGGGACAGAGAGGGCCCCCTTTGTGAGTTCGGCCGGGGACGCAGAGTGAAATTCGTTCTCCCCTGATCATAAAAGAGAGAGAGAGAGAGAGAGAGAGACGGAAGCGTTTATACAGGTTCGGGCCGCTGGGAAGCGTAACACCCTACTCCTGTGTGCGGTGGATATGCGACTGGAAAATCAGGGGATACAAGTGTTTGCTCTCCCTTTCTCTCCTGTCTATCTGTTTTTCGTCCTCCCTTCTCCTCAGACCTGTGCCTCATTTTATATCTCAAGGGGCTACCACATGGGCCAAAAGGTTGCCTAAGATAGAAGGAAAACATTCTTTCACATTTAATGGCTGTCTTGTTGCTTGACTCGGAAGCCTCACGCTCAGTCGCTGCAGCATGGCCCTCATCCGGTCAGGCGACGGACACGGGGAACGTCTGTGTCAAACTCCATTAAATGGATGAAGACTTCTGCGTTTCGTCTGCATCGGGAAACGGAAATCATCTGACTGGAGTTGGCATACCAACTCCAGCCAAGGGACGAGAGGCAAAAGGCCCCCACCATTCTGATGGGACGGGGCAAGGCATGCTGCGCGACGCCTGACGTGCGGATAGCGCGCAGGCGCCCTGCCATCGTCTCACCCGTGATCTAACCGGTCTACGACCGGTCAATCACCGTGACCGGTTGTAGACTGGCCACGCACGCCACACGCCGCATTAAATGCGGTGTGGTGTGCTCACCTGAGCCGTCATTAATGCGGTTAGGTGGGCGTTGGTGACGCTCACCTAACCTCGCATATGTGGCACAAGCGCAGAGGGGGTTGAGGCGATTCGACCCTCCGGGAAGGAGTGGGAGCGGCCCGACCCTCAGGGGGACTAGGGAGGGCAGCCGTCACGTTACCCTCGGGCCCGACCCCTCCTCCGGGGGCGCCATGTGGGTGCAGGGGGCCGCCCATCCCTTTAGTCTTGGTACCCCCGGGCCCGTATCACTGGCAGTAGCCCCCGGCGTTAAGCTTGGCCGGGCCCTCTCAAGGGGCGTCCAGGTTTGACGCCACTCTTCCGGTCTAGTGACACGTGGGCCCGGGTCCCCGTGGTAAAATCCCAGCGTTCGCGATCCCACGCGCAGCAAGGAGCCGCCTCTCGGCAATAATGGGCAGCCACCTTGTAACCGCCACATTACTCGAGGCGGCGCGCGGACCGGGACACGTTGGTCCATTTTGCCACGGAATATAATGATGTCATTTTTTACGGTAACCGTGCGCAATTTAACACGGACACGATCTGCCTTGCCTCGACCGCAACGGCCGCACGACTAGCGCACGCGCCGGAAGCGGGCGAGTGGGACGAGTGGAGAAGTAGGCGCGGGAAACAAGGGGGCGAGTTAGTGGGCGCGAGAAACAAGGAGCCGAGCACAGCAGGGGCGAGGATATAAAGGGCGCCGAGGAAGGGATTTGCTTCCTTCCTCTCGCCACTTTTCCCTCGACTCAGCCAACCGTGCCCTAACTCCCTCATCTTCCTCGCTCCCTTCTCACCGCTCACACTCGACTTTCGCGTCCCCCTTTCGCCGGCGATATGACGCGGAGCTCCGCGCCGCTGGACGGCAGCGTGCTGCCACCCTCTTGCATTACTGGCGAGAGGCAGGCCAGGCTGCCGTGCCGGTTTATGCCGGCGTCGACCGGCCGAGAGGTGGTCATGCTGGGCGAAGGGCGCCCAGCGCCGCGCTACCCGGACCGGTCGATATTCTTTCTTTCTTTTGCTATGGCGGGGTTGATCCGCCGTTCTCCTCGTTCTTCATGGACGTCCTGGAGTTCTACGGGCTCCAGATGGTGCACCTCACCCCCAACGCTGTGATGACGCTGGCCATCTTCGCGCACCTATTGTCACACCTCGAAGTTTCTCCAAATCGTAAAAATCAAGTTTAATAATTTATTTGAGAAATTGTTTAATTAATCTGGAGAAAAATCCAATTAATTAATGCATTAAAGAAGTGGAAATGGCAGGGTGAAATTTTTCTTGAGTTCCCCATGTCAAAATACATTTACAGGATTTTTAGTGGAATTTTCAGAGCCCTAAAAATAATTTTAAATCAATTAAAAACAATTCGGAATTTAAATTAATCCCAGGGCTTTCTTTTTCCATTTTTTTTCTTTTCTTTTCCTTTTTGTTTTCCCTCTTGGGTCGGCGGCCCGGCCCAAGCCGCCGCGCCGCTCCGGCCACGCCCCTCCCCTTCCCGGGCCGGTCCAGCCGGCCTTCCTTCTCGCGCCCTCTCCCTCTCTCGGGCCGGCCGTAGGCCGCAGCCCACTCGCGCCGCGCTCGCCCGCAAGTCCACACGCCCTCCCTCTATCTCTCGGGATCACCGACAGGTGGGGCCCACCTGTCGGATGTTTCCCCAACATCCGGCCGGCGCCACCGCTCGACGCAACCGCCCGCCCCGCGCATCCCGCGCCACTCCCCCACCTCCTCCGCATCCGCCGCCCTCACCCACACCTTCCGCCCCACTCCCGCACGCCCCCATCGTGCACGTACTCACGAGACGACCGAGATTCAATTTTGGAATCCCGCCTCTCTCTCCTTCCCCGCTTTCCCACTCCGGCGAGAAATACGGGCCGATCCCGGCCACGTCCGCCCGCCTCGCACCTACAAAAACCACCCCCGCATCCTCCTCTCCTTTTCCTCTCTTTCGTCACCCGCTCTCGTGCATCTCACCGACTCCGCGTCGCCGTCCCCATCCAAATCACCTCCGCTGTCGCTCTGGCCCACGCTAGCCGCCGATAGCCGCCGCGCCTCGCCTCTCCACCGCCGCCGTCGGGCTCGCAAGCACGCGGGGTTTCCCGTCCGCCGCTCGCACCGCCGTCGCCCTCGGTGAGCCCTTCCTTTCCCCTCTTCTTCCTCTCCTCCTGCGTCCCTAGCCGCCGCGCGCCGCCTCGCCACGCCGCGCCACCTGAGCGCCGTCTCGCCGCGCCGCCCGCCGCCGCACTTCGTCGCCCGCAGCGCCGCCTCCCTCCGGCACTGACTTCGCCTGCCGCCGCCGCCGCGCGCCATGGCCGGCCCGGTCGAGCCTGAGCTCCGTCCGCCCGCCGCCCGCGCGCTCTTGGCTGTCCGATCAGCCGCCCGACCGATCGGGACCGCCCGCGCCACCTCCCCGGCTGCCCGCGTGGCCGCCCACGTGGCCGCCACGTCGGCGCCACGCCTGCGCCACGTGGTGCACCGCCGCCATGGTCCCGTGGACCGAATCCACGGTGGACCGGCCGCCGCCGCCCGTGACGCCAGCCCTGGGATTAATTGGCAATAAATTAATTAAGGTTTTTCTTTCTATAGTAAAAACACAGATAACTTCAAAAATTCATAACTAATTCATCCGAGCTTCGTTTAAGTCCATTCAAATTTCATTAAATTCATAAAAATGCAGAGAATCCATTAAAAATACTTTTGTGCTTTGTTTCAGTAGAATTATAGCATGTATTGTTGTTTGCTTTGTTTGTCGCTAGATTTCGATACCTCCGACCCGCCCGTTTATTTCGAGATCGTCGCAGAGGTAGCTTCAGCTCAGGAGCAAGGCAAGTCATGCTTCCATTGATCATATTGTACCTATATTTACAAATGTCTATTTTTTCGTAAACACTGCATTATTTCGCAATGTCATTTCATGTGGGTTTTTACCTATTGTACTCCGCCAATTATATTGATTATCATGTACCTTTGATAGCCTGGGTAATTAATCCATTGTTCGCTGATTTTAGGAATGCTTAGCCATGCTTAGCTAACTTAGCTCACTAAAGGGGATCACCCTAAATAATTATTTAATGTAGTTCCTATGGTGACACTTTGGTTTAGGAGCCACCATGGTAATAATAATTAATTAAAATATGCTAATGGTGGGCTGTGGGTGCATGGTTTTGATGGACGCACCCATGGCAATTAAGGACCGGTTCGCGGGAAACCCTGGAAGAAATACCGTGTGTACCACAAGCCAGCGTGGGCAACGGCTGGACTTGTAGTGTTGCTGTCTCTAGCTGACGTACCGGAATAGGGTGGGTGTGATGGAGTTGGGTCGGCGGGGGATTTACCCGTTGATCAGCTGCCGGATTCACCGTGGCACGAGGGGGGGCTGCCCGCTGCTGGATATAGGGAGCGGGGGCGAAACCCGTGGTGTGGTACGATTGGTTAGCGGAGGTTATGCGAAGGGTCCTGTCACAGTCTCTCTTCGGGTACTTTTCAGTATCGCGACGCATGGTTGACATGATGTTGAGGCTGTGTCTTGTGGGTACAGATGTACACCTCTGATCAGAGTAGAACTATTCGAATAGCCGTGCCCGCGGTTATGGGCGATCAACCAGATTCACCGTGATTAGTCCCACCTTCTTAATAATTGGATTTACTGGAACTGGTTTAGTTCAGGTGGTTGGTTTGGGCCTGTCGCAACGTGGATGTAGCATCGGACAGTGATGGTTTAATATTGTTTAATTAATTCAACATTTTACTACAGCTTTCAACTACTGTTTTTAAATGCTTACTTTATGCAAATAAACCCCTGCCTTCCTTTGGAATATCTTGCATCATGCCTCCTTTTCCGGCATGACTTGTTGAGTACCGTGGGTAGTACTCAGCCTTGCTTAATTTTTCCTCACACCAGAAGAGGAGTATGCGTCTGATGGAGGCTTCTCAGAGGAGTAGGCTTCGTCCGCCGTCGAGTATGCCTGTGGAATGGTGCCATCCCGCTGCAGGAGTCTTGTTCTAGTTTAGTCTAGTTGGTCTTCTTTTTCCGCTGCATTTTCTGTAAGACTTTTACTCTGTTTATAAGACGTGAAACTGTATGTCAACTTTATCGTTTGTGTACCCTGGCTGGTCCTGGACAGGGATTTTAATACATATTCTGCTTGGAATTCGGATTAGCGAATTTCTGGGCGTGACACCTATGCAAGATGTTCATTGGAGTGTGCCCGTCCCTTCGGCTGTTCCGGTGGTTCTTCACCGTACAACCGGTGTCACCGCCGATAGAGGTCGGGGGCTGTTACTTCCAGCCGCGCGGGCAGGTGGAGAACCGCTACATTCCCTGCGTCCTGCGCAAGAAGTGGGATGACTGGAACAGCGACTGGTTCTACACCGCTCTCTCTGACGAAGCGCGTCTTCGATTCCCGAGCCGGCCGCCGGTGCAGGCGTCGAGCTAGCGGGCGACGGTGGAACTGGGGGACTCCCACGATGCCGTCCTGGATCGCCTGGCCGGCCTACATCCACCGCCGGATCGCGCCGCTCCGGCAACGTGCCCGGGGCACCTGGGAGTACACCAGCCCCGACGATCTCCTGAGGACGCACCAAGGCCGCAAGTGGGACTGGGACCCTGAGGACCTCAGGATGGTGATCCAGCGCGTGCTGAACCTCAGCGTCGTGGAGTTGTCCCTCATCCCCCCGGGGATCTGTCACGCCCCAAACTAGCCCCGAGCGGAGGCCGGTGTAAAGCGATCCAAATTAACCTGTATGCCTGTACCAGTCCCAGGAAATAGCGTTGGTACAACAGGAAGATAGATTATCACAACAACGGCGGTCTCTTTATTAAGAGTAGGATTACAACCAAGGTTGGAACTGCGGACAGAACCCGAGTTCACAACAGCATTACAAAAAGGCGGAAGCGGAAAGCGGAGACTAGCCCTAAGCCACAAGCAAAGCCTTGGGGGAAGGCCGAAACCCTACTACTGCTCGAAGTCTGCTTGCTCCTGGAAGAACTCTTCCTCAGCGGGGTCCACCTCTTCGTCTTCGAGAACTGGGGAGGTTTAATTATATAGAGCAAGGGTGAGTACGGGAGTACTCAGCAAGTCAGGGGAAATTAAGTGTTTAATGCAAGCTTCAAGGAAAAGCCAGTTGTTTTTCACAATTGATTTTAGTTTAAGACTTTAGAAACATCTAAGTAAGTGCTTCTCAACGACACGGATGAGAAAGTGCGTCTCATCCGGCCGGAGCAGTGAAAATGTATCGATTGATTCTTGTCGGCACGAGAGGCTCCCTGCCAATCGTTCACCAACACCGGCTGCACCAACAGCCGTAAATCAAACACGTCGGAACGAGAGGCTCCCTGCCAATCGTTCACCGACACCGGCTGCTCCAACAGCCTTAAACCGAGCACAGAAGGGGAAAAACCTCACACACCAACAGCAGTTTACAAAGTGTTCATTAAAACTACGCTAAGGAATCACCTCACATCCGCCCATGACCGTGGGCACGGCTGTTCGAACAGTTATTAACCTCTGCAGAGGGGGTACACTTTACCCACACGACGTTACTAACCCCGAATCACCCAGCCCGTGACTCTCGGTCATGTCTGGTGACCTTGAGGCTTTCACGACAAGGCGTTTCGAAAGCCGACTCAGGGTCATTTTATGCCAACGGGAGGGGTCCCACGGACCAACACCAGGTCAGGTCCCAGACCATACTGTGCCAGGAAGCCCAGGGGTCCTCCCCGACACCACCCCGGCGAATCCACTTGTCCCTTGGCATCAAGATTTCCCTGGCCTAGCTAATTACTCAGCCAGGGGCGTCCCATATCACCCATGTGGTCGTACTTGACATATGCTCGGATGTAATTCCCAAAGAATCGGTCCTTAGAGCGAGAACGGGCAGACCGTACCTCCAGTACGTCTCCCGTACCGCGAGTTTTAGAAACTCACTTTATTTTCAAGGCACCGACCCAAGTGTCGGGTTTTCCAAGCATTTTGTAAACTCAAGTTTTACCCATGTGATTAATTTTAAAGTTTGAGGGGAGTCTCGATATTCGTACGCGAGGTGCGAATATCGAGATTTCACCTGAGGGGTGACAAGGGTGTCAGGGTATTCAATAATCAAGGAGGGTGAATGCAGCAATGAGTGGGGCCTGCCGGTTGTATCGCAAACCGAGGCCAAGTGCCAAGTGTAACCTAAGTAATGCATAGTTTGCGGAAATCAAAATACTTAATTTAAATTTATAGGTTCAATTGATCAAAGGTGACTTGCCTTGCTCGAGATCTTGAGCTTCTTCCTCGAAATCCGTGCACTACGGGTCTTCGGGCTCCGAGACTACACGTGAAACGAGACGACTCAACAAAGCGATAAAAAGAAGCCCTATTAAAGACCACTAAGCGTGCCATTGGATAGATCTCGATTTTTGAGAAATTTTGCAATTGGAACGGGGTTAATTGGACGAATGGTTGAAAAGATATGAATTTCCGAAGATTAAAGGATTTTCTGGAATAAGAAAAGGAATTATTAATTCCCTGGAAAAAGAAAAGAAGGAGGGATGCAATTTAGACTTTATTTTGGGCGGCTAAGGGCAGCCCAAAAGAATAGAACGGGCGCGGCCGAAATAATTGGGCCGACGGCCCGAAGGGATCGACCCATGGCCGATCGGCGCGCGAGAGGGGGATAGGCCGATGGGCCTAGCGGCCGATGGGCCGGAGGCCGATGGCGCTTGGAGGCCGAGCGGGCCGGAGAGGAGAGAGGGGCCGAGGCCGACTGGGCCGGTCGGCCAAGGAGGCCTAGATGGCCGGCCTGGCGGCGCGGCCCGGCCGATACGCGAAAGGGAGGCCGTTGGGCCAAGGGGGAGCGAGGCCGATGGGCCGGGGCAGGCCGCGGCCTACGCGGACGGCCGATCCGGTGGACCGTGCCCGTCGCGCGGCGCTAGGGCGGGGACCGCCTGTCGGCGGCGCGGTCTATGCGGACCGAGCGCATGGAGGGAAAGGAGGGAGTGCGCCGGCTGGCGCTCGCGTGGCGCCTGCGTGGCGGCCACGTAGGCCGGCCGGGCGAAAGAGGGGAGAAGGCGCTGGGCGACGGCGGAGGGGTTCGAGCGACGCGGTGCGAGGCCAGCGAAGGGGAGTGGTGCCGGAGCAAGAGGGGAGAGAGAGGAATCGAGCCGCCGGGTCGGATTCGCCGGAGGTAGGCCGATGGCGGCTGGCGACGACGCGGGGCTCGGCCCCGAGTGGCGGCGGCGATGCGGCGGGCGAGGACGAGCGACGGCGGTGCGGGGGCGGCGCCTAGGGCTCGAACACGCAGCGGTGGTGCTACCTAGCGCCTAAAGAAGGGGAGAAGAAGAGGGAGACGGCGGAACGGAGAGTTACCGTGAGAGGGGTTCGCCGGGGACGGGGGTGACGGCGCGGGGCAGCGGTGGCGCGGTCCCGGGCCGGGGAAGAAGAGGGAGAGAGAAGAACGGCGCGGCTGGGGGGCGACGCGGCTCTCCCTGGCACGTGCGGCGCACGTGGCCGGGGGGGCGCGGGCCAGAGCGGACTGGGCCGAGGCGGCACGCGGCCCAGCAAGAGGCCCGAGGGCAGAGGGAGGAAACTTAGACTTTTCCTGAGAGAAAGAAAGGAGGAGTTTGAGGGCTCGGATTTGAAATCCGATTTCGCGGTTTTCTCCGGGATTGAACTGAGAGGGGAAACACGAGACCTTGGCACACGACAAGACTCAACCGAAGAGCAACTTTCGCAAGTAGGGTTTTTAGCAAATTAGTTTTCCCGCTAACGCCGCGACAAAACGGGCGTTACAGGATCCTCCCCTTCTGCAGCGACCCCAAGTGTGCCAACATCCTGGCCATCATGCAGACGGTTGGTGCCTCGGGGGACCGGGCTCGCCGTGGGTGTAGGGGACTGCCCATCCCTTTAGTCTTGGTACCCCCGGGCCCGTATCATCGACAATATCAGTGTTGATCTTGTTTATGAGATCCTCCTCCATTTATCGACCAAGTCCTTCCTCCGCTTCGACGCTATCTGTAAGGCATGGCGCTGCATCACCATCGATTCGGCGTTCATCTTTAACTCTTTGACCATGCACATCACCACCTGCTCGAGGCCCTCATGTACACCACTCTCCGTGGTCCAACTAGAGAGATTGATATGGAATTGGATGACCTATCAGTCACCGTCCACACCAGGCGCTGACATCCAAGCGGCGCCACCCTTGCATGCTTCCCTAAGTACAAGAATCGTGAAGCAGTCACCAAGCACGAGCATTATTGCCTCCTTCTGGCCTCATGCGTAGGGGTGGCAATTACCCTCATTGGGTCGGGGGCGGGGTAGGATTCTCAGGGTAGGGCCTCGCAAAATTTCGGGGACGGGCGGCGGGGATTGTAAGTTACCTGCGGGTGACCTATAGGGAACCTGGGATGTAAGTTATTGATATAAAGGTAGCCCACTCCAAAAATATAAGCCCATCTAGCCCATTGCAAGTTGTCCATATATAAACTTAACCCTAATTCCTCACTCCCTCTCCCCCATCCTCCCTCATCCAGCCGCTAGCCCCAGCCCCTATCGCCGCACGCGCAAACCTCAATAAGAGTGCACGCCGCACGACACACGGTGCATCTCTGGACCAACCCTCATGCGGCCGTGGCAAAGAAGGCCACCGGCGATCCCTCCTCTGTGTTGTCTCGTCTCCGCCGCCGGTCAACGTCCCCACACCACGCCGGATTCCTCCTTCCTCTCACCACGTCAAATCGCTGCCTCATTGTGAGCCACCTCATCGTCATCAACTATTCGCCACACGCCTCGTCGGCTGTCGCCGAGCCACCACGTTGGCCATCCCATCATCTCCTCGTCTCCCCATATGCGTTGCACCACCACATCCTCCCACAGCGCTCCTCCTCCTAGGTATGATAAATTCTCTTAAGTTAATTCTTAATCTCCTCCTCTCCACCCATAAAAAATATTCATGTTTTCACCTATTCACAATCCCACATACAACATTTAAGGGGAGTACCATTGTTACCTGACATCATTCATTTTAGATCCAATATATGCAAAAAATGGTTTCAAAGATTTTAGTCACCAGGGAGCTACACAACCCTGAGAGATAATTAGGAATGATAGTGTGTTCAGATTAGAACTATGGGTAGGTCAATAGTAATAAATGTACAATGCATATATCCTTAAAAAAGTGTAAACTACAGATACATCTAAATATGTAGGTTAATAATAATAAATGTATACTACATATATCTAAAAAAGTGTGTACTACATATATGTCTAACAATTGCATAGTAGACACAAATTTCTCAAAGACAAGAATAAAAGCATGAACTGGAGAGTAAATTTATTTCTCCTTTAAAACAAGAGACTCTATACAAAAAATGTGAAACATAATCCCATCACATGTGAATTATTGAATGTTGGATTCAAATCCAATGTTCCAGATCTGGTTTACCGCTTAAATAGATCTCCTCTTTCACCTCCCAAACCCTACTCTTCTTGATCCCGCTGCACGTCGTCACCTCCCAACCTCCCCCTACCCTTGGATGTCACCGTCCTCAGCCGCTGGAGGCTCGTCGTACCCATACTCAATCCGTTGTCTTCTTTGTCGTCTCTAGAGGTCAGTGTCTCAAAATCTACCTACATCACCTTCACCTCCTAAACTATCAGATCTTCCTTGTCCTCCTATCAACCCCACCCATCATGCTATAAAGAAGATGACGTTGCCACCCTGCCACCCGATTCTCTATCTCCCACCAACGGTGCACCGTCTAACCTCAGGTGGTCCTTTTGTCCTTAGCACCCTCCTTTGTTCTATGCTTCTCTTGCCCTCACTCGTAAGCGATTTAAATGTGACCTCAGTTCACCAAGATTGCCGAAGCTAGAGGAGAAACTTATTCGTGCATCAATCGTAAAGTAGACCATGAGATCAGGAACTCAAAAGAATTTGCTCATAATTTTAATATGAATGTTTATATTCATTTTTTAATACAATTTTTGATATTCCTTTTTAACTATGAATGTTATTTACTACATGTGAGCAGGACATGAATGTATGTAGAGATGATGAAGCAAAAGCAGACAGCAGGTAACTTGGCTATTGACGGCGATCTCACCTACAAGATCCTCCTCTGGCTGCCGGGCAGGACCGTGCTCCGTTGTGGTGCTGTCTGCGAGGCATGGCGCTGCATCACCACCAATCCGACGTTCCTCGCCGACCATGCGCGCCACCGCCCACTGGAGGCCCTCCTATACAACTCCTTCGGTAAGGCATGCAGCGCGCTGTCGGTCGCTGTTCACCACCAATCGGCGGTGCCAGAGCAGTGGTGCCTAGCTTGCTTCCCTAGCTACAAGAACAGCGGGACAGGGAGGTTGCCCCGCCTCGGCGTCAGTGAACGGCTCCTTCTTTTCAGGAAGGGCATCGGCCACTGCGTCATATGCAACCCTATGACGCGTCAGTGGGCCGAGCTCCCACGATTGACCAGAGGCGGAAACTTAATGGAACGCCACCGAGAGTCTGGGTTCTACTTCCACCCTCAGTCCGGCGAGTACCGGCTACTTTGCCATTGCAGTATGAACCGAGCGGTGTACTACATGGTCCTCTCGGTCGGCAGTGATGAACCCTGGTGGCTCGATGCGTGGAAGCCACTGCGATAGAACTATTTGGTACCACCCAATACACCAAATCGATGATGACACCGATTGCTCTTCATGGCCATCTGCATTGGCTGCAGCATCCGGAGGGTAGGCTCACCAACCATATGGTGGCGTTCGACATGGTTGCCGAGACATTCAAGCAAATGACGCCGCCTCCAGTGACCACAAAGTTCTTTGCAGACCTGCTAGCCACGGATAAGTTTCTCATGGCATCAGAGTTCACGGACTTGGGCGTGGACCTCTGGGTCATGGAGCGCTATGGAGCCATGGACGAGAGGTGGGAGCTCCGGCACCGTGTCGTGCTGCCATTGCAGCTAAGTGCGACCCTTGAATGTCCTCTCCTTATCGAGGGAGGCGACAACGGCGATGTCATTATGGGGACCACCTATGGCTTGGGGGTGTACAACGTGAGGAGCAAGACATTCACGATCGTCGTTACCGTCAAGTCACGCGACGCCCTTCTCCTGTCGCGGAACATGCTCAGGGAGAGCCTGGTGCCACACACCTTCTTCAACAATCAACAACAGCACCCAACCTGCTAGCCATTGTTTTGCTTCCTCTCTTGAAAGATTAGTTTGGAAAGGAATAATGTCGTTTAATCTCCTACAAATTCGTTGGATGATTCTCCACCGGTTGGGTTGAGAGCCCAGTTTAATCTATCCATTTAAATTCCTAGTACATTGTTGTGTGCCTTTTCAGACTTGCAGTTAAATATTTGAACAAGTTATGTTTATGCTACACTGGAAACACAAATTTGTTTGTTTGTTTATGTTTAGACAAGTTATGTTTATTGCAATCTCCATGTATTTTTCATAATGCATCAATCTATTACTTTAGCTATCTATTTATATGTTTCATGCAAATGTTTGTTAAATTCTTGTTTTTCTTGAGTTGCAACCGGTGAACTTTGTGGAAAATCATCAATCAGTAAAGACTTTCTTGTAGTTGCCCCAAAATCCTAAGGCTCTATTCACGTTGGATTTGATTTTGTGCGTCAAATTAAAGTAGTTTAAAATTTTATAGTTCATCTAAAATAGGAACCAAATGATTCATCCAAACAAAAGCTCGTTCCATGGATTACAGAAGCTAGTAATACACGATTTTTTTTAAAAAATTGGATCTGGAGCTGTGTCAATCCAGCTCTGAGATTTTCTCGTAGTTGCGCCAAAATCCGTCATGTCGTTTAGGCTGTGTTCAGGAGATGGGGTTATCCCGCACGGAAAACAATGTTATCTATTAACACGTGGTTAATTAAGTATTAGCCTTAGAAAATTTGAAAAATAAATTTATATGATTTTTTAAAATAACGTTTCTATAAAAAAAATTTAAAAAAATATACCGTTTAATAGTTTGAAAAACGTGCGTGTAAAAAACGAGAAAGATGAGCTGAAAAAGAAGGGAAGAACACAGCCTTGGAATTCAGCGGTTCAGCCCAACTTTTTTATTTGAAGGAAAAATACAGCCCAACTTGGTAGTGGGCCTCTTTTTCATCTCCATCTACTGGGCCGGCCTCCACTGGAGAGAAGCCGTCTCCGCCGACACGGCGACGTGGTCGAGCCAGACCAGATAGAACGACGCGACGCGAGCCGAGATCCCCAACCCGCAGGCGGCCACTCCACCGGCGGCGGCGGCGGCGGCGCGAGCACACGATCCCCCCACCTCCGCCGCCGATCCAGGGATGGCGCTGCCGTCAAGCGCCTCTACCACGGCGCGGATACTCACCGTGCCGGCGCTGCTCCTCCTCCTCTCCTCCGCCGCGCTCCTCGTCTTCCTCATCCTCCCATCCCTCTCCCCTTACCCCGCCGCTCACCTCTGCGCCTGCTCGCCCCCAACCACCACGCACACCACCACCACCGTCACGACGACGACGACCACCGCCTCCCCGGCTCCCGTCACCACCTCCCCCGCCGACGTCGCCTGGCTCAAGGCTCAGCTCGCGTCCAACTCCCTCCCGCTCCTCGCATCCCACGACGCATGGCACCGCCTCCGCAAGGGCATCAACCCCCGCACCCGCGAGCAGCAGCTCTTCGACATCAACAGGTATACCCCCCCCCCCATCGAATACTCAGCCACACTGATTCATACTTCAGATCGCTGCATTTCGATTTAGATGCTTCGCCGCTGCGCTTCAGCTCGATGCAGTATTAGTCTAACCTTGTTAGATTACCTTCTGGAGTAGTTAGTTCCAAGTAGGCAAGTACACTGAAAAAAATGACGCAATTGAAATTAAAATCTTAGTAATGCACCTGCATTGCAGGCACCATGGGATCTCGCATTACCCAGATGAAGAGGCAACTAACCACACTGCTCTTCCTTGCCCCGGGGAGCTCCTGGTTGAAGAGCACCATAGTAACTATGGCGAGCCATGGGCCGGTGGCCGCGATGTCTTCGAATTCCTTGCTAATGCCTCAGTGCTCACGCCTAGAGACCAAGTTCTTGAAATTGGATGTGGGACTCTTCGCGTCGGTCTTCACTTCATTCGGTTTCTGGAGGCTGCCAAGTTCCATTGTCTGGAGCGGGATGAGCTGTCCCTCATGGCCGCGCTTCGCTATGAACTGCCAGCGCAGGGGTTGTTGTACAAGCGACCAATGATCGTGAGAGGGGAGGATATGGATTTCAGCAGGTTTGGGGATACTGTTATGTATGATCTTATTTATGCAAGCGCCGTGTTCCTTCACATTCCGGATAAGCTTGTTTGGACTGGGCTCAAGAGGCTTGCAGGGAAGCTGAGGCCACAGAGAGGGAGGATTTTTGTGTCACATAACATTAAGTTTTGCTCAAGATTGGGTGGTGATGAGTGCACACGGCGGCTCACGGAATTGGGGCTCGAGTATGTGGGGAAGCACACTCATGATAGCTTGTTGTTTAACCATTATGAGATTTGGTTTGAATTCCGAAGGCCAAAAGTTTAAGTCTTGATAGTTGGGAGATAGATTGGTGGTGGCATCCATTTTGTAATTTTGGTGGTGTGAAGTGCAGAGAAAGCTGCGGCCTGTAGTTATATGCAATGAGCTCTGACCTGAGATTGAGATCATTGTTTGCTGGGTGTCGAGTTTACTTTCGACCGTACTCAGCACACAGGATGAAAGATCCAATCACTCTTGAGCCTTACGAATTACATCTGGTGAGTGGTGATTGAAGGCTGTAGTTTTCATTAGAGCCAATTATTGGATTTACTGTAATGCTACTAATTTTTCTGCAAGAAATGTTTTGGTAGCTCAAGCCATATACATTCTTAGAGCACAGCATACCTACTATGATTAAACTAGAATTGTATCACCACGCAAGGTTTAGTAATCTGTCACAAGGATAACTCTGTTATGCTATATGATCAAGGAGTACACTTTTGTTATGATACGGTGTCTTTATAAATTGTTCGATCCATAAGTGTACCGTGTTGCTAACTTACAGTGGATCATATATTGTTAATTAGTTGGATGCATTACGCGTACCATGGAACTGTTGATATAATAAATCGGTACTTGACGTGGCGACTAAATGTATACAGGTCTGATCTCAGCTGGAAATCTTGGTGGATTGTAAAATGGACTGAATCTTCTCATGTCTAAAAAATAGCCTAAATCCCCCTCAAAAAAAATCATGGCTTACCAGTCACCATTAAATCAGTTACTGTGCTGAAAATAACTTTTCATTTGAAGAGAATAACCATCATTTCAACTTGAGCATATGCCCTTTATGTCATGATTCGTGGGTTTTGCGGCTTTTGCCTAGCTTGGGTTCTGTACTACTAAAGATGCTGACATGTGACCTGGCTGGTCCATCCTTTCAATTTCAAGATTTATTTCTGCTGTGGGACTAAAGAATCACTCTTCTTTTGATTCTTCTTTAGAGCATCCGCTGTGCATCAGCGGCCTCCATAGCTGATCCTCTCACGGCTGTATTTTTGCCTGCACATTCAGTATTCAGCTTATTTTCCTTCTCTTTACACAAACTTAATCTCCTAATACCCCATTTCATGTAATGAACTCCACAAGAAACCATCATGTTTTCTTATAAAATGAAGGGCCAGGTGATTTTCCTTTCGGCAAATCCTGTTTCAGCTAGTATATATGAGATTATGTTGCTGACTTGCTGTGGGTGATCCTTGCTTGTCAGCACTCAGCAGCTGCTTGCTGTTGGAATTTCAAGTCTGATCATATGCATATACTTAGTGCTGATGATACATACATAGACCAATGGGGTGCCTTGAATTCATTGTCAACTTTTGTGTTAGCCAGTGTATTGCAGGCGGCTGCATCACGCCTGAATTGGTCCAGACCAGACTGCAGAAGAAGAAGAAGAGAAGAAGAAGAAGAAGAAGAGGCTGAAGGGTGGCCGTCGCCGTCGGAGGCTGAAGAAATCGCTGCCGCCGGGGACCCCTTGGAGCGCGTCCTGTTGTTGTATTTAGACGGGTCAGTGTAACCATCCTCGAAAGAGACTCGCATCCTCTTCCTTGTGCAATCTATCTACTAGTAGTACTTAAAACGAAGAAGCATTGGGTGATGGCGTCTTCTGTGCATTCACTCCGTCTGATCTACCAGCTTCACCGGTAACTCGGATGATTTTGGCATCACAAGCTTGAGATTTTTGTGCTCTCTGTGCTGACGTGTTCCCTTCATGCTCAGAGCATGCACAATTGTTTAAGCTACGGCCGGTAAACCATAGAAAAATGAAGGAAATAACCAAAAGCGTTTGGAAGACTTTATTTTTAGGTCTTTTAATTTGAAGAAAAAACATAGATATTTTGTAGGATTCTAATCCTATAAGATTTTTTTTATATGGCCCTTTGAAACAAAAGATTGAAAACTATTGAATCCGATGAAATTTCTAAGTAATGTCTCAATCCATATAAGTTTTGAAGAATTTTTAACATGAGGTCCAACCAAAGATTTTCTATGAATCTATCTCTCTCATCTCTACGTTTTTCCTGTGATTCAATCAAACCATTATTCTTATATTTTTCCTACATTTTACAATCATCTGTTTTGTTAGAATTCTATGTTTTTTTCTATTTCTTCGTTTTTTCAATCCTTTGATTCAAAAGGCCCTAACGTCTGGAGAAGTACTTAGGCTTGTCTATATGCATAGTTAGAAATAAAGTCTTTTTAAGAACAGAAGTAGTAATTTACAAGTAAAACTTTTATATATTTATTATTAGTTATTTAAAAATCAAAGTTGGAAAATATGCTATGTTGAAAAAAAAACTCAAATTACTTTTTCAAACTTTTAATTTTTGACTGTAGCAAGTAGTAGGGACTAGGGAGTAAATGATCGGAGCATCCAGGCTCCGGTGTTAAAAAAATCAATAAAAAGCTTGTTTGATGTTTGACTGTTCATGATTAATCAGTAGTAGTTTGGTTTTGAAAAGTTTTATTCAGACCCCCACAAAATCTATCATACGTTTTGTTCAATGTGTGAAATCTCCCAGATTCTACAAGAGTTCTCTCGACTGCTACGTCTAAATACTGCGGACCGTGTGTGGATCAGTGCGACACTGTGTGTGTTAACGTAAGGACACTCCCTCTTATAAATCGATTGATTTTTTTGTCATTTTTTTTAAGTTTGATCATGATTTAACTAAACTAATTTGATATTCTAGATATCGTTAATTTATTTTATAAATTCGATAAAACTTAACAAAGTTTGACAAAAAAAATTAAAACTAAACGACTTCACGTATGAAACAGCTCACTAGTACTCTTGTCATCTCCATTGAACCCTAATTTTGTAGTTATGCGACGATGCGATGGGAGGCAGCAGCGTTGTTGTACAGCAGAGTTCCTCACACGTGGTGTCGTGGTGACAAGTCATGTGGGCGTGAGTCGCGTGACCTTTTCGCTTTCTCCATTGCACACATACACATGGCTTGCATTGCAATGTCGCCTCCCCTGCCGTTTCCAGCAAAGTGTCTCGCTCTCACTCTCTCGCGCGCCGTCGGCTTCAGCTCCCTCATTACTGCACACTTGCTTGCTCACACTTGTCCTCCTCCTCCGCTTCTTCTTATGCCTCAACCTGCTCCTGCATCTTCTCCTCCTCCTCCTCCGCTTCACTTGACCAGAGATCGATCTCCATCTCCTCCCGAGCTGTACACGTGAAGCTGTCTTGGTTCGGTACGGTATCCATGGCGCGGGATGACGAGCAGCAGAAGGCGGCCAAGAAATTAGCTGTGTCCGGTTTGGATGGCGGCGCGGCGGCGAGTTGCTGTGACTTCTGCGGCGGCTTGCCGGCGGTGGTGCACTGCCGGGCCGACTCGGCGAGGCTGTGCCTGCCGTGCGACCGCCACGTCCACGGCGCCAACACGGTGTCCACACGCCACGCTCGCGCGCCGCTCTGCTCCGCCTGCCGCGCCGCGCCCGCCGCCTTCCGCCGGGACGCCGCGCGATTCCTCTGCTCCAACTGCGACTTCGACGAGAGGCGCCGCGGCAGCATCGGCAGCGACGGCGACCTGCCGCTCCATGACCGCGCCACGGTGGAAGAGTACACGGGTTGCCCGTCGATCGGGGAGCTCGCGGCGATCCTCGGCGTCGTCGGCGGCGATTCCGACAAGCCGGCCGACGATGGCTGGTGGTCCGCGAGCTGGGAGGAGGCGCCACAGGTGCTGCGCCTGGATGACATCATCGTGCCGACCACCTCCTGCCATGGCCTGCAACCTCTCCTCACACCATCCTCCCCTGAGGTAGGTAGCAATAGTACTGCTGTTACTGTTCATCATCGAGGAAAAAATCACTTCCTCCGTTTTTAAGTACGACGCCGTTAAAGTAACTTTTACTTAACGTTTAATCACTCGTCTTATTATTATTATATATATATATATATATATATCATTTATTTGGTTGTGATTGATTTTATCATAAAAAAACTATAATTTTAACTATATAAATTTGTACTAAATTTTTAAATGAGACGAATGATCAAATGTTATATGAAAAATCAATGACATTGTATATAAAAAAACGGAGGTACGTAGTACTTTTAATTTTATTTGTTTGACCTTAATCATGTGGTGCAAAAGAATCGGAGTTCGCCGGACAACGGGGAGCTGGACGGCGAGGTTCTCCGGCAGCTAGGGGATCTTGCCAAGTCAGAGGTGGCGGCGCAGGCCACCTTTGTGGCCGGCGATCAGCTGGTTTCATGGGCGTTACCGGAGTTCACTTCTGGGCACGGTGATTTTGGCATTGAGGCTAGCCATGAGGCAGCAAGCACTACAGTACCTTCTTGTGAGGTTTGATTCTGTCACTTGACAAAATTTACTATGCTATTGATGTTCTTGTTCTTGAATTCAATGCGTAAACGTCAAGAGTACGGCAAAATCATGCGTGATTTGGCTTTTCCTGCCAAATTGTTGTATCAATTTAATGAAAAGATTATGCACAAAGCAGTAGCCAAAACTCTGGATCTGGGAATGAATCAAATGATAAATAGCTGACAAGCCCTTGGAGATTTGGTATGTAAAAACATCAAAATAATTCTAACTTTTCCGACAAAGTTAGCATGCATGTATGGGTATAGTATTAGTAAATGCCGTCAAAATGAAATGCATTAGAATATCATGCCAATAGAGACACCGAGACTATTCAATCAATGATATTCTATTCGAAACCTATCGGCCTGGTAGTGATATTTATATGCAGTGTTAAATGCGACCTTTATAATTCAATCCCAAAAAAATCCCTTTCAATAGAGTGTCACATGTCCACATGGGCATTTTAATAATCCATGTTCAGTAGCACTCCTTAAGCCGGTTAAAAACCACATGATCTGTCTTTCTCATCCTGATTTCAATTTGTCACAGAATGAAACATGGATGTCAACTGATTGCACTGACCCTACTGATGCAAGCAAGACGGAGATCGCACGCGAGGAGGTTCCACCAAGCTCATCTGCCGAACCGTGCCTCTCCTCGTTCGTCGAGATTTCAGAGATTTGCCCCAGCATGAGCTACAGCGGCAGTGGCATCGGCAATGGCAGCCATGATCCATCAACCCCGGCAATGCCAACGCAAGCTCTCCCCAAGAAGGGCGTCTATGACATCGCCTACCCTGACCGGGGCATGGTAATTTCTCGCTACAAGGAGAAGAGGAAGAACAGAAGGTGAGGCATTCTCACCTGGCAATTCTACTGAATTTTTCCTCCCTTGAAGGAGATGCATTCATTGCTCCATGTTCTTGTGTTGTTCTGAAATCGCAGATTCGACAAGCAGATCCGGTACGAATCGCGCAAGGCTCGTGCCGATGGCAGATTGAGGATCAAGGGACGCTTCGCGAAGTCGAACTAGGCATGATTTCTTGGTCGCCTTATCAGCTTCAATTTCTAGCATGGGCACGAGGGACCCTGCTACAATTCCTCCATTTGTATGATGTATTATTGATGTGTCGGCAGCATATGATTTCCTTGCGTTTTCTTTTCCCAGCTTTGTGTGGTAGCATTGTTCAGTACTAGTAGTAATAACTACATTTGAGGAGAGTTGATCCAAATCCAACTCTTCTGTCTCGTTGTAGAAAAGGTTCAGTGTTAGATGTTTGTGTTGCCATGATGTTTGCTTTGTTCCAATTCTGATTTAAGATTCCTACTGGTTATTGCAAAAATGTTATCTATAGTTGCTTGTCTAATGGCAGATGCTGAAAATGTAATCCATTTCCTTTATCTAAATATATTAGAGTACGGGCAATATTTTAGAAGTTGGCACCACATTCTTTTTTTGGCAAAAAAAAAAGTCACTATCATGGACTCCTGAATTCAAACTTTAAAAATATCAAGAATTTTCATAACGAAAATTCATAGATCAATCATTACCCTGATGAAAATGGCTGACCAAAATTTATAGATCAGTACCTATAAAACCAAGTAAAGGACGACTAAAATTAAGCACATGGCTGATGTCCTGATGAAAAATGATACTCCATTGTACGACAGGATCTACTTCAGCATGATTCCAAAAGATACTTGAAAACATCTTGTTGCGATGTGTACTTAAAAGAATCTCTGGAGAAGAATCTCAATTCACACATGCTTGAAAAGTCAGTAGAGTTAATTTTCAGGGGGTTTCTTGGATACTGTGGTCTCATCAGTCATCAGTGTATTTACTCACCAGTCACCAGTGTCACAGGGACAACGGTCCAGCCCAGCAGAGTAACTGTCTCTGATTTTTTTTTTTCGAACAAGATAACTGTCTCTGAATTATGCGAAAGTAAGTGTGTTATTCTGCTCATGATTACTTTCAGAATGTACGAGATTAAAAATCTTGGCTTTGCTTTACCCCACTATCATTTCAAAGGATTACATATCAAAACCAAAGTGTTATATACACGGTGGTGTCCCCGTAAAGACGGATGAAAAACACTCAGACTGAACTACTGAAGATTAGATGGAGATTTCAGAGTCAATGGGAGCAAATATTCATCTTCTTAACGTTCGGTTTTTTTTTCGATGTTTATTTTTTGCAAGGGTTCACCAAATCCGGTGTTAGTGATTTTCTCGGTTTCCACGAAACCGTTGACTTCCGACAAAATCCTGTCAATTTTTTTGTCAAAAACTTAAAAATCAGTTTGAATTTTTTTTGTAATTGACCAGAAAACCGAGCTGTTTGTGTTCTCAGCCGGCCTAGAAAATCCAGTTTTCACTCAACCAAGTTGTTTTTATCGGTTTTGTAAACGCTGATCAACATATTTGTGCTAGACATTACTGCGGCAAGTTAATTTCTAACGCTAGTAAAGCTCCTGAGGCAAAAGGATGAGCTGGAGAAAAAATGCATCAGGGAATGCTTGAACAAGCCAAGCAAACTGAACACGCAAGCAATATCAAACTGATCCTGTACAAGATTACTACAGGTCATAGCTTTCTTTTTTGATTTTGTTATATATTCGTCTAAAGATTTATCAAATATAAATACAGTATAATTATAATATAATTACATGTATATATAACTTTTATATAATTTTAAATTGTTAGATTTACCTCAAGATCCTTGCAAGTTGAGAAAAAAATAATAGCACGCGCACAAGTGAGAAGATTCGATCTCGTGATCTCTGTTTCGTGAAAATAACATATTACTGCGGGGTTTTTGAAAGTCATATACAAATTATATTATATATTATAGTTACGTTCAAGTTACAATATAATTACACTATGATTATATTATATTTACATCAACATGGCTAGTTTTTTATTTTCAGGAAATGGGCAGCATTTGGCGCCAGCTCACATACCCAACCAAGATTAGGGCTCCCGACGCTCACGCGCGCTCCGTGCTCTGCGCCTCCAAACGCGCGCGCGCCATTTCTTCTTCCAGCGATAAACCGAGCCGATGGCGCACGCATCCCAAGGCCCAAACGCCAACGCCAACGCCAACGCGAGTTTTAGCTAAGCTAAGCTAGCGCGGCCGGCACGTCGCCTTCTCCTTCCCTTTCCTCTCCTCTCCTCTCGTGTCGCCGATGAGCAATCCGGCGAGGTGCGCCATGAACTCGGTGTTGGTAACGCATGCGGCGCACCACGCGGCGAGGTGTGGCCATGTCCGCCGGGAGAATGCCGGGATTGCGCCGGCGAGGGTCGGGTTCAGGCAGGCGCGTCGCGGCGGCGGCAGGAGGGACCTGAGCGTCGCTGGGCTCGGCCGGTTCGTCGGCTACGCCACCGGCGATCACAAGAACAAGAACCATGAGGCATTGATGAAAGCAATATAATCCAGATTTTGTTGGAAGCATTAATGGTGATCGATCGAGATCGTAAATTCGTAATGTGGTGTGTCAGGTGGACGACCTGACGCCGGTGAGGCTGTTCGTGGGGTTGCCGATCGACACGGTGACGGACGGCTCGACGGTGAACAGTGCCAAGGGCGTCGCCTCCGGGATGCGTGCAGTGAAGCTCCTGGGCGCCGACGGCGTCGAGCTGCCGGTGTTCTGGTCGGTGGCGCAGCCGGAGTCGCCGGAGCGGTTCAGCTGGGCGGGGTACAGGGCCGTCGCCGACATGGCCCGCGACGAGGGGCTCAGCCTCCGCGTGACGCTCCACTTCCACGGCTCCCCCGGCGGCAGCGTCCCCTTGCTCCCCGTCTGGGTGACCACCGCCGCCGACGACGACCCCGACATCCTCTTCACCGACCGCTCCGGCGGCCGCCACGACGACTGCCTCTCCTTCTCCGTCGACGAGCTCCCCGTTCTCCACGGCAAGTCGCCGCTCGACTGCTACGACGCCTTGTTCCGCAGCTTCGCCGACGCCTTCCAGGACCTGTTCGACTCCACCATCACCGTACGTCGTCGCCATGGATGCGTTGCGTGCATGCTCGAGTTGGAGTGACACGGTAGCTTGATGGTGCAGGATGTGACGGTGGGGCTGGGGCCCAACGGCGAGCTGAGGTACCCGTCGTACCCGCCGGGGAGCGACGGGAGGGGGTTCACCGGCGTGGGCGAGTTCCAGTGCTACGACAAGTACATGGTGGAGCAGCTGAGGCGGCACGCGGAGGAGGCCGGCGAGCCGCTGTGGGGCTTGTCGGGGCCGCACGACGCGCCGAGGTACGGCGACTCGCCGGACGCGTGCGGCTTCTTCAAGGATCACGGCGGGTCGTGGCAGAGCGGGTACGGGGACTTCTTCCTGTCGTGGTACGCCGGGCAGCTGGTCGGGCACGGCGACCGCGTGCTCGCCGTGGCCAACGGCGTGCTCGCCGACAAGCCGGTGGAGCTGTCGGCGAAGGTGCCGTTCTTGCACTGGTGGCACGGCGCGCGGTCGCGGCCGGCGGAGGCGGTGGCCGGGTTCTACAAGAGCAACCAGAAGAACGGGTACAGCCCGGTGGCGAAGATGTTCGCGCGGCGAGGGTGCACGGTGATCGTGCCGGGCATGGACGTGTGCATGAACAAGCAGCACCGGATCACCGGCTCCAGCCCCGACCAGCTGCTTGTGCAGATCAAGAACGCGTGCCGCCGCCACGGCGCGCGGATCGCCGGCGAGAACGCCTCGCTCGTCGTCACGCACACCAGCAGCTTCTCCCGCATCCGGAGCAACCTGCTCACCGCCGAGAGGATGCGCCCGGGCCACTTCACCTACCAGCGGATGGGCGTCGCCTTCTTCTCGACGGAGCACTGGCCGCCGTTCGTCGAGTTCGTGCGCGGCGTCGTCTGCGGCGAGTGGCCGGACGAGGACGAGCCCGGCGACGAGGACCGCGACGTCGCCGACAATGCCAACGCCATGGAGGCCCAAACTGTTTGACTAGTCTCTCTCAACTACTCCACTACTCAAACAGCTCTCTCAATTGCCAATTTCAGATGGGATGATCCAAGTAGTAGTGGATCGGACTTTGAAGAGTTGTACATGAATAATGTTTATGTCTCTATGGAGATTGCATCCAGCTCAATCTTTTCTCTTTTTTTTTAACGAACCGGCAACGTGTCAATTTCATTGAATATAGGAAGAAAACTATGTACAAGTGTGAAGAAAATATATATGTACAGGGAAAGAAAATAGGACGCCTATGGTAGGAGCCAGGATAACCGCCTGGCTCCTGCTAGGACCCATGTTTTCGCATCTTCTTTGATTTTTGCTCCAAGTGCTAATGTCAAGAGTTCCTTTTGTCGGAAAACCCTTTGGTTCCTTCCCTTCTATATCTACCGGGAAACAAGTAGGATGAGTGAGCGCGTTCAGCTCAAACTAAATTTGTAATTGCATTCAGTGGATTACAGATCACTTAACTGTACCTCTGTTCTGATAAAAACCCTCATCTTAACAGTTAATAATCCACTCAAAACAAAATCATGTATACATAGAAATCTATCATTTTAATAAAAACCACAATGAGAGGGTAATAATAAATAAGAAGCACATGGTAACATTACTTTTCATGAACAATGAGCCAGAACATTATTTAGATGTGAAAAAAAAAGGGTCTCATGTACATTTCATGAATTTTTGAAACAAGATCCAATAGCTCTGCTTCATTCCGGTAATAGAAGAATGTAACATAAGCATATCTATGCAAACAGATACATCTATGGATTTCCAAAGGGACAAGTATACATAGATACAATTCTGAGCTGTCAATTGTGGTTATCCAACACCTGTAGGTAAACTCTTAAGGCTTCCAAGTGACTCAAATGTTTCAGGTCGAACATATTTCAAGAAAGCTAAATTGCAGGTTACATATCCCTATTCAACTAAAATGTTAGATTTAAGGCAACTTTTATTTATGTCTCTATTCTGCAGGGTTCCAAAAGGTGGAAGCAACTAAGCAGAGTGCATGACCAGCTTGCAAATTGCAATGTGGCTCTTCAGGAAATGGCTCAGGTGCCAAACCAAAAAAGAGATACATGGAAGAAAGAATCACACCTTCACTCATTCGCACGCTATTTTGGTGTCAAAGCTGCTCAGGCATATCGCAAATGCCTGAAATGCCGAGATAGGATAACGGTAGTCCATGGTGAACATGTCCTTACCAACTTTACCAAACTGGAGGATCACATCGTCGTGTTCCTGGCAGGTTGGGTTACTCTCGTCTGAAGCCACCAGCTGGAAGTTCTTTACCGATGCAACAGTTACCCGTCCATGGAAGTTGAGGCACCAGCACTGCAGATGTTCGTGCCACCTCGGGGACTTGTTCTTCAGCACCAGTTTGCTTCCATTTTGAGCGAGTAATGAAGCAGTTGAATTATTCGCTCGAATTGATTTTGATTTGAAAAAGGGAATTGATGTGAAAGATTCATGGTAACTCAAAGGAAATTCAGTCTGCGTCGGAGCTGTTCCTCCTTGTTCAATTGCTGATACAGGGATAGAATCCATAGCGCAGTGCATCCTTCTCGGGCCCCTATAACGAAAAAGATTATCAGTAGCACTCAGTGACTAAATCTGTTTTTTGCTGCATTATCTATAAAGCCATAGCTTTGCTTACCAACTATCACAATATGGACTCAAAGTATATACCTCAAAGTAAAATTAGTTCAAGCTAGAAAGTTTACAATAAGATTATTACTTAAAAGCATTTCAAATAGTAGGTGCTTATCAGTCATAGCATTCACAAAACGAAAGATAAACACACTAACACAAGTCAGCAGAATACAAGTGAGTAGCATACCTAGAACCCAAAACGTTCAATTCATATGAAATATGTGAGACTGGATAATTCCCAGCAGGTATCCTGGGGGATACATGGTTTGAACCAATCACACGTGCAGACTGACCCTTTGAAATCACATCTCCAGAATATGGTGGATGGGCATCATAGACAGTAAATTTCGTTCCCAAGAAGTTAGATCTGTTTAATAGAAGAAAATGTTAGAGATTAGAGATTGGCCTGTCCATTTTGAAATCATGCTCAGTACTGAAGTATCTTTCAGACATCAACCTCAAGGGCTCACCTTAGTTTGCCCATATAGTTATCACTCCCCTTTGATATATCGTTCATATCAAGCGAAATTACGTACTCGGTGCATGTGGTCCTACGGCATTTGCGTGCAGCAAGTAGGAACTTCCCATCATCAGTTAATGCTGCGAAATAAGGAGCTGCTTCAATCAATAACTAGCACATTTAGAATTCCAGATTACATAATTACACCCAATCTAAAAAAAACATACCATCAGTCAGTCCAATGTACAGGTAATATGTTTGAGTGGTCCGGTTCCTTACAATGAAACATTTCATAGGAGCATCCCTCGGGCCAGGCTGCATAAAAATGTTGTCTAAGTGAAAAGGATATACCGACAAAGCTTTACAGTTCATAGAAAAGTAATCAAACGTCACTGTTCATGAATCAAAAGCAAACAAATATCATGCAAGAACAATGTTTATCATTCAACATATCAAAGTGTTCTTAATGAAAACCAACTTGTGTTCTGATGTTGTAACTTCCACGCTAAACATTGACCTACCGAATATAATTGCATTTTATCAGCTTTCAACACAAGCTGAGCCATCTGGCCTCCGGTCTACAAAAAAGATATAATTGCATTTGACAATGGAGTTTCCTGCTACATAAATCTCACATTGACCCACAGAACGAGTCGTCGAGGATTGTTTACTAATCTGACCTATCACTTTTCCTCTAGTTTATACTTTATGGTACTCAGAAATTGAAAGGTAAAGAAGTATGACTTTTCCGTGCGCACTGTGCGCCTGTGGGAAAACAGGTTTGCGAACTCAGCCTAACACACAACCTTTGATGTCTTCCTAACACACAACAGAAAACTCAGCACAACACTAATTCAGAAAATAATGAATGCAATTACCATCACATCGCTATCCATTTCCATCGAACTAATGCATGAAAAAAACAATTACTCCGTAGAGGGTAATGATTTGGTGACAGCGCAAGAACTTTGGTACGAAACTATACCATCTTATCATCAATTGTACTCGCAGAATTAGCAGCATCAGCAATTCAGATTCAGAGTGGTCAAAAAAAAAGTGCAAACCTGCTTGAGAGAGATGGGGAAGGTGAGCTTCCCCGACGCCTCCGGGGTGCGCACGATCTCCTTGACGATTCCCCTCCAGCTCCGGCAGACGCCGGCGCACGCCACCACGTCGCGGCGGCGCGGCCACCACCCCTCCGACTCCTCCACCCTCGCAAGCACCTCTCGCAGGAGCTCCGGCGGCAGCTGCGTCCAGCAGCTCTCCCGCAGCCGCAGCAGCAGCGCCGCAGACTCGTCCGGCGGCTCCACCGCCGCCGCGACTCGCCGGACGCGCCCCGGCCGCGACCGGAAGCCCCGCCGCGAGATGGCGCCGATCTCGCCCTTCACCTCCTGGATCATGCTCCTGAAAGACATCGCCTTTCTTCTTCTAATCTTCTCCCGCCTAACCAAATCTCTCCTACGATCCAATTTCCAATCCACAAATCACAATATCAAGATTCCTCTCATTCCTCAACTCCTCTTTTCTTGAATTGCGCCATATTGGGGATGAATTCGACCGAAATTCCGCAAGATTGGTGGATGGAAAGATGGAATCTTTGTGAGGGATGATGCGGAATGGATGGATGGGGCTACACTACCGGCTAAGAACGGATTCGTTGGTGTTTTGTTTTGTTTATATGCGGGGGTTGGAAGCTGTGACCTTGTCGTCGTCGTTCTTGTGGTTGGACGGAGACAAAGGATGTGGAGGCATCACTGCCCACCAGCCAGGCAATCGATCTGACAGATACTGCATGGAGAAGAAAAGAAAAAGAAAAAAAAACAAATTCTACCGCTCATGACTGTTTCTTCCTTCCATGCATCTTGCAGTGATCTGCACGTAGTTGACAGGAAAGTTTTATTGTACTGTCACCTGATTCTGTCAGAAGGTTAAGAGATTTAAGTACAGGAGCGGTTTTCTGACAGATTGGGATTGGTCAAAAGAAAGCTTCAGTAATAAATTAATAATACTCCTTTGTAGGAGTAATAATAAGAGTAATAGGTTGTCTTTTTCCTTCAGAATTTTAAGCCAGGAAAAAAAAATCCAAGTAAACCATCTTGGCTGGGCCATTTTGGAACAGTAAATAATACCTTCATCCCAACATAGCACCCATCCCACATATACCAATAAAAAACCTTACTATAATGTCTTTCATTTTATCATACCACAATGCGATTGTCTCTCAATGCAACTATTTTCTTCATGATATACTCCCAATATATATCCTCATGTTTACAAACTCTAATACATTATAAAGTTATTTCAAGACAAATAAAATGATGAAAGATAAAATTATTTTAGGACGAAGGGATTAGTAATTACTACCTTTGTCCTTAAATATGACACTAGCGTTGTTCAAGTTTAAACTTGACCACTAGTTGTTTTTGAAAAAAGAAAAAGAATAATACTCAATCTGTTCCCGATGTAGCGAGTTCTAGAGTTTAAATTTTATCATAAATGTAGCAACCTAGGACATGTAAAATGTAATTTTTGTCACTGAACTACCCATGCTATTGTTACTGTTCTTTGATTTTAGTATAGTCCGAACCGACACCTTACCCATCCTGAGAAAGCAAATACGTCTTTCTATCCTTTCCTTAATACATGTGCTATCCTCTAAAAATTGTTAATATCTCCAATCCCAAAATATAAGAATCTAAGACCGGATGAGACATTTCTTATTCAGATTCATAGTATTAGAAAATGTCTCATTCGGTTCTAGGTTTTATATTTTGAGACAAAGGGAGTACATTTTGAGACGGAGTGTAAATACCTTAAAATCTGTTATATTATCAGCATAATAAATATAGTCTAAAACTTTCTTTTATCGTAACGTAATATTTAAAAAAGTACTTCCTCTGTCCCAAAATATAAGGAATTTTGGGTAAATGTGATATATTCTAGTATCACGAATTTGGACAGACTTTTTAGATTCATATATATCAAATCCATCCAAAATTTCTTATATTTTAGGGTGGATGGAGTAATTTTTGATCAAAGTGATGTGGTTGTACTCCTACTATTCAAGAAACCTCTAAAACAAAGGCCGTGTTTAGTTGCAAAATTTTTTTGGCAAAAACATCACATCAGATATACGGACACACATTTGAAGTATTAAACGTCAATTAATAACAAAACAAATTACAGATTCCGATTGTAAACTGCGAGACGAATCTTTTGAGCCTAATTAAACCATCATTAGCACATGTGGATTACTGTAGCACTTATGGCTAATCATGGCGTAGTTAGACTCAAAAGATTCATTTCGCAATTTACAGTCGAACTGTGCAATTGATTTTTTTTTCGTCCACATTTGATGTTCCATACATATGTCCAAACATTTGATGTGACGGAAAAGTTGAAAGTTTGAAAAAAAATTTTGGGAACTAAACACAGCCAAAATGATGTTAACATCGACAGTTATTCAAGAACCATTCAGTCGGAGTAAACATTTGTTTCAGCGGTTGTTCTTGTGCCTGTAGCTCCAGTTATCCATGTTGATGCTTTGCCGAGTGAGCCTACCAGGGAGGGACTGGGAGTAGCAAAATGTCACAGTCCACAGTCTGAAAACGAGGAGTAGTACTAACACATTTGCATGTTCTCGATTCTGACTTTTTGTCTCTGATGCAAACATGGTCAGCCGCCTAGATGCAAGATGCAACTTGATTCTCTCTCTCTCTCTCCAAGGATAAATGCTCCTTGTTCTGACTCTTCTCATAAACCGAACTTGGGTTTTCTGGCACAGACCAGGCAACCAACCATTCAGTCAGACAGAGTTCAGATTTTGGTACCTCAGCCAGAAACGTACAATTATGATTTCTGGGAAATTCATACCACTCAGTTCCACAACTAGCAGCCACACACTAATTTTTCTCTGAACATTTCGTGCAAAACCATCACCTTGAGCCCAATTTTTCCAACAAACAATGGTCAAATATTACCTAACTGGTCCAATATTATACAGGGAGTATTTATGAAGAAGAAAGTTTTGCTTACCTGTAAGAGAGAACAGTGCCAAACAGTTCCTAAAAAAACAGTGTCAAACAACAATTTACTATCTAATGTTTTTTTTGTCAGACTTTTACTCTCTAATGTTATGTTCTCTTTCACTTTAATACTCAGCAAAGAGTCTGTCAGTGCTAAGCTAGGTATGGCTAAAGCTGGGATAAATCTTGCTTAGAACAATGCTTGGTATAGTAACCAGAACGTTCTTCAGACAACCATTACATAGCTTCAGAAGAACAGGTAACCTGACTTATACAGTAATAGATTCAGAGTTCAGACTGAAACAACTGGCTTTTTTTAACCAGAAATGAATACCACGCTAAATTGACTTACATTGCAAACCATGCCATACCATTATATCAACCAAGCAAAATTATTATACACACAAATCTATCATGGAGGAGAACTTCAGTTTACATGCAGGGCGGCAACTAGGAAAAGACCTGCTAGCTAAAGATGGTTGATAGGTACAAATGGCTGTTAATCTACAAAATTTACAGATTGTCGGAGCACATCACCCTGTGTCACTCACTAGGGTTCATCCTGACAGAAGAAACCAATCATCCTGAACCGTTATCAGAAGGTCCTCTTAGGCCTTGGTGAGGCGCCATCTGAAGTTCTGAATAATATGAGCACTATCAACAACTCATTAGCAGCAGCCAAACTCTACAAACCCAAAACTTTGCCCTCTCTCTTTTGCTGTCACATTTTGCATGTCTTAACTTCATCAACCATTCTCATTTCTCTGCACTGTTCATCTTCCTCCATGGACGCTATGTTCGGTTGGTGATCCAGGAGAGAAGGGCACGAACCCGCGCCCGCCAAACATCGGTCGCATCAGCGCGTCATCGAACTTGCGCCAGTAGTAGTGGACGGTGTGGGTCGGCTTGCTGAGGAGCATCCGGAGGCTGGAAGGCCTCACAATGTGAGTTGAACTCTCGAGGTCAGAACCTTGCATGCTTGTCAGGAGAGGAGAATTCAAGGACTTTGGAGATGAGGGCTCAGAGGTGACGGCATGGCTTGAGGCCGGTAGCAGCAGCCGGATCAATGGCTTTGTCATCATCCCAAACACCTAATAAACATTTGTAAATGTCAGTATGTTTCAGAAAAAAATAGATATTTTGCACATTTGAGCTTCCGGGGATTCTGAACAAGGATTTAGCTCATAAACCATCAAGTGATTGGATGCACAATTCGACATGATGACACATGTATGTGTTCCTAAAGAAACATCCAAATAACTAAAACGAAAAGCTAGTAGCAACAGACGACATTTAATCCAAATAATTGTGCCATCCATGATCCATGTCATGTGAGAATATGGACGATGACTGGACGGTATGGCAATCTCTTCAGAAGGGAAAAGAAGAGGATGAGACAGTAGGGACAAAAAAAAACATGATTTCGTCTTCCTGTCAGTAGTCGGTTTTGGATGGATTAGATCATGTTCAACATTAGAAACTTCCAGATTTACTTTTTTTCAAAGCTGAAAATTTATTTTGACAATCGACTTCAAAGAACTTATTAGGTTAGCTTAATGTTGAGGGTCTGTTTAGGGTGAGAAATTCAGACATGTGGCACAAACTCAGATAATCAGAGGACACTTTGCGTTAGACATAGGTTGCAGCAAGATGACTCACCATAGTGCTAAAAAGAACGACAGTGATGGTGCTGGTGATCATTATTGCATTGCCGTGCAGCTGAGTATGGCCAGATCTTGTAAACTGCAATTGCAACAACACAATTGTTAAGCTTAAGGAGAAGAAACTAAGAGATACTTCTCCTGGGACTAATTAATGACAAGATGAGAACATAAATACAGATATACAGATGGTGTGAAGCAATAGTCTTGCACTGACCTTGTTGTAGGCAAGAGCAATGGACACAGCTCCTCTCATCAGCCCAGCCCACCATATTACAATCTAACGTGAGAAATTAAGTTAGCAGATGGACAAGCCAATTCACATGAAAAACGTCTGATCATACACCAGATACTCACTTGCTGTCTCCAGGTTATTTTTTCATTCGGTGCCTTCTTTGTTAAGTTCGACAAGAACGACAGCGGGAAAACAAAAGCAGCTCTTCCAATCAGAACCAATCCTAGCAAAATTGAGCTTATCCCAATGGATTTGCCAGGCCTGCAAATGGGAAAGAGGAGTAAAATTGAGTCTCCATATCCTATAAATGGGAATTAGGTATGCCGTTTAGAGGCGAAAAGAACATGTATCTGACCTGTCACTGGCAAACTCCCATTTTTCAATATCCAATGCATCCATCCCAACATACAGGAAGAGAAAAGTCTCGGCAATGAAGGACAGAGTTGCAAATGCGTGCCTGAGGTGAAAGGACAAAACAAACCAGTAAGTTTTGTTTTGTTTTTCTACGAACTAGCTAACAGTAGAATATGGAATGTGAATTATAATTACTTGGTTGTAACTCTTGAACTCTCTGTGACGTTATGCCAAGTGTAATGTGACATCACAATACCACAGAAGAATACGGTGAGAATGCCGCTCAAATCTAGCAACTGCCAATATCAAACAAACAAAGTTGATTTAATCAAACTATAAAATGAAACTGTATACAAATTTCGATACTGCATCAAAGCAGAGGCACACCTCAGCCAGCATATATGAGAGGTAAGCCATGAGCATCATAAGTGCAACCTCACGGTCGGTAGAATGCCTGGAATCAGTCACCAACATCCAAGTTAACACTGAGCATAAAACCGTTTACTAATGAGAGTTTGTTTGGGCTTAACTAACCTTCCAATGTATAACTTCTTGATTATGTATGCACTGAGCAATCCAGCCTGCAGGTGGAAGAAGAATATTAAGTTTACACGTCTCAACCAGGCAGTCAAGAGTCAAGACAGACAGTAAGCTGTAAAAAGTGAAACTTAAGAATCAACTTACAAATACTCCAAGGAAGGTGCTTGACAAAAATAAATAAAAGAAGTTCCCCAAGAATTTCAGAACGACAGCCACATCTATGTGGACAAGATCAAAGTTCTGTAGTGCGTTGAAAAGCACAATTGATGTGGCATCGTTCACAACACCTTCACCGAATACCAGACTGTACAAAAAGGGTGTCTCATCCTGACTGAGGACCTGTTTTTGGGTTAAGATCATTACATTAGCATGTTGAGTCCAGGTTTCTCTCGAGGTACAAACTGAGTATATGGCAAAATTTGTTCAACTAACCTGCAATGTGCAGACAGAATCTGTTGCAGAAAAGATGGCTCCAATTGCTGCACATTGAACATAACAGTCAACAGAGGAAATGATGCTCACATGGTGTCAATATTAGTGTCAGAAAGAAGATCATGCAGAAAGATAGCCATGGCTTACCAAGAAAATCTCCAACATCCAACGTTCCAATGTTCATTCTGCTGAATATTGCAATAGCAGCTGAAATTAAGATATTGATCAGCGTCAGAATCTAAGAGACTAATCCAAAAGGTTGCACGGAACAACAGAGCATAAAAGCACTACCAACTCACGGAAGAATTAAGAATCATTTCTGAAAAAACGTACCAATAGATATTGTGAAAAAGGATATCATTGTCCCGACGGCTCCAAATAATGTGATCGTCATGAAATTCCGGAAGAACTGCTTTTTCTTTACCTGAAAACTGATGGAAAATATTTGTGAGGACCAGGACGATGCTTTTTTTCCCGTAGAATTATTCAGCAACTTGTGTTATTACATGAATAAAAAAACAAAAGTTCAGGTAAAGCAGAAAATAAAAATTTTAGCCGGGCCAAGAAAATAGTGTAACTCTGAACTCAAAAAGGACTTGTGCCCTTTCCCAAAGAGAGACTTTGCAATTCCTAAATATGAGAGCAAACAGGGGCCCATAATATTCAACTTTATTCCTACAACCCTACTTCAAATATATATCGGATGGGCCAAAAACCTTCAAAAGAGGATTAAATGCTCAACCAAATTCAGACTAGCATGGCCACGGTTATTTCAGAAATTGATCACGCCATCACTCCTGACAGGACCATCCTCTCATGCCTTCATGGTGTTGGATGACCAGTACTGACCAGTGTAAATGGACCAAGAGTGGAACTCTAGGAGACAGAAGCTGTTGTACAGTCAATCAATATATAATTAACTAATCTTTTCTCAATGCTTCATGCAATGGTCAAGATTACAGTTACTACTCCATACTATACAAATCAGCAGTTCCAGCTGGCAAGTCAAGGTATGCCAGTAAGAGAGTAAATCCATCTTTGTCTTAAAGAAAAGAAAATAAAAATCACACAACCTGCACAGTATGAACTAGCAGCCATGTCTAACTCGACGGACAGACAGCTAGGCCCAGAAGAAACAAACAAGAAACCAGCCACGCGTACAGTGTACCACCAGCAAACAGATTCCCCAATTCCCAGAAAACCTTGTACACCACCATGTGCCAACAAGAATTGAAGCGAAATCTAACCACAGCAAGAACGGCGAAGCTTTTACTTACCCGGCGTTGAAGATGATCGGAGGGAGGAGGTAGATGAAGAAGAGATCCTCGCTGAAGACGAATATGTGGGAGCTCTTCCCTTTGGTCGTCAGTAAGATCACCACGCCGGTGCAGAGCCCCTGCCCAAGCAAGCAAGCAAATCATCAAGCAGCAAGCGTGCGTCAGCAATGGCAAATCAATGAATCACAACAATGGCGAGGCGTTTCGGTCGGTGTGTGTGCTTACGATGATGAGCGCGGTGATGGACTCATTGACCCAGCGATTCTCCTCCAGGAGGTGGCCGAGGACGATGCAGGCGCAGAGCAGCGCGACGAACAGATTGATGGACACCACCGACGCGTAGTCGGAGGTCGTGTTCAGCGCCCCCAGCCGCGCCGCCGCCACCTCCAGCCCCATGCCTCACCGGCGGCGACTGCTCCGACCACCACCGCAGAGAAGAGAGAGATTTCCGCCGCAAGATGGCGAGCTTTAACCAACCAATCCACCTCCCCCGAGCTCCCCTCTTGCTCGTTGGTGAATGCCTAGTTCGAGAAGGAGAAAAATTCCAAGGAAAGAACTCAGGATTGCTCTTGCTCGAGAAGTTGGGTGAATGGATTGGAAATCTGGAATTCGATATGATCAAAATCCAAACTCTTTTATCCTTTCCAGGCCGAGAAAATTCCGGTAAAATCAGAGAAAACAAAGAATTCGGAGACGGACAGATTGAAACCGCCCGCGCGAAAGAAACGGGGAATTCAGGTAGGGGGAAAATCGCGGGTTGGGAAATCGGAATTTGGTTTCGAGACCTCTCTCGGTTGGTTTCGCATTCGCGCGAGCGCTACAAAACTCCTCTCTTTTTCGTAGTTTTTTTCGGATGCGCTCGTGATGAGATGAGGCGTATATAAAGCGGAGGGAGGTGGGCCCCACCTGGGGGTGGGCACACGTGGCAGGATTTGAATGGATTGTGTTCGGTGCGTGGTGTTTTGGAGGTGGGGCCCAGCGCACAGCGTGATCTGTCCCCGACAGGAGACAACCCAGGTGGATCCGCTGCATCCACCCGTATTTGTAGCAGGGTATGAGGTGTGTTTGCCACTCTTTCCTGTTTAAATTTAAATTCTCTTTGGCAAAAAATGTTTTAAGCAGGGCTGTGTCATACTGTCATGTTCTTGATTTTCCGGATTGTCCCAAAAAAAATGTGAAATGCGGCCATTTTCTGTTTTGGTTTCTGGGAATTCAGCATGTGCTTCTTAGGGTTCATTAGATAGTTTCTTTTTCTAATTTAACAGCGCAGGCTATAATTGAAAAATACAGCTGTAAATTTATTATACACCCTTTTTGTTTTTGTCGTGTCAATTTTTTTAAGATTATTGCTTGTGTATATTTACAGAAAAATATTCGTTTTCCTTGAAATATAATTGAGACAGCTCCATGTGTTTCAAAAACAGAAAAAGACAGCATGCAACTGTATTTAGACCAGTATAGCACATGATTTAAGCAGATTTGAGGTCAATCATTTTGTTCCTAGATCCGTATTAATTTGGCCTTTGAACGCTGCAGGAGTCATATTAAATTCAGGAGAGAAATGCATTATTCATGCTTCCATTGATTGATCCATCGTCCTTTCAGTTCTGGAGTTTCTTTGGCTGCAGATCGATCTTCTCGTGCTGCACTTTGCTCGTGATTTATCGATGATTCAATGAATGGAGATAGTGATTTAGAAAGAGCCTGCAGCCATCCAAAACTCACAAGAAAGTTCCTTGATTACGTTTCAAGCAAGAACTTCATTTTCCCTTTTTCTTTTCTTTCAGAGATAGCCAGCGGAAACTGATCTTCAGATAGAACAAACAAAAAAATACCCATAGTTTACGATTTTAATTATTGTGTTTAGAACATTAGAGGTCAACATGGATTTTTGGTGAGTGCATAACTAATTGATTGCTTAATTGTCTCCAAGCAAGTACAATAAATGATATAAACAGACTTAAAAAATACCACACTAGATTTATACTTAGACGGAGGACAGAAGAAAAACGAATTATAGAATTTGTAGTTAGCTACACCATGAGTTTTATGATACTGAGTGTATAAGGGGTGGGTCAGATATTAATGGTGTAGTATATATATTTATATATAAGTATTATATGAATAAACTATTGGATTTGCTGTAAATGACGTGTTAACTTTTTAAGTTAATAGTTAGCTCTCATTAAATTCCGAAAATGACAACGTAATAACCTAAAAGAAACATGCACTAGCTGGTAATCACAGAGCGTCTGGCACGTGTGGTTGACTGGTTGGAACCAAATTAAGAGCCGTATGCTAATTTAATTTAACTAAGCCTTGTGTTTGGCCAAGCTCCTGATGCAGTGATGCTGATCCAGCAGAGAGCAGTAGCTCTGCCTTGTGTGTGTTTGCGACTGTAGCAGCTGGTAAACATGGCAGAAGAGAAGAGACACAGTGCTGCAGATGGATTGTTCTAGAATGACCTGGACTAGCTAGTATAACATTCAAGATTATATCCACTCCGTCCCAAAATAAATTTATTTTCATCTATTTCATACATACTAATACAAAGAAAAAAATTAAAATACCTTTGCTTTATCAAATTCCAATGCAACTATTTATTATTTTATAAATATGAAAAAACGGAGAGTAGCTGCTAGTAATAGTAGTGGTAGATCCCTGGTCGAAACTCGAAAGCAAACAAGCTAGCCAGATCGGCTGCATGCATGGCAACGGACAGCAAGCAGATCGATCGAACTGAAAGAAAAATACTAATCTGAATGGATCGATCGGTGGCTGGCTGGTCGGTTAATTGTGCAACATGCAATGTGCAGAGCCCACATGCAGATGCAGTGGATGATCGATGGAGTTAGCAGCTAGCACTAGCAGGAAGCAGAAACCGGTGGTGGTCCATTGTATTTGCAGCAGCATATGCATGCATGCATGCAGTGATGCCTCAAATTTGAGGATTGAATTATATTTGTCGAGCTATAGCTAGATACTACTGGTAGACTGCATGTTACTACCGAGATTAATTGAATTACTTGCTGTCTTGCTGAGACAGTGAGATTATTCTCTGTTGATAAGCCGTCTTATGTCGATCGTCTTATCTGAAGAGAGATCGTTTTCAGTGATCTGCAGGGTGACGGTGTCAGTGCGTGGCTGCTAATTAAGCACAACCATGGGCATGGAGAAATCATAACAGAGATATATCAAGCTAGCTAATTTGACC
This sequence comes from Oryza officinalis, assembly GCA_008326285.1. Taxonomy (NCBI): domain Eukaryota; kingdom Viridiplantae; phylum Streptophyta; class Magnoliopsida; order Poales; family Poaceae; genus Oryza; species Oryza officinalis. Next base: position 53,246,098 of record BDMV01000007.1, on the reverse strand, counting down.
TCCTATGCTACCATCTTTTTCTTGTCTAGCTAATTATTAATCGGAATGTTTATGTCAAGCAGGTTGCCATGTTATGCACGAATCCTACATATATCCGTCGTCGCTAGCTGCACAATGAATATATCGCCATCAGAAAAGAAAATCGATGCACAAATTAAATTCTCTTTCCATACCCGTTGATCTCCGCCGCCTCTCGATCGGTAGTCTCACATGATGGCATTTTTTGATCCTATTTAATTACTACCTTATTTTCAAAAAATATATGACATGATTAATTTTTCACATAACGTTTGACCTTTCGTCTTATTTCAAAATTTACTATAAATAAAATATAAGTATAAGTATAAGTTAAGATTATATTTTATTAAATGATAAAACGAGTCATAACAAAACAAATAATATTTATATACTTTTTTGAATAAGACGAATGATCAAACATTATGCGAAAAGTCAACGGTGTCATACATTTTGAAATGAAGAAAATATGTTGTAGAAAAATGTCACCTTTCCCCAACTTTTTATTTTATTTGTTTCACAAGGGAAAAAACTTAATGATATATATTAGTACAGTTATCAGGGGTACGTACAGAGCAGTACAGTATGGTATGCATGGAAAGCAGAAGCAGAGTAGAGTATTTTTCAGCTTTTCGTCACACAATTAACTATAACTAGTTGATTAATTAAGCTACTCTCCGATCGATCTCCATCCTGGCAATAAACAAGCTGATGAATTAATCGATCACCTGTAACAATGATGCCGCCACCATGCGTGATCGGGATAGTATGCATTATTCATGCGATGCAAATTAAGGCATCATCATCTTTGGTTCGAATTGAAAATTAATGGCGTCTTGTCAACAAGTGATTATTGGTACCACCTCACCTGCGTGGAGGAAGGAATGCAGCTGCATGCTTTGGCTTTCGGAGGCATATTGTATTTTGCACTTTTTTTCGTTTGAAAATATAAAATATTTTGAGTAAATGTAACAAATCATAACACTTTGAATTGAATTTAGACAGATTTATTCTTCAGATTCGTTGTATGTAATATGTCACATTCATCCAATGTTCTTATATTTTTTAACGGACGGAGTACTTCATCCCGTCCATCGCCGCGGCTTTTGCTCGGTGGCTGAATTTGCTTTCTGTCTCTGAGTGAAATCCATCATGGAGAGATCGCGAGATGATGTGTGATGGTCGAGCAGACAAGGGGAATCGGAGGAGGGGTCGCTTTGATCGAACTTGCATTCGGTCGGTGCAGCTGCATCTAGCGTGTCTGCCGTCCGATTGTTTTCACGAATCACGATGCGTGCTGTATTTTCTTCTCGTGATATTGCTTTTCCCATTTGAGCTGTACGTCCGAATCTTGATGCAAGCCTAAGGTGACTAGTCTAGGTGCTAGAAAGACTTCTTCATATATATTTTTTTCGTTTTAAAATATAGCAACTTAAAATTAAATAAGACGTATTTTAGTACTACGAATTTAAACAAGACATATTCAGATTATAGTATTTTGATACATCATATCCAATTATAGATATTTTGGAATGAAAAGAGTACATGTAAACATGAAAAGATGCTTGGATTATACTCTAGTAGTTCGATTGATTCTGCAGGAGAAAAAATCACACATCACACGGTTTATCCCTGACAGTAATTGATCAGTAATTTGTCTCAACTTTGTACGCTGGATCTATCCATACATGCATGCATGGCTAGTAGATCCATCTCATTAGATACTAGGGAGTACTCCGTACTGTACAGATACAGATACTAGTAGGATATATAGAGACCATCCTATACAATACAAGAGCATCTTCGTAACGTACGCTAGCTGGTTGGGTTATCACCTGGTCCTGACGGGTGTAGCTCCTGCCTTATCACATCAACGTCGTCTAGCTATTATGCTCCCTTGGCACCATGCGGGCGGTATTGTACGACCGATCGAGACGTGGTTAATTCATGGGTCGACCAACGTCTATGATTTGATGCCTCCCAGCAATATATTTCTTCCGTCTTAAAATAAATTAACTTATACAGAATATAGCACATCCTAATATAATAATATAATGAATCTGAACATAAATATAAGATATGTTTAATTCATTGTACTAAAATGCGTCACATCATGTACGACGTCGGTTTATTTTGGGACGAGAGAGTATGCCCTCATCCCATATTAGTCAGATCAAATCGGATCATCGGTCATGTAGATGCATCCTATTATTCCCTTCGTTTTAAAATATAAGAGATTTTGGATGAATGTGACTCATCTTAATACATTTTTATTCAGATTTGTAGTATTATGATATGTCACATTCATTCAAAATATCTTCTATTTTAGGACGGAGAGGGTAGTAGATAACAACTCAGAACTACTATGATTTTCTCGGTCCCATGAGCATATTTTCCAAACTACTAAACAATATGTTTCGTGTAAAAACTTTATGTTATAATTTTTTTAAAAAAACTAAATAAATATATTTTTCAAGTTTTTAATAGTTAATACTTGATTAATCCTATACTAATTAATTATCTTGTTTTACGTGCCATAAAAACATCAGCTTTTTAATAATGAAATTGCTTTACATTTTCAATCTCTGCAAACCATCACATGATGAATAAGTCTAGAAAAGATAAACAAAAAAACTCAAGGTTATAGGGCAAATCCCTATTTCCCTCCTGATAATATCCAACTAAAATATTAAATAAAAAACACATATTCCCTTCATCTCATAATATAGCAACCTAGAACCTTCTGTCTAGATTCATTATACTAAAAAAATGTCTCCTCCGATCTTAGGTTGCTATATCATCAGACGAAGAGAGTAGAATCTATAATGATATTCTATAGAAACTACATCATCCAAAATAAAATAAAAGATCACTGACTATCAAATCTAAGAGTGTGGCTTCACTGTACATAATATCCTGCTCATGTGTGTTTCATTCAGTTCGTGCAAGTGTTTCATTCAGTTCGTGCAAACCTATTGATCTTGTTCTTGTGTGGATATTAGTAAAAAGTAGGAGATCGATTTTTGTCTCGAGGAGACATCCCCTTGTTTTGTTTATGTTGTCGAAAAGTCATAAAAAATTTAAAACAATTTGATAAGATAGATCAATATATGATATGTCATTTCATAAACATGCAAATTCATATTCGACTTATACAATTATAAAAACACAAATAACAAATTTAACTTGAATTATGCGTTCTATGTGTTCTATTCAGATTTTTTTAAGGAAACATTGTTATTTTTGTTTCTAATAATTGTATAAGTTGAGTTAACATGTAAAATGATGTGAAGTGAGTATAACTTAACTGATTAGGTTTCTTGTGATGGAACCAACCCATCCAGGTTCAAATTCTAAATTTGACATAGTAGTTGGTTGTACACCTGATACATGGATACATTGGGCCTGATCGATCTGCCAGCTGGGAGCACGAGGACACCGTGGCGAACTCGACCACGTCGTCGTCGTCGGCGGCGCTGGACCAGGCGACGGATCGACGTGTGGCCGGAGATCGCCGTCGCACGCGAGGGCTGACGTGGCACGGATTAGCTGTACGTCGATGGGATCGCAACCTGCGATATAATTATTTCATCAGAAAGATCAGAAACGTGTGGTTTTCAGGTAGCTAGCGTTAATTAGGTCCGTTCGGTACGGCTACAAAACCACATAAATATTCATGACACGTTTTTCAAACTGCTAAACGGTGTGTTTCGTGTAAAATTTTCTATATGAAAGTTATTCTAAAATATCAGATAAATTCATTTTTTAAGTTTATAATAATAAAAACTTAATTAATCACACGTTAATATCATCTCGTTTTACGTAAAACACTTAATCTTATTCAGACTTTCAAACACCCACACCCTGTATTAGCGTACGTTTCCGATCGATGATAATTCGAGCTGCAGATCAGATCGAGATGATGCCAGATCTCAAGGGTACTGATCTGTCTCTGGCGTTGCAACCTTTGGCTCCATCTCGGTAATCAGTGCCAAATTAGCAGGAGTTTATTTGTTGTTTTCACTAGACGCACACGTACTACTACACAGACTACATCATACCTATAACTATGTGAATGTGATACTTAACCTATAAGAAACAAAAATCAGTGACACATCCTTAAATACGATGGGTGGAGTCCATCACACCCCTAGTACTTCTTCTGAGTTTGTTGCATTATTAGCTTGTCATTTTATCTGAATCACGATTCAGCTGAGGGGAATTAATTAATTGGGTAGATTATATATGTATCATTCTCTAGAAATTAATTAGTGGATGAGGCTAGAGAGAGGAGATTGAGCTTAATTAGCTAGCTAGCTGCCTCCCAACCGTGAGAGCCCATGGGCAACAGCCAACAAGTGCCAAAAGTTATTGGGTATACGAACGAGTGTCACTGGTTTGCTTACACGAGAGAGGCTGCGAAAACAATATTGCCTTTTGCTATGTCAAAGCTCATTTCACGCGAGTTGGTGTGCGTGAGTTTCCCAGTTTAGTTCACTCTACTTCTCGATGATTCCCCTGTTACTACTCCAACTACCTTTACTTTGTCCTTTTATTATTTCCATTTTGCCAAGCATCTTTGGAGAAAAGATCGATGGCATGGCACGCGAAATAAATATGAATGAGGAATTTTACCGTCCTTAAGAGATATCAAGAGGTATCAAACTTAGTACCAAAGATATCGAGAGGTATCAAATTTTACACTTAAAAATATGGTAATTCTCGATACCTCCTAAGGACTATAAAATAAATCACTCAATATGATAAGTTAGATCCATACTATTATAAAAAGATAATTTTATCATTCTTAAAAAATATCATATTTTCTAATTCTAAAGACCTCGAGGTATCAAAAAAAATTTTATGTAAAATTTAAGTATCTCGAGGTATTTTCTCAAAAAACTATAAAATTTCTATTATAAAAGTGCATGATTCTTAATGTCAGTTACAAAACTTTGGAACCGATTCGATGCCACTTGATATTTCTTAAAAAATTGAATAGTACCATTTTATACGCCTCGGATGTTTTTAGCGGTTTTTTTCTACCGCAGTTTTGTATAAACCAAAAATGCCCCCGCCCACTATTCATTTCTGGAGCAGGCAACACCACTGGGGAGAAGCCAGAAAGGCATAGGATAACCGATGGCAGGCTTGGGCTAGTGCTGTGGGGAGGGGCAGTACGCTTTTGCTACTCTTGAGTACTCCTTTCTGTCAAAATAAACAATTGAATCTTAGAATATATCATGTCTCATATTAGATTTATTATTTTAAAATTATCTATAATCATAATATTAAGATATGTTTCGTATTAGATTTGTTTATTTTGATACCGAAAGAGCATGCTTGAGTTGTCCTCGGAGCTTGGAGCTACTGACAAATCAGATGCCCTTTGCAGTTTGCGTGCAGGCACTCATCTTTTTGACAGACAGCTAGGCAGGCAGTCAGCTAAGCCGGCCGTTTCATGATTTTGCCTTGGGCTTGATCGAACTTTTGTTCCGGGCTGGAAGGAGTTTTGTGGACGACAACTCGAGCGTTCTGCCGGCGGCTGGCTCGCGTGAGGACAGGATGATGGCCATGATCGATCATCTCCTCACCAGACACAAGACACCAGTGCTTGCTGCCGGAAAAGCCGGTTTTAAAGCGGTTTATCTGTACTTCTTTAGTTTTAAAATATAAAAAAAATTGGATGAATGAGCAAAATGTACTAAAAATTTAAACATGATTTATCTGAAACTTTTTATATTTTAAGACGAAAAAAATATATACAGATGTCACCACTAGACACTAGGCACTAGACACTAGCCACTGGCCACTAGCATAGCTGGATCAGGATCTCTTTCTATCTCCAGCATTCACGCAGCGCATTTCGACTTTACACTTTGCTGTCTCGTCCGGTGCATCATCGTGTGCCTCTTGACAGTGCAAGGAAAATCAATGGAACTGAAGAAGTCACGTTGCTCTCTGGACATTGCATTGCTGCCGTTGCCAAACAGCCAACAGACAGGAAGATCTTTGTGCATTCATGCGTCAATGCAAGTATATACGGGTGTTGCTGAGGTGTATCCTCAGGTGAATCCCCCGATGCACATATGCTTTTGTCCACCCTGTGTGGCATGCAGCAACGTCGGGGTGTTTATAGATTGATACCAAAATTTGTCCTATCAATGTTTTAGGAGGTTGAATAGTAAATATAGTTGTTTGGTTTGAAACCAAATAGTTGGTAATGTGCATTCAATTTGGCACAAACCCATAAATTTTTTTACCATAGTATGAAATTTTTGAATCAAACATAAGTAATATATCTCTACCCTACCAACAAATTGGTATGCGTGCGATGTAGGGTTCGTTTGGTTTGAAATCAAATTTTAACCAATCAAAATTTTCATAGCCCTAAAATCTTTAGCAAGTTTTGGTATTATTAAATTTGATAGCGTAGAATTCAATTTCGTTCAAAAATAAATAGTGTAGAATTCAAACTAGTGTAGCCAAATATCGACAGCAAACCAAATATTTATTTAATACTACTCAAATTTCTTTTCCAGGGAAGGTTGCCAAAATTTTGGTAGGACAGTAATTGGCTTAAACACAAACAAGTGTGTAGGGTGAGCTGTGCCGCCTGGCAAAAAGAGGACCTTCAGACTTGTTATTTGCATGCACAGCACAGAGGAAAAGAATGCGTAAGTTTTTGCACGAATCTCAAAAGACTTTCAGAGACAACTAGAAATACAGTGGGAGGAAAATAAACTGGTGATGAGTACACAGAGAGGATGAAGGATTCCTCTCGTCAGATATATATATGTACAGCTACCCGTTGTGGCGTGGCATCAAATTTGGTTGGATTCTAGCAAGAAATGGTTGCCAATAACAAAACTGAGTTGCTTGTCCCTTAGTCAGCAGCTAAACGGACGTTGTTGGACGGCTCTCCCTTCGCCATCCGACGAAACGATGATGCTACCACTGCATTTGCCAACAAAAAAGATTTAGCATTGGAACAAGGAAATATGAATATTCTACCTTTTGTCACAAGAAACTTAGTTTACCAAAGGCATGAACCAAAATGCAGGCTATGCAGCCAGTATGAACGAAAGGAACTTGCAAGCAAACTTCGCTGATGAAATGCAGATGTGGATTAGTGCTGTGCCAACAAGGACACTGGCACAGCACTAATTATATCGAGGATAAAAAGGACCAGGTATGGTAACTACTAATTATACAATGTGCAAAGAGCAGCAACTCTTTCTAGCGGTAGGTGCTCTTCCGTGATCAATGTTTGAATTGCAAAATGATATCATGGAAAGCATCAAGGCAATTCCGTTGGCAATTTCCTGGCCCATTAGCTTTTGATTCGCATAATTTTATTTAATTGGAGAAAGATCTAAAGACTTGTTGACATTACACAGACCGCAAATAGAGGAGAAGGGCCTGCCAAGTCTATCAATACATAGAAAGTCTTGACTTGAAAGGCTCAGACAATGTCAGAGAAATCACACGACTGGTCACTCTGTAAATGCAGAAGAAACACCATGATATTAGCAACAAAACTAACAAACTTGAGATTACCAAGATAGTAATAAAACTAAAAGTACATCACTCGGGCAGTAAACATGTATGTGAGAAAACAAGAGGTTCTGTTCCAATTACCTGAAAATTCAGACTGAGGCCAGTCATGAAAGTAAGCCCTTGCATATTTTGCTGCAAAATATGACCTCCTACGTGCGCAAATCAACACCAAACTTACGACCATCACCATATGAGTTATCGTCTGTGTAAAAATAGACCACATATGGATCAGAAGGATAGATAGAACAAGTGGAACCTTTCTGGGTAGACCTCTTGAGATATAGCTTTCATCCATCCATAGATGAGCAAATCTCAATGTGTGGTCACTGATCCAATTCCCATTTCTCAAAGTCCAAATCTTGACTTTATCAGAATAAGGCTGTGACTTGCAATCATCATAATCATAAAAGAATTCATTTTTCCTGAAGATCTGAACAAATCTCAGCAGCCCATCACAAACATCGGCACACCGATCTGCTATCACTTGAGTTCCCTCATCTTCTTCTAGAATGCTTCTTCTAGAATACTCCTACTTGGGAATCACACTCTGCATCATCTGTCTGAAATAACAGTCGAGAAACAGAGGGTAGTACTTTGGTACATAAGGAGATTTTAAACCTGCTCACTCGTCTCTGCATCTATCCACGATTTTTTATCGCAGTTAGGTGATAAGTCTTCGTAGCAATCAGAGTCAAGGAGGAACCAGTTTGTTAACCTCTGCAGGAAAGCAACAAAAAATAGAGTTACAGAATTTTGATATTATTATCGTTCATTAGGTTCAAACTGAAATTTAACTGGATCTGTCTAAAATTGAAATGAAGCCAATGGCCACTTTCCGTGTCAACAGGGAATGTGCAATCAAGCAACAAGTCAAAAGCATAAAATTTAAGAGTTTCAATTGAGAGATACTTGTTTCATTTGTGGTGCAGGTCATGCTTGATCCCCAAAAATATATAAAATAATAGCGAATATTCAAGAAAGAGATAGGTGAAATTCAAGGAAGAGTAACTTCGCCCGTGTTTGATGAACCTGCAAGGTAGGTAAAATTCAGTGCAATAACTTGCAAAACGTTTAAGCTGGTACTAATACTTGTGTGGTGCGTGCAAAACAAGGACAAAATAGTCCATATTAGAGCATTATGGTGCTGAATGCATGCACATGGATTTTTTGATCCCGAAAAGAGTGTGATAGGACCTCTACGCCTTCCATAAATTTGACAACACTGATCAAATCTTACAAAGTCTCGTGCCTTTTCCCAGAGAGTGTGATCTACTCTAAATGCAGATATTACATCAGAAATCTCTATTTGGCAAACAAGTTGGCCGCTTATGACCTTGGAAAAAGTTTCTGTTAGAACATTTGGTTGAACAAATTGAAGGGGGCAATATGGGCTTGTCACAAACCTAAAGTAAAGATCCACATCTTTCAGTAGTTTAAACTTGTCCATCCCATAAGCTTCATCTACTTCCTACAAAAGGAGAGTTACAACGATCGGTTACTGCAAAGCGTTTGTATGGCTAAATCTCTACCAAGCATTGCAGGGAATAAATGCATCCGAGAAGAAGGTAGCTTCAAGAGAGAAATTTAAACTGCTACATCTACTAGGATGTATTGTTATAGATAATTATTTCTATTACCGAAACATCCATCTGCATCTTCAATTCTACATAAGTAAAAACAGCATCGATCAGTCAATGATAGCATTTCTAAGCACTCAATAAGAACCTGTAGCACATGAATGTACAAAGGAAAGGGGCACAGAGAAAGAAAAAGAAGGGAAGGGGAACAGAGAGAGCACCTGAAGACGATGTGAAAAGGCGGCGAGTCGGCGGAATCCGGTGGTGGAGGTGGCCGGCGGCGAGGTCGATTCGCCCCGTTCCTTCCGCTGTTCGCGCTTAGACGATGCTAGCTAGGGTTCGGGCCTTGGGAGGGGGGCGAAAGCCCAATTCACGCGCACGGAAGGCCCAGCCTTCCTAGATGACGTACAAAGCTTAATGCCGATGGATCGGTGTTTTGTTTGGGACGATGATTAGGCCTCCTGCCAAAAAAAGGAAAGTCCATTGTGCCCTCTCTTATATGTGCCTGATTCGCATCCCACAATCACAAAACAAGACATGAAAACTCTCTCAACTATCAAAATTGGTTTATTTTGCCTCTCGAGTGATTTGTCCTATGTGACATTAAAATCAACGATTTTGTCTAACGTGAAGAGTTGACTTAATAATGCTTATGTCAGAATTATGACAAAAAAAATAAAGAAACCCATGGACCCATGGCAGTCACATGAACAAGGAAAAGAAAAACTATTGTCGTCACCTCAACCCCCTTGCCCTTGCCTCCCTTGGCGGCGAAGCTTCTGCGCGGTGGAAACGAGGAGGCCACCGCATCTGCTGGTGGTGGCGGCGACCGGCGACGTCGCGACGTTCTCATGGCTCGATGAGCAAGAGCAAGTTAACTGTTGTTAGACAACACTCTTGCTGCTCCGTGCATTAATGAGAGCATGTTAGTATTTTGGTCTCTTTCTTATATGTCTTTCTTTTTTTTAAAATGATAGTTTTTTTTTGAAACGGAGAAGGTAAAAAAACATTAAACTTACAATGTAACAACATCTCTGTTCACAATTATAATTATTATAAGGGATTTTAAATTTGACGGCTCTAACGAGGGAAGGAAAACACAAATATCAAGGCAGAACCAAGGTAAAACAAACAAACACGAGCAACTCAGAGTGTTTGAGGTAACGACAAACGAGCTACAATAGTGACCAACAGTCAACAGGTGTTGCAGGCAGGAGTACGGGTCTACGGGACACAGGAGGAGCAGCATCGGCAAGGTTTTCTCACTAATCTCAAAGACAGTAGTATTATACTAGTATCTCTAATTTTGTGCTACTCCCTGAAGCTGGCTTGGAAAATTAATTAATTTATGCTCCAACAACAACCAAGAACGCCTGGAAGTCTGGAGCTAAACCCAAGCAAGCTGAAGCTCCTATAACGGTCGGCTTGGTTGGACGCTTGCTGGGCCACACGCACGCTCCAGCCTTTTATACTCAACACTATTTTATTGCAGCTTGCTTTTGCACTTTTGATATTTTCTTCGTCTCATAATAAATTTATTTTACCACATTTCATTTATTTCAAAATCATTACATTAGAATTTATGAAAATAAAAAATAACTATATTGAGAGTAGATAAAATAAAAAAATAATTATATTAGGATTTGATAAAGTAGTAATATTTTATTATTTTTTTAATATTAGTACGTGTGGGATGTGTGAAAAATGAACTTGTTTTATTTTATAGTAACAGAGTTAGATTGTGTTAGTTGCTAGTTGGTGAGAGCTAATCTTCTGCGCACGAAAAAAGAATAACTCATTAGCATATGATTAATTAAATATTTGTTATTTTTTTACAAAATGAATCAATATGATTTTTTAAGCAATTTTTGCATAAAATTTTTTTGAAAAAAACATATCGTTTAGTCATTTGAAAAGCGTGCGCGCGAAAAAAAAGATTGAGTTGAAAACTCTGCCTAAGGAACAGGCCCTTAGTAGCAAACATACCGTAGTAGTGCTTAATTAATCCAAGGGAATTAGCTCCCTGATACTCAGATTTGGCACCATCTCCTCCTTCCTCCCAGCTTTCTTTCTTTATTATATATTTATTTATGACTACTCCTACGTCCTAGTACTGCTTCGTGCATCATTGGAGTCTGCAACGGCTAGTTGGAAACCCAAACCATACAAAATATAATTTCCCAGGTGTCATTGCCCTCACACTGTACAGCCTCCTTTGACCTCGTACAAGTACAGCTATGCAATGCAGAAAAATCTTTTAAAATATTGACATGGCAAGTGCTAAACCAAGTGCCAAAGTACTACTGTTACTGTTTGTTTTGGTACCAGTACGTTTTTAACGCGGCTCTTATCTCATCCGTTCCCTCCAAAACAAACAAGGAAAGGAGTAATCACTGTAAAAAAGAAAAGAGAAAAAAAGCGGTTCGAAAAAAGAGTAGTATTCTGGGCCGTTTTGGTGCTAATTTGGCACAGTTGTACTGCTCTACTTACATGCTGTGTGAAAACCTGAAAACCCATTCTTTTTTATGGAACAAAACTTGAAAATTGGAATCCGTTGTACACATAATCTGCTGGGTTTTTTTTTTATCAACTCTCGTTTCATAAACGGGCCCACATGCCAGACTGATTGCCAGTCATCAGCAGGGTCCAGTCTAATTGCCCTGGGAAGTCTGAGCTGGATGACAGGGCAAGCCAAAATTACTGAATGAAGTCTGAGCTGGAGTAGACTTCATTCAAAACTGAAATTACCAAACCATTTTTCCTTTTACTCCCACACTGACATGGACATAATTTTGGCCACTTGCTCATACAAATATCCACGTGACAAACTGACCACAAATCTCTTACGTATTACACCCTTCGTCAAAAAAAAAAATCAACTTCTGGTAATAAATCTCTCTTATTTCAAATTCCAAACGCAATTCGATAAGAAAAACCATAATCAACATGAACAAGTTGTGTAGTACAAGTATATGATGATCATACCCGAATCGGTTATTAGTGGAAAGTGCCAAAAGATTACCAAATTGGAGTAGGAGAGGAGAAAAAGAGGAAGGGAGTAATCAGCTGGGATATACTCCTACTATGCGATTGGCTATCACAAGTTAATAAATATCACCTTCTCGGAGGGCGTCCGCGCAAGAACACCGCGTCGTCCAATCCAATCCCCCGAGTCGTCGTCGTCGTGGAGCGGCAGGATTTGAATCCTAGCGAGAGAGAGAGAGAGAGAGAGCGTGCTGAGTTTTTGTCCGCTTCCATCTTCAATTCAATCCTCCTCCGCTTCGCAAATCGCAATCCGCAAATCCGCAAATCTGCAAATCTGCGGCGGGTACAAGAGTCCCGGAGGAGAGAGAGAGAGAGAGAGAGAGAGAGAGAGAGAGAGAGAGCAACGGGCGAGACGGGAGCGGAGAGAGAGAGAGGCCCGCGGCCACACGACGCAGGTGCGGTTTCCGTCTTCATTTTTCTCCGAGTCGCTAACTCCTCTCTTGTCTTTTGATCCTTCGTGTTCGTTCTTGCGTGGTTTTGCTTCGTTTGTTTGATCTGGAGAAGGGAAGGCGAGGGTTTGGTTTTTGGGATGGAAAGGATTGGGGTTTCTTTGCTGTGTTCTTCGTTGTGGGAGATGGGATCGCGTGGGGATGAATCTGTAATAAGCAACGGGGCGTTTCGGGCTATTTGCTTTTGCGCGTTTCTCGTGTTTGCGAGAGATTTATCTTTTCTTTTTTCCCCGCGGCTTCCTTTGTTGCGAGATACTTACAACTCTGCTCTCGCTGATACGGAGTAGCTCTGTTTCTTTCTTTTACTCAAGTTTTAGTTCATGTCTGTCTCAGTGTTTAATTTGATTGACGGAAAATGTGTTAAATTAAATTAAAACACGCTCCTTCTCGTCAGTAAATGATGTGCTCATGATGTTTTCATTTATTTTGGGACTGCTTTGACGATTTCAATCTATGTTGTCCTAATAAATTGAAAAGTTCCGTTTTTCATATTAGAGATCTCTGGTTCATATGGCTTTTTTTAACAAGATTTTCTACAGGGCACAACATGAATCCCCGTGCTTCTGATTTCCTTGCGCTGTCATGGTTTCAAGTTTTGTGCTTGTAGGTCATGTTATCCAAGAATAAAGAGAAAGTTTTAGTCAGCTATCAGTTCACTTCAAGTCATCATGTTTCTCCTATATGGTTGCTTTCATGAAAATTGTCCAAACCTTTTTTTTCCTTTTCTAAATCACATCTCCAGAGAGAATTAAAATCAGTGTATGGTTTTTCTCTGTGGTGAAATATCTATGTAAAAGTAATGCTAGAGATTAAGATAACCTCATACTCTCCTTAGGCCTTATTAGCTAGCTCCTAATTAGTTTATCAATGTCATGGTCTTATAAAACTAGTTTTTTTTCATATGTTGTATTATCACTAATTTTTATTTTGTTTCAGTGATTGCTGCAGGTATTATAATTAGGTAAGCGAGGACCGAGGAGACAAGATGGTGCAGAAGGAGCTTTCCCATGCATGGTGGTTCGACAGCCACAACCTTGCAAGGACATCACCATGGCTAACCAACACGCTTTCAGGTTAGCTTCGATCAAGTTCCAGTTATTACTGCAGAATTTTACATGCTGAGTCCAGTTGCAATGAAATGAACTCATGAACCATCCTCAATAGTTAATAGCATGCTTCAGTGTGATTTCAGCTGTGCTTGCCATAGAGGAATTGTTTCGGCAAAAGCTACTTTGTTTTTTCAGTTGTCATGAATGTCCATGGTTCTAAAGTTTGTCATACTCCACCTGAGGTTTTGCTGAAAATTTCTCCATGAACATGGCTCCAAAATGCCACATCTTTCCAATCTTTTTGAAAAAAAAAATCTACTAAGTCCATATTTTCATAGAACAAGTACAGGTGTAGTTATCTATACTGCCTCTTGAAGGTTTTGAATTATAGCTACTAGTTTTAAATTGTTTGTTAAGTACCTTCCCTTTGATTTGATTGCAGAACTAGATGACAAGACCAAGCAAATGCTCGAGATGATCGACCAAGACGCGGACTCGTTTGCGCAGCGTGCCGAGATGTATTACAAGAAGCGCCCCGTGCTGGTGGACATGCTCGGCGACCTGTACCGAACACACCGCTCGCTGGCAGAGCAGCTTGATCTTCTCAAGCACGGCAATGGCACACGCCACACAGTGTTTGGGCCATCCTCCTGCACCCAGAGCTGGTCTCATCAGGCAGCAGCAACAATGGGTGGCAAAGGAACAACAGGGAGCAGGTCTTCAATCTCACTCTGCTCAGACACCTACGACTCTGAATCTGAAGTTGATGACCCTGAACAAGAAGACATGGAGGAGGAACTGTCGGAATCCGAGACCATGATGAAGCAGTCACAAAGCCAAGCAGATCAAGCAGCGCAACTAGAGCTGATGCGCGCGGAGATCGAGATGCTCAAGGAGAAGAACACGGAACTGCAGAAAGCAAGTGCAGAGAATGAAATGCTCAAGCAGAAGAATGAGGAGCTGCAGAGAATGAGCGAGGAGAACACGGCCCTAAAGGCGGAGCTTGCAGCGAAAGACGAGAAGAAGAGGGAGGTGATCAGGCAACTCGCATCGTCGTTCGACATCGTCAAGAAAGAGAATTCCACCTTGCGCGAGTGCATTATCAAGAACTCGAAGAACACCTCCTCTTCGCCGCCGTCCTCCTCTCGTGGCTTTGATTTCAAGAAGCTGACCAAGGACCTGTTCTCCGCCAAGCTCTTCACAGCTCACTGCAAGGCTACAGGTCCAATGGTTGCTCTATGAGCTCGGTGTAGCTGATGAACTATTTCAGAGAGAAAACAGCATGCACCCTCCCATAGCTCCATGAGAATTCTTGTAGCTCACGTGCATATAGATAGATACTATAAGCATGTGCCCCTCCCTGTCTGTCTGTTTGTTCTATTCTTGTTCAGGTTTATTCAGGTTTAGACGGTAGAGGATTCGTTTTGACTGTCGCTGTGAAATGCCCATGTGCATCAGTACTTACTGCAGTAGAAGAATTAGCCATATGAATGTTTGTATGATATATGATTGTGTTAATTATAGCAGAGATTCTGCTCATGTTTACATCATAAAGCCGGTGTCATACTCATACTGAATGTACAAACTGTTTGCAGCCGTCATGGAGTTCTCCTGTAATCTGAACTTGAAGATCTGAATTCGCCTGAAAGTTGAAACAAAAATCGACCGACATTTATAACAAAAATCAGGTGACTTTCACAAACAGAAAGGTAAATTTTTTATAGGCTTTTCAAAGAAAAACACAAATCTCAAAGCGAATTCCAATGGAAGCAAGCATGAGATAGATAGCAATTCGCTACCAACACCCTGCTTTGCAAACCGATCGAACCAATCATGAGATTGACAGCAATTCGCCTCGAAAGAGAATCACTAACTCGGCTATAGTAGTTTATACCTATCAAAGGTCGAGAGGTTATGAGCCTGCAGCACACGGATCGAGCAAAGCTCAGGGCGCCTAGCTCGCGCAAACGCGCGAGCAACATATGTCACCCACGCTTTTTCATTTTGTTGTATCCCAGCCCACAGCCCGGTCTGGCCCCCAAAATTCTTAGGCCCACACATGCGTGGCAGCAATTAAGGGCTAACACTTAGCACTAATAAATAACGATTAGGTTAAGCTAATCCTTTGTAATAAATAATGATTGAGCTAAAAACTTCAAAAGCTTGGGTATATTATTTTTAAAGATTTGAGTTGGAAGTTTTAAAATTCAAGTTGAAAGTTTCAAAAATTCAAATTGAAAGTTCTAGAATTTTGGTTAAAAGTTTTAAATTTAAGTTGAAAGTTTTTGAATTTTGAGTTGAAAGTTTTTGAAATTTGAGATGAACTGTGTGCCGCCGGATAGGGAAGGGTTTCCATGTTGGATACCTCCCAAGGGTAAAAAGGTCAAATAATAATTAAAATTTTTTTATTTTTTTTATTCTCTATTTTTTACTGCCATAAACATGGTCCCACTCACTTTTGTCTCAAGTAGGGTAAACGCCTGTTTTGGTTAAAAAATGAGGACAAAAATAAAAACCCTAAAAAGTAAAGGCAAAATCAATATTAAAAATCAAAGTATAAGAAACCAAATTGTCCCTTATAGTTTTTATCACGGTCTAATTAGAATAGTTTTGTGGAAAGGGCCAAAAGAAAATACTGTCCGTTTTCTCCCTCCCACAAGGCCCACAAGCCGCGTTTTTCGCACGCACGCACGCAGTGGAGGATGAGGGAGGAGGAGCAATCGGCGGCGGCGGAGGCGGAGGCGCACAACGGGGGAGCAGGCGGCGTCGTACGGAAGGTATATGCCTCCAAACCCTAGAAATTCTTCCACCTCCTCCGTCCGTTTTCCCACCTTTGCTCGACAGCTCGCTCCTCCTCCCAGATCTTCCGATTTTCCTCTTCTTTTTGCGTCAATCATGTGAGGATCTCTCTGTCTGAGCCGGATCGTTCCAGTGGGTGCGGCGTTCCAATAGATTTTGTTTTGATTTTGTTTTTTCTTTGTTCCCGTGGCTCTAGCATTCTTGTTATGTTCTGAAACTCTGCATTTCAACTTAATTGAAAGAAGCACTTGCGTACCTATGTGCCAAAATATTATTTACTTCCGAACTGTCATCCAAGGTCCGGAATTAAGAGGTGACTGCAACCGATGTTTTAAATCACAGACATAATAAACCTGTACAGAGTAGTGTGTTTGACTCCAATAGCTTTTTCGGTTTGTTTTCTTTTTCATGTGGCTATAGCGTTCTTGCTAAGTTCTGAAATTATGCATGCATCTTCCCTTCTATAACATAGTAAAGGAGCTTAATTAGGAAGAACCAACTAGTTAGCAATGAACCATTAAATGACGTGTCATTCTGTTGTGCATTGTTAATTTGCTTGCCTGTAATTGTAAAATAGAATTTCCTGGTTAGTAGAGTCATCAAAATTTAGCTATGCATATGGAGCAATATAGAGGGAAATTATCAGAGATATCTTTTTGTGTATATTATAGACTAGTAATTCTGTGTATAGCACAAGGAAATATTGTTAGTTACTTATAAAGGATCTGCAGCTTTGTTCTTGTCTAACATTAGAGTCCCAAACTCTTGGACTTAAATTTTCTTATCCAATACATCATCCAAGGGTAGGAGCGATACATCCAGTGGCCAAACACTTTCTTAGACACCTCCATATCCTAAAGGATTTGGATATATGATCTAGGATTTAGTTTCTGGTGCCCTACCAAGTTGCCCCGGAGAGAAGCATGCTTCTTCCCATGGGCCACGGCCCACCACTGAAAGCCACCCTGCAATAGCATTTTTGTTACAAGATTAGAACATATTGTGAAGAAAAAGGAAAATGAGTAGACAAGTACCGAACAAAATGAGTAGACAAGATCAGGGCGTACCTGTCTTCCAGCCTCTGTCCCCAGCTCTCTTCAACAGATTCATCCCTATCCTTGGATCTGGAATCTGGATGTTCCACTAGTGGCACCTTCACATGTCCTCGCTGTCACGCGCCTTCATCAGCTCGTGCCGAACTGTTCGAGATCAACATAGCTGCCAGCTGGCAAACCTAGGTTTTGCACTATTTGTTTATGATCTGGTCTCAGTTATAAGTTCTTAGATTGAGGTTGCAATTCTTCTTCTGGTGTGCTAATATATCGGTTGATTCTTGCTCCTGTGCTTTTCTCTTTGTGGGTAATTTCATCTATATGTCTTAGGTGCCCTGGATTGTCCTCTTCAAAGAAAAAAAAATGCAACTGGGGATGAAAAGCACAAATTTGATGACTTATAGGAATGCCATCCAGGGATGGTCTTCTTAATTGATATAAAGCAAGGCAAAGTAAACAAATGAACAAGTGTATTTTTTTTATCTTTTGTCTTTGTGTTAGAACTTAGCTATTAGTTCCTTGGAATTGTACCTCTGTTGACTATTGACTGGTGCGCGTAGTGACTTCCATATCTCTCAGACGGGGTCTTGTTATGACGACAATCGAAGTTGTTGTTTTTTTTTGTTTCGTCACCTTGCACCTTCAATTTCATCAATGTTTTGACATTTTTGGATATTTGTTGTAGCTTCAGTGTTAGTCAAGTTCATAGGTTCTTTTTGTTTAAGATAGGTGGTTAATTGTACTTCACTTTTGTTCTTGCCTAGTTACCTTTGGACTTCTCCATAATGATGTTCTGCTTTTCATATATACGCATGCAGCCGTGTGTTGTCAGTTTTATTTATAACTATCTCCAAAAGAGTCCTAAACACATCAAGGAATAAGTTTCACCAATTTGCCGAGTTGCTTTTGCAATGCTTTTACGACCATAATGACTACTAATGGTGACTCACTATTACAATTTTATTCTCTGTGGTCAGGGTTGGAAAGATGACAGATAATCTAACAGGTGATTGCTCAACAAGCTCAAAGAAAAGAAAGAAAGCTTGCAAAAGTAGAGGAGAGACAAGTGAGTAATTGGTTTGAATTTCTTAACATACTTACACATCTTTGTCATAACAATCACAATAATATTATGCAATGCTTCCTTATCTAGGAAAATTGCATGTGGATAACATTTTTGAAGAGGAGTTTGGCAGCTTGAAGAACTCTGGTCAAGGAGCATGGAGTGAACTGAGTAAAGTAGCTGTGTCAAACTTATCTGAAAGTGTTGTCTCGCTGGCTTCATTCAATGGTGATTATGCACGTTGGCTTTTAAAGTTTGTATCAAGTCATCACTCTTAATGATGGAAATCATGATTTTGTGCAGGGGCTATGATGCATTCTGCATGCACAGGCATAGTTATCAAAACTGCTTCATTTGGCACAAGTTTCCTGACTTCAGCTACCCTGGTTAGATCTTTTGATGATGAAAGCAAGATCATGCCGATTTGTGTCTGTAAGTTCTGCTATTTTATCTCATCTCTATCGCTTGCTTATGTTGCGATATAACTTTAATTTGTAAACCTTTTTCTTTATTTATTATTACAGATTGAAATACACCTTCCAAAAAAAAAACAAGTTGCCCATGGCTGGTTAGCAGGCTATGATTTGCAATACAATATTGCTGTTTTGCAAACCAAGTTCTTCCCTGGTCTTCAGCAATAAATCTTGAGCATCAGCTGCAATTTGAGTTTACAGTAAGGTAGTTGCTGTGGGGCGCTGCTTCAAGTCGGCAAACTAATGGCCACAAGTGGGGTGCTGACTGATGATCCAAGCGGAGTTTATCGGAAAGAACTCATGATCTCCACATGTGAAATCACCATGGTGCCCTGCTAATCCTTCTTTACTTTCATGTGTCGCGGAAATGAATAATTATGGTGTATTGGCGTGGTATCAGTGGTTAAATATTTCATGATATGCACTTAACTTTATCTTTTGGCATTAAAGTTGCATTTTTCTCTTATATAATTATTTTCTTGTATTGCTTTATTTTGTGGTACGCTTATAGCAGTCTTTATATTTTTTTTCTAGGTTGGGGTTGGAGGGCCTCTTATTGATTTGGACGGGAACTTTGTTGGCATGAACTTTTATGCGAAGGAAAGGACACCGTTCCTGCCAAGGAGTACTATTATCGAATGCCTGGTGAATTTCGATAGATACCAGTATGTTTTTACTGTCAGCTATGGTTTCACGTTTTGCCTTATTCATGTACTTTCCTATACATCACTATTTTATACTTGACATTTGGTATGAAGTGCACGTGGGATACGTTTTTGTAAAAGAAAAGTTAAATTAAGACTGCACTTAGTGTTGGCTTTTAAAATGGGCATACTGAACTATGAGCTTCATGTTTTAAATGTTGGCACAGCCACACAGAGTACATTTATAAACGAACTGGCTGAGCCCATTCTGTCAAGAGTCTCGTTAGTTCTGTAAAAAAAGGACATGCATGTTCCCTGAGAGGTAAATCATAATGATTTAATGTTGACTTTCCTAAGTATACTTTGTTATAAGTTTCCTATAAATCATATAGAGCCTTTGTTACACAAGAAAAGCTAGTAAAATTCTACAAGACTATAAGTTGACTTTCCTGTTAAGAATACACCAAGTTATTGGGCTACTTAGAAAATTGAGTACAAGTATTAGCAAAGTGGTTAGTCCCAGAACAGCTTTTGGTTCACTATTTTGTGCTAGATGGCAACAGAGCAGTTAATTTATCCAAAAGATCTTCTGGATGATCATAGATCATTTGTGCTAACAGTGAAGGCAGAAATTCCATGCAACCGAATACCGATCAGTAAACATATGAAATGAAGTTAAGAGCAGTAGCTCAGAGCTTCAAAGGCTTGTATATATTATTGTTGTTGTTTTTATTATTAGAAGCACTATATACTATATAAATTCCCTTTGGTCACAAATACTTATCGTTTTGGATATATCTCTGGTAATCTTTTGAAACTCAAGTGTCAATAAATTTTTAAGTATTTAGGTGGATATGTGAAAAATCATATGCAGAGATCCGTGTCAAAAAGTACTTTGATACTATTACAAATTTATTAGATTTTAAAAATATATTACAATTACAATAGAAATTAGTGGTCAAAGTTGTATTTTGAAGACTATAGTTGTCCAAATTCCAAAACAACACGTATTTGTGATAAATATAGATAAGGCACATCATTTTTTTGAGTGGCAAAAATACTTTTGAACTACCCCAATATCCTAGCTCACTGGCCATCACGTTTGGTAATTTATTTGCATCAGAGAGCATCCTTGACAACAATTTGGTTGCTTCTGACATCTCTAGCTGAATAAGTACCATTTCCATCTAGACCACCTGTACAGTCAAGCATGTATTACAGTTGACTTCTACTAGATTTGGACTATTGTGTCCATGTTGAAGCAAATAATGATCAAGGTTTCCTTGCAGGTTTGATATCATATTTTCTCAAATTTGTCTGTTTCTATGAAATGGTTAATACTCACATTTTTTTTTTGTATTGCTCCTATTGTACATTTTTGTTTGCATAGCTCTTTCACATTCATGCATAAGGTCTCTCGCCTGGATGGCTAGCTAGTCCTCGGGGGTGTTCTGGTCGCGTGCCACCTTTATGGGGGGAGTGTTCTGGGAGGGTCCTTCGGATCCCTCTGTTGTATATGTTTCTTTCTTAATGAAATGAAGCGCAAACCTGTGTTCTCGAGAAAATAAGCATTCAATGCATAGATCTTGGAAAAACATTTTGGTCCAATTTGACTGAAATTTGCTGGTCACTGGTTATTGTTTGTGGTGCCTGGTAAAAAATATAGAGGCCAAAAGAAAAAATATATGCCTAATTTGAATAGTGGATTCAAAGGGAAGCGAAACATAGGCACATAGCGCTCAACTGCTCTCACAGAGGCTATATATATCCATGGCTGCGTGCTTGCGGGGGTGTCAGGGATCCTCACCACTTTATTTTTTTCTTGAAGTGTTGCTCCAATATGCAGTTTTCCAAAAAGTAAATCTCAGGTTGCATAAGTGGGGAGACTAACCCACAACCTACACTGCACAGGATTGTTAGCTCTTTGAACCATGCTAACTGTATTATCTGTTATCATACGGTGGTTGATAAATCTTTTACCCTTAGTTATGAAACTTTGCATGACATCGCTGACCATATCAGCTACAAAAGGAATATAGAATGCTAATTGTCCTTATCCATTCCACCTTGGTAACTACTCTTGATGAATTTACTATGTTATACTGCAGGGGTGAGATTAAGCCACTTGATAGCACAATTGGAAGGAGCAAAAATGAGATACAAGAATCTCCTGCAACCCCCAAGTCCTATTTGGAAGGCTCGGAAGGATGTCTGGACCAAGGTAATCAATATCGAGATACTATGAAAATTTAAGATACTAGATGGGATCGCTATCGTTTCAGCTTGGTAGGGTCGTAGTATCCTAAGATACTAGGATACAGATCGGGATACTGATAACCTTGGCCTGGACTCTTTTGAGTTACGTAAGTGTGCAAAAACTCCTAAAGACTACTAAACTGTGATGTCGCCTGTCAAGCAGATCATCATCATTTATTTTAAACTATTCATTGTTTGTAGGTTTGTCAGCATTTGTGCAAGATTGATTTTATGCTTTTACCTGTCTGTACTAACATACATGGATGTTCTGCATGAGAATCTAGTATAAACCCAAGGATTTCAGTTTATCCAATCTGCTCATTCCTCTCATCTTTTCCATTTTAGGTAACTCCAGTAGGGAACCTGAGAATGAGCAGAAGTCATCTTCTTCTAGTGATTCAGAAGGTGAATCAGGCTAAGTCACTTCTAATGCTAATTATAATGCAAAAGCTGTCATCATGTTTTAATGTTAATTATTGATCATTACTAACACATGGTCATTAATCGCTTCACCTTGTTTCTCTAGAATACGCAGTTGAGAACGATCCATTATTTCAGGAGGAGACCCCTTTCTTGCCAGTTGCTGATGGTGATGGTGAGTCATTGCTTCTAATTTTGCTGTCATTGCTAACACATGATGATTAATCACTTCAGTTTGTTCACCAGGATTTGGGAAATATTTAATCAAGGAACTAACGTCTCAGGGTTATCCTTTGCCACTTATCCTTGAAGGTGAGTTTGTTGCTGACTACTCCCTTGCATTGCACATTTTGACAGTTGTATTCCAGCACTCTTATATGTGGTACTACTTTCCTTTAACCAGGAGGCATGCATTTGGTTAATACTTTTGAAAATGAATTTGCTGATGATATCTGGAGTAAACTCACCAAAAAAGTTGCTTCAAACATGTCTCGTATTGTTGTCTCTCTTGCTTCATTCAATGGTAATCGCATTGTTATAATCTCATTGCATTTTCATTTCTTTTTTATACCTCATCACTAACTATGATTCATTATGATCTTGTAGGAGAAGAACGGATTTTTGCATGCACAGGAATATTTATAGGCTGCAATGAATCCAACACAAGGATCCTGACTTCAGCAAGTTTGGTTAGGATTTCTGATGATGAAAACAAGATTAATGATAACTTGAAGGTTGGTATTGTATTGTCCTCCTTGAGCTTATTCATTTGAGATACCGGTAAATCCTCACATTATTTTTGCAGATTGTTGTACACCTTCCAAACAAACAGCAAACCGTAGGGACATTGCAACATTATCATCTGGATTACAATGTTGCTATTGTCACCATCAAAGGTTTCCGTTGTCTTCGTACGGAAGAATTTCATGATCCAGGGCAAATTAAGCGTAAGGAGGTATTATCTGTAGGACGTGTCTTCAAGTCGGGCAAATTAATGGCCACAGGTGGGATATTGACTGACAAACCAAGCAAACTTGACTGCAAAGAACTTATGGTCTCCACTTGTAGAATCAGTAAGGTACACTGAATCTCCATTTTGAAGTCTTGTTTTTTCCTTGGAAAAGAAAGGCTTTAATTTTCTTATAGTGGAAACAATTTGTTGCCTTACAATATGAACAATTTAATATAAGACTACCAAACATTGCCATGCCTTACCAAACCTAGCTAAATGGGTGTCTAACAAATTGATGGCCACACCTTAGGCAAGATTTGGGAAATAAATGAGTGCATGACACATGTTTCCTAGGATTAAAACAACGGAGATGAAACAAACTGTTTTACAAAGTGTGGAAAGATTGGCAAAGTGTGAAACGCCCCTGCTTCTGCAGAACTACATGTGTAAGGCATTTAAAACATCTTTTCATATGTGCTACTTTGTTTTTGTGCTAGGCTGGGATTGGAGGGCCCCTGGTTGATTTTCATGGGAATTTCGTTGGTATGAACTTCTACCGTAGGAAAAAGACTCCGTATTTACCAAGGGATACAATTATGAAACTATTGAGCTATTTTGATGGAAAAGGGTATGTCTTATATGTTTATGTGTAAACCTATGTGATCACTTCGTCTTTTACAATTATGACTTGTGTGATCAGTTTAGTCTTTTATAAAACTGAGTTAATTAATTAGTTCTGGGATGCTGAACTGTTTTGTATCTTGTTGTAGGGACGTCTCTCCTGAGATTATGGACAATCAAAACAGAAACAGGTATGTGTGTGTGTGTGTTTTAATTATGAAACAGCTCAATGATATTTTCTCACTTTGTTTCACCTAAGTAATTCAGTGACTTGTTCAACAACAGATGGCCTGTGCCCAAGATACGTTGGCATTATCCTAGCTTCTCCAAGCCTCGCAAGATAGAGATGCCTAAATATATAAAATATTAGTAATTTATATCCATGCCTATCTAGTCTTGAACTTGTTGCATTGGGTACTATCTACTATGGAGTAGTTAATGGCTTGATTAGCTTGAACTCCTCGATTGAACTCCTGTGTTGTGCAAGGGCAGATCTGACAATGCATTCTTCAACTCTACGAATTTACAGATTGATTTGCTCTATGATCTATGTTCCCTGTTCTATGAATCATTTCTGGCAAGTCTCATACGAGGAATGTTACTTTACCTTACATGCACTGGAATTACTTGAAACAACAAGCTCATATGGCAATCTCCAATATGCATTTGGCTTTTAAACGGAGTTGTGCGTTTATAATTATCCATACCAGTTAATATTAGTCAAGTGTAAAGTGTACAGTTTCTTTAATTGACAGAAAACTCACTAATTTAGCGGCCGTTTGAATGTGTTAATGGATGACGAATAGTTGAAACTGAGTTTGACACAAACTAATGAATTAACTATAATCAAAGTTGAAAAATTGCTTTCAAAAAAAGTTATGTAAGAAATATGGAAGAAAGTTTATTCAAAAAATCTCGTTGCCTAAGAGATTGAGAAAAGTGTCGGTTATAATCCATCATCTATAATTAAAAAAAAAAGGCTGCTTTCTCGTTTTTCGTGAGAAAATACAGATCTGGGTCGTCTTGTCCTTTAATTTTGAGGGGATGACATGTGGACTAGCGGCCCATCGTTTATTAATTCAGGTTTAGACAGTAGAGGATTCGTTTTGACTGTCGCTGTAAAATACCCATCTTCATCAGTACTTACTGCAGTAGAAGAATTTGTTTGTATGATATGATCTTGTTAATTATAGTAGAGATTTTGCTCATGTTTACATCAGAAAGCCGGTGTCATACTGAATATACAAACTGTTTGCTGCCGTAATGGAGTTCTATATTCTGAACTTGAAGATCTGAATTCGCCTGAAAGTTGAAACGTGCTGAAAAAAATTGAGACAGGCAGGATGCCGAAACTAGTGTTCAGGTGTATCTGTCACGCCAAAACGTGCTATCTACTGTAGGTCCTATCTCTCCTTTATTCGTGCTGTGCGTGACCAACAGGACTGACTGCCGCTTTCCAAAAAAAAAAAAATCTCACATTTTTTTTATTTGAAAAAAGAAACCTCACATAGGCAAAAAAAAGTGGTTAACATGCCAAATGAAAACCAGCCCAAGAGAGTGTGCTGACTCGACAAATTGCAAGTACGAATCGCAATGGCCAGAAAAAATCGACTGACATTTGTCAAAAAGTCAGTTGACTTTCAAATAGCAAAGGTAAAATTGTTATAGGCTTTTCAAAGAAAAACACAAATCTCAAAGCAATACTTCCTCTGCCGTAAAATATACGGCGCATTGGCTTTTTTTTATATGGTCTTTAACATTATACTTTGATTTAACCATTAATTTCTTTCATAATATATTACAAACAACTAAAAAATCTTAACATCATATGGAAATTTGTCAAATATGAATTTAATAAGAGAGAATTGTAGTGTGTACCACCTTTTATTATCAAAGTTTTACTTCGAACGATCCTTTAATTTTTTTATTTTGAACTAAGTAAAATTTTATTTTTATACACTTCATACCACCCTAACTCTCTTCTCTAGCCGCATCTATCGTCTCCTCTAGGAAAAAAGGGGGTCGGCATATAAGTGGGAAAAATTGTTGGTGTGTGGATGTTGATGTCCTTAAGGTCGTTGACGAAACAATGGATTTGAGGGAGGGGATATTTAACAAAGAAAAAAAACCTTGTCAAAGTAAAAAAGATTAGCTAAAGGATGGTCGAAAGATCAACTTGCTTTCACTTGATGCTGCGCTAGATCGAGGGTGCTGTTGGGAGCTCTAGCTCCTCGCTAGCTTTATGGGAAGCAGGTAGGAGGGTAATTGGTCAAGGTCTACATGTCCTTTCACAACCTTACTCAGCTCTCAAATATTTTTAAGTCAAAAAAAATACAAAAGTGGCACACCTTATTTTAGATCTAGCTCGCAAAATTTTGTAGGCTTAGGCTCTTTATCACCCTAGAGCATTTGAGAAGAAGGGGAAGGGGGAGGGACGAATGAGAGAAGAGGGGGAGGGTGGAGATGATATGTGGGTCCTACCATGTTGTTAATTATTTTTGGTTGTCACTTACATGTGGACATCACCATATATTTTTTAAATTTTGTTTTAACAATAACGCCACGTAAATCGATACGTAGCTGTCACGTAGGACAAAGAGTCGGTCAACATGTCATGTAGGTGCAATGTCACCCTAAGCCACCCTCGAAACAGCCGAGATAAAATTATTCTATACTAGTTTTAATGCTTGGTGAGGTAGGATGTATACCTGGTTTTGTGATTGAGGGATACAGAATAGGTTGGGGCAATAGTTGGAGGGACTAAAAATTGACAACGGGAAAACCGGGACGGTCATAGAAGTAGGTCTATTATCCGCAAATCGTTAGAGACAATTTAATTTAAATGCTAAAAATAAATAAACATCAAAAATTGCGAGCTCATTACTTCCAGCATTCATACATTTACATAAAAATTATGTTAATTACATCTCCGTAGAGAAAACCCCTAATTAGGAATTCCAACATAATAAAAAGAAAATTACATGACTGCTACAAAACTAAAAAGAAAATTCTATCCTAAACTCCTGATGTCGCAGCCGTAGAATCGTCCGCGGATTTTCATTCATATGTTTATTTTGGACATGCATGAATATTTGGATGTCCTATTTAATCGATAATTTCTTGGCTTTTAATTTGCCTACTAGTATATATGACAACAAGGAGTTTTTCTTAATGCATGTGGGGAACGTGGGTTTCCCTATCCATGCTCTATGCATTTTAGCACATGCTATTATATTTTGATCGATCTAATGCATGACGTGCACTTATTTCTCTTAGAATTTAAAGCATAGACTATAGCGGACACATATCTTGCATATTGTCAAGATACTTGATTTTCTTTCATTACGATGACGCCTTATATTTAGATATAGCATATGTTTCATGACTTTATTTATTTAATTTGAATGCCATGAAAAAGCTTTTCTGCGCATATAGCGTGCGTGTATTTTTTAACATACTTGATGTGTATGCGTAACACGAGTAAAGCAAAATTTAGTGCTAGTATTTAGAACACGGTGCTTGCTTTCTTGGAGCCTATGTACAAAACATACAGTTGAGCGGTGCTTGCTTTCTTGGAGCCTATGTACAAACATATAGTTGAGCAATGCTATGTTTTTTTTATATGTAGCAGGTATATGACTTTGACTAATTTTCTTGAAATGCTCACATGTATTACTACCAATTTTGTGATATAAACCCCCAGGCGTAACCATCCGAGTATTTGTTCACTTTAATATTTGATACTTATTATTGACATATTGTCAAAAATTTGTATATATTTGTGTTTTAACTTTATTGGTTATTTTTGTGAGGCTTATAAGCCTACAACACGCATGCATAAATACCAGATTTTTTTATATTGCACTTTGTGTATGGTGCAACGATTATATATTGTTGTGAGCAAATACATGGGTGTAGCGAATTTATGTTACTCTTGAATTATTTTAATTTTCACTCTGCCTGTATTACTACTCACATGGCTCAGAACCATGAAGCGTAACCGAAGCAAGTGTTTGTTGATTTACTTTCTACTTAGTTCGTGATTTATCCACCATTTTTATGGATGAACAGATGGAAAGAGAGTATATGCATTGGTTCATCTATTTCCTATTTCCTGTTTCTAACTGTGGTAAAAAATAAATGAATGCCACATTATTTTTATTTTTGTTAAAGAAATATGACTGAAAACATGTTAATATGAGCAAATATCTATGCCAATTAACATGATTGATTAATTCTGTTTATCACCCTGCCTGTATCACTACTAGCACGACGTAGCACCATGAAGCGTGACCGAAGTGAGCAATTGTTTAATTTATGATGAGTTATGCAAAATTCATTTTTGCCTCCGTGATTTGTATCCGCTTGTAGAGGACCGAATCTGAGAGCGAAAATTTTGTCTAGGCTTATATCCACTAACGGGACTGAATCAGAGAGCATGATAGGATGATAAAGAAAAAAAAAGTATGTACACAAGCAACTCCTAGACTCGTAATCATGACGGTCGAGCCTAGGAACATGGCAAGATAAGAATTTCTTAGTGTGTACTCATTGGTCAAACCAAAGGACTTAGCACAAGAATATATTAACATAAGCAAAGAAAGAAAGAATTAAGAGATTCCTTGACTCGTACACAGTGGCCGAGCCTAAGAACGAAGGAGAAGCATGATTTCTACCTTACAGCACCTGTGATCGTCCAGCACAGTCGAGCAAAGAGACAAATTTCATGGTGAAGCAGAAGAACTAGCGCTGCAGCAGTATAGCAGATTTGCCGTGGCAGACTAGCAGCACTTGGGCGTAGCAACCACTCGCTTTGGCCTAGCACTCCCCCAGCCTCTCCCCTGAAACCTCCTTCCCCACCTCTTGCCCTCTCTCTCTGTTTATAGAGGAGGATCCTATGAACCAGCCACGCGCGTCCGCGCTTGTGATTTGAACAAGGCATGCAGATGGTGGGATAATGGCTTGACTAATTGACCGTAGGAAGCTTCGTTCGTTTGGATGACATATGGGCCCTTTTAATTTGATTGGACGAACGTGTGCTAACGTCCATGCAGGATCTGGTGAACGTGGTAGACCTGGTCTTATAGACACGCTTAGTCGTTGCCTGCTTTCTCTCTTTCCCTTTTTTTTCTGGGTTAATGTTTAATTGGCTGGTTAATGAGAGGGAGAATATCTATACTCACTGACACGTGCCTTGATTTATTAGTTAGCACATGTATATTCCTCTTTCTTAATTTCAAGGCAGTCATGGATAATTTTGTAGATCCATAAAAAATATTGATTTAAGTATTTGTTTATATTTCTATTTAAATCGGCACCTTTATTTATTATTTTTTATGCACACAAATGTAGTTTATTTTGCTTCTGAGTTTCTTTTAAAGAAACACACACGTATATATATTTTCGCGCAATCTCTTTATTAAACGGACTATTGTTGTTCTAAATATATTTTATACGATATGTGTTTTTCTTTATTACGTTCTGACATGCCTATTATATCATGGTGGCTTCGTCAAACCGGCATCTAGTCACTGAAATAAAAATGTTGGATCATGTCATACGCGACCCACTTTTATTTGGCACGCGTGTATATATATATACGCACCATTATAGCGGTGTGCACGTGGCACACATTTTTATTTTATGTTGTGAATATTCATAGTATAATTATTTTTCATTAGCCTGATGAACATATATTTAGGCTTACACTTTAATTTATTATTGGACATTATTGGACGACAGTAGTCTGAATATATTTTTGTATGATCCTTTTATTATAGCACGAATTTCATATATGAATGCGATCAGGAGGCTAAGTATTAACGTCTGTCGTTATAGAGAAAAGCACGTAAAAAATGTTTGTTCACACTATTTAATTTCTTCTTTTCTTTTACACGCTTCCACGGTGTTTATTTTTTTATGTGGCACGCGCGCACGCCTTTTCTATTTTGCACCAGAAATTATTTTACTACAACACAGATAAATTTTATTTCATGGCCACCTTTTTTTAGCTGCTACTTAATTAAATCAATTCATCCGACTGTCTCATGGCCACCCTTTTTTTAGCTGCTATTTAATTAAATCAATTCATCCACTGTCTCTATAGTTTATTACCAATAACATCCTTATTTACTATTATGCTTCTTTATATACGATATTTGAGATAATGGGCACCTTTATTTATTATTTTTTATGCACAAAAATATAGTTTATTTTTCTTCTGAGTTTCTTTTAAAGAAAAGAAACGCACACGTATATATATTTCTGTGCACTTTTTTTATTGAACTGGCTATTGTTGTCCTAAATATATTTTATACGATGCGTGTTTTTCTTTATTACATCCTGACATGCCTATTATATTACGGTGGCTTCGTCGAGCCAGAGTCTACGCACTGAAATATAAATGTTGGATCATGTCATACGCGACCCTCTTTTATTTGGCACGTGCGTGTATACATATCCGCACCATTATAGCGGCGTGCACGTGACACATATTTTTATTTTATGTTGCAAATATTCATAGTATAATTATTTTTATTAGCCTGATAAACATATATTTAGGCTTACACTTTAATTTATTATTGGACGACCGTAGTCTGAATATATTTTATATGATCCTTTTATTATAGCACGAATTTGATATATGAACGCAATCAGGAGTCTAAGTATTAACTTCCGTCGTCCTAGAGAAAAGCGCGTAACATGTTTGTTCACACTATTTAATTTCTTCTTTTCTTTTAAACGCTTCCACGGTGTTTATTTTTTTATGTGGCACGCGCATGCTCCTTTTTTATTTTGCACCAAAAATTATTTTACTACAACACAGATAAATTTTATTTCATGGCCACCCTTTTTTAAGCATTAGGTGCTGCTTAAGTAAATCAATTCATCCGACTGTGTGATGGCCATCTTTTTTTATAGCTGCTACTTAATTAAATCAATTCATCCGACTGTCTCTATTGTTTATTACCAATAACATCCTTATTTACTATTATGCTTCTTTATATACGATATTTGAGATAATGGACACCTTTATTTATTATTTTTATGCACAAAAATATAGTTTATTTTTCTTCTGACTTTCTTTTAAAGGAACGCACACGTATATATATTTCTGTGCACTTTCTTTATCTAACTGATTATCGTTGTCCTAAATATATTTTATACGCTGTGTGTTTTTCTTTGTTACATTCTGACATGCCTATTATATTACGGTGGCTTCGTCGAGCCGGCGTCTATGCACTAAAATAAAAATATTGGATCATGTCATACGCGACCCTCTTTTATTTGGCACGTGCGTGTATACATATCCGCACCATTATAGCGGCGTGCACGTGGCATACATTTTTATTTTATGTTGCAAATATTCAGAGTATAATTATTTTTCATTAGCCTCATGAACATATATTTAGGCTTGCACTTTAATTTATTATTGGATGACCATAGTCTGAATATATTTGGTATGATCCTTTTTATTATAACACGAATTTCATATAAGAACGTGATGAGGAGGCTAAGTATGGTTCCAGCGACAAGCACGAAAACTTGTTTGTTCACACTATTTAATTTTTTCTTTTTTTGACACGCTTCCATGAAGTTTATTTTTTTATGTGTCACGCGTGTGCGCCTTTTTTATTTCGCACCAGAAATTATTTTACTCCAACACACATAAATTTTATTGTAATTAAATCAATTCATCCAACTGTCTTTATCGTTTATTACCAATAACATTCTTATTTACTATTATATTTCTTCATACACTATATTTGAGATAATGAGCATCTTTATTTATTACTTTTTATGCACACAAATATAGTTTATTATGTTTCTGAAGTTTCTTTTAAAGAAACGCACTCGTATATATATTTCCGCACACTTTTTTTATCGAACAGAGTATTGTAGTCCTAAATATATTTTATATGATGCGTATTTTTTTTTATTACGTCCTGACATGCCTATTATATTACGGTGGCTTTGTAGAGCCGGCATCTAGGCAATGAAATAAAAATGTTGGATCATGTCAATCGTGACCCTCTTTTATTTGGCACGCGCGGATATATATATATATATATATATATATATATATATATATATATATATATATATATATATATATATATATATATCCACACCATCATAGTGGCGTGCACGTGGCACACATTTTTATTTTATGTTGCAAATATTTAGAGTATAATTATTTTCCATTAGCCCGATGAACATATATTTACGCTTACACTTCAATTTATTATGGAATGACTGTAGTCTGAATATATTTGGTATGATTCTTTTATTATAGCACGAATTTCATATATGAACGTGACGAGGAGGTTAAGTATTAGCGTCCGTCTTTATAGACAAAAGCGCGAAAACATGTTTGTTCACACTATTTAATTTCTTCTCTTTTTTGTGACACGCTTCCACGATGTTTATTTTTTTATGTGGCACGCGCGTGCGCCTTTTCTATTTTGCACCATAAATTATTTTACTCCAACATAGATAAATTTTATTTTATGGCCACCTTTTTTTAGCCGCTACTTAATTAAATCAATTCATCCAACTGTCTTTATCGTTTATTACCAATAACATCCTTATTTACTATTATATTTCTTTATACACTATATTTGAGATAATGGCACCTTTATTTATTATTTTTTATGCACACAAATATAGTTTATTTTGCTTCTGAGTTTCTTTTAAAGAAACGCACACGTATATATATTTCCGTGCACTCTCTTTATGGAATGGAGTTTTGCAGTCCTAAGTATATTTTACAAGATGCATGTTTTTCTTTGCTACGTCATGACATGCCTACTATATCACGGTGGCTTGGTCGAGTCGACGTCTAGTCATTGAAATAAAAATGTAGGATCATGTCATACGCGACCCACTTTTATTTGGCACGGGACACGCATTTTTATTTTATGTTGAGAATATTTAGAGTATAATTATTTTTCATTAGCCTGATGAATATATATTTAGGCTTACACTTTAATTTATTATTGGATGACCGTAGTACGAATATATTTTGTATGATCCATTTTATTATAGCACGAATTTCATATATGAACGTAATCAGGTGGCTAAGTATTAGCGTCCGTTGTCCTAGAGAGAAAAGAGCATCAACATGTTTGTTCACACTATTAAATTTTTTTTTGACACACTTCCGCGGTGTTTATTTTTTATGTGCCACGCGCGTGCACCTTTTCTATTTTTCACCAGAAATTATTTTATTACAACACAGATAAATTTTATTTTATGGCCACCCCTGTTTTAGCCGCTACTTAATTAAATCAATTCATCCGACTTAGTCTATCGTTTATTACTCATAACATCCTTATTTATTCTTCATACACAATATTTGAGATAATGGGCATCTTTATTTATTACTTTTTATGCACACAAATATAGTTTATTTTGTTTCTGAGTTTCTTTTAAAGAAACGCACTCATATATATATTTCCGCACATCTCTTTGTCGAACGGAGTATTGTAGTCCTAAATATATTTTATACGATGCGTGTTTTTCTTTATTACCTCCTAACACGCCTATTATATATATCACGGTGGCTTCGTCGAGCCGACGTGTAGGCACTGAAATAAAAAAGTTGGATCATGTCATACGCGAGCCTCTTTTATTTGGCACGCGCGTGTATATATATCCGCACTCTTATAGCGGCGTGCACGTGGAACACATTTTTATTTTATGTTGAGAATATTTAGAGTATAATTATTTTTCATTAGCCTGATGAATATATATTTAGGCTTACACTTTAATTTATTATTGGATGACTGTAGTATGAATATATTTTGGATGATCCATTTTATTATAGCACGAATTTCATATATGAACGTAATCAGGAGGCTAAGTATTAGCGTCCGTTGTCCTAGAAAGAAAAGAGCGTCCACATGTTTGTTCATACTATTAAATTTTTTTTGACACGCTTCCGCGGTGTTTATTTTTTTATGTGCCACGCGCGTGCGTCTTTTCTATTTTTCACCAGAAATTATTTTATTACAACACAGATAAATTTTATTTTATGGCCACCCTTGTTTTAGCCACTACTTAATTAAATCAATTCATCCGACTTAGTCTATCGTTTATTACCAATAACATCCTTACTATGATATTTCTTCATACACTATATTTGAGATAATGGGCATCTTTATTTATTACTTTTTATGCACACAAATATAGTTTATTTTGTTTCTGAGTTTCTTTTAAAGAAACGCACTCGTATATATATTTCCGCACATCTCTTTGTCGAACGGAGTATTGTAGTCATAAATATATTTTATACGATACGTGTTTTTCTTTATTACCTCCTAACACGCCTATTATATCACGGTGGCTTCGTCGAGCCGACGTGTAGGCACTGAAATAAAAAAGTTTGGATCATGTCATACGCGAGCCTCTTTTATTTGGCACGCGCGTGTATATATATCCGCACCCTTATAGCGGCGTGCACGTGGAACACATTTTTATTTTATGTTGAGAATATTTAGAGTATAATTATTTTTCATTAGTCTGATGAATATATATTTAGGCTTACACTTTAATTTATTATTGGATGACCGTAGTATGAATATATTTTGTATGATCCATTTTATTATAGCACGAATTTCATATATGAAGAGGCTAAGTATTAGCGTCCGTTGTCCTAGAGAGAAAAGAGCGTCAACATGTTTGTTCACACTATTAAATTTTTTTTTGACACGCTTCCGCGGTGTTTATTTTTTTTATGTGTCACGCGCATGCACTTTTTCTATTTTTCACCAGAAATTATTTTATTACAACACAGATAAATTTTATTTTATGGCCACCCCTTGTTTTAGCCGCTACTTAATTATATCAATTCATCCGACTTACTCTATCGTTTATTACCAATAACATCCTTATTTACTATGATATTTCTTCATACACTATATTTGAGATAATGGGCATCTTTATTTATTACTTTTTATGCACACAAATATAGTTCATTTTGTTTCTGAGTTTCTTTTAAAGAAACGCACTCGTATATACATTTCTGCACATCTCTTTGTCGAACGGAGTATTGTAGTCCTAAATATATTTTATACGATGCGAGTTTTTCTTTATTACCTCCTAACACGCCTCCTATATCACGGTGGCTTCGTCCAGCCGGCGTGTAGGCACTGAAATAAAAATGTTGGATCATGTCATACGCGAGCCTCTTTTATTTGGCATGCGCGTGTATATATATCCGCACCATTATACTGGCGTGCACGTGGCATATTTTTAATTTATGTTGAGAATATTTATAATATAATTATTTTTCATTAGCCTGATTAACATATATTTAGGCTTACACTTTAATTTATTATTGGATAATCATAGTCTGAATATATTTTGTATGATCCTTTTATTATAGTACGAATTTCATAAACGTGATGAGGAGGCTAAGTATCAGCGTCCGTCGTTCCAGTGAAAAGCGCGAAAACTTGTTTGTTCACACTATTTAATTTCTTCTTTTTTTACATGCTTTCATGAAGTTTATTTTTTTATATGGCACGCGCGTGCAACTTTTCTATTTTGCACCAGAAAATATTTTTCTCCAACACAGATAAATTTTATTTCATGGCCACCTTTTTTAATTAAATCAAATCATCCGACTGTCTTTTTCGTTATTACCAACAACATCCTTATTTACTATTAAATTTCTTTATACACTATATTTGAGATAATGGGCACCTTTATTTATTATTTTTTGTGCACACAAATATAATTTATTTTGCTTCTAAGTTTCTTTTAAAGAAACACACTCGTATATATTTTTCCGCGCACTCTCTTTATCGAACGCGGTATTGTAGTCCTAAATATATTTTATAAGATGCTTGTTTTTCTTTAGCACATCCTGACATGCCTATTATATCACGGTGGCTTCGTTGAGCCGGCGTGTAGGCACAAAAATAAAAATATTGGATCATGTCAATCATCATGACCCTCTTTTATTTGGCACAGGTGTGTATATATATCCACACCATTGTAGCGGCGTGCACGTGGCACACATTTTTATTTTGTGTTGAGAATATTCACAGTATAATTATTTTTCATTAGCCTGATGAACATATATTTTAAAAGCTTACACTTTAATTTATTATTGGATGACCACAGTTCTAATATATTTTGTATGATCCTTACGAGGAAGCTAAGTATTAACGTCCATCGTCATCCTTGAAAAGCGCGTAAACATGTTTGTTCACACTATTTAATTTCTTCTTTTTTTTTTTGACACGCTTCCACGAAGTTTATTTTTATATGTGGCACGCGCGTTCACCTTTTCTATTTTGCACCAGAAATTATTTTACTCCAGCACAGATAAATTTTATTTTATTATTTTACTCCAACACAGATAAATTTTATTTTATGGCCACCCCTTTTTTAGCCGCTGCTTAATTAAATCAATTCATCCGACTGTCTTTATCGTTTATTACCAATAACATCCTTATTTACTATTATATTTCTTTATACACTATATTTGAGATAATGGGCACCTTTATTTATTATTTTTTGTGCTTACAAATATAGTTTATTTTGATTTTGAGTTTCTTTTAAAGAAACGCACACGTATATATATATATATTTACGCGCACTCTCTTTATCGAACGGACTTCCTAAATATATTTTATACAATGCATGTTTTTCTTTGTCCTGACGTGCCTATTATATCACATCACGGTGGCTTCATCGAGCCGGTGTCTAGGCAGTGAAACAAAAATATTGGATCATGTCAATCGTGATCCTCTTTTATTTGGTACGTGCGTGTATATATATCCGCACTATTATATTATAGCGGCGTGCACGTGGCACACATTTTTATTTTATGTTACAAATATTTAGAGTATAATTATTTTTCATTAGCCCGATGAACATATATTTAGGCTTATACTTTTATTTATTATTGGATGACCACAGTCTGAATATATTTTGTTTGATCCCTTTTATTATAGCTTGAATTTCTTATATGAACGTGACTAGGAGGCTAAGTATTAGCGTCCATCATCCTAGAGAAAAACGCGTAAACATGTTTGTTCAAACTATTTAATTTTTTCTTTTTTTGACACGCTTTCGCGATGTTTATTTTTTTATGTGGCACGCGCGTGCGCCTTTTCTATTTTGCACCAGAAATTATTTTACTCTAACACGTATAAATTTTATTTCATGGCCACCCTTTTTTTAGCTGCTACTTAAACAATTCATCCTACTGTCTCTATCATTTATTACCAATAACATCCTTATTTACAATTACATTTCTTTATACACTATATTTGAGATAATGGGTACCTTTATTTATTAATTTTTATGCACACAAATATAGTTTATTTTGCTTCTCAGTTTCTTTAAAGAAACGCACACGTATATATATATATTCGCGCACTCTCTTTATCGAACGGACTATTATTGTTGTCCTAAATATATTTTATACGATACGTATTTTTTTATTACGTCCTGACATGCCTATTATATCACGGTTGCTTCGTCGAGCCGGCGTCTAGGCACTGAAATAAAAATGTTGGATCATGTCATACGCGACGCTTTTTTATTTGGCACGCACGTGTATATATCCACACCATTATAGCGGCGTGCCACACATTTTTATGTTGCGAATATTTAGAGTATAATTATTTTTTATTAATCTGATGAACATAGGCTTACACTTTAATTTATTATGGAATGACCGTGGTCTGAATATATTTGGCATGATCCTTTTTATTATAGTACGAATTTCATATATGAACGCGACGAGGAGGATAAGTATTAGCGTCCGTTGTTATAGAGAAAAGCGTGAAAACATGTTTGTTCACACTATTTAATTTCTTCTCTTTTTTTTGACACGCTTCCACGACGTTTATTTTTTTTATGTGGCACGCGTGTGTGCCTTTTCTATTTTGCACCAGAAATTATTTTGCTACAACTCACATAAATTTTATTTTATGGCCACCTGTTTTTTAGCCGCTAATTAATTAAATCGTCTCTATCATTTATTACCAATAATATCCTTATTTATTATTATATTTCTTTATACACTATATTTAAGATAATGGGCACCTTTATTTATTATTTTTTATGCACACAAATATAGTTTATTTTGTTTCTTAGTTTCTTGTAAAGAAACACACACGTATATATAATTTCGTGCACTCTCTTTATCGAATGGACTATTGTTGTCCTGAATATATTTTATAGGATGCGTGTTTTTCTTTATTACGTCCCGACATGCCTATTATATTACGGTGGCTTGGTCGAGCCGACATCTAGTCACTCAAATAAAAATGTAGGATACACGACCCTCTTTTATTTGGCACGTGCGTGTATGTATATCCACACCATTATAGTGGCGTGCACGTGGCATATATTTTTATTTTATGTTGAGAATATTTAGAGTATAATTATTAATCATTAGCCTAATGAATATATATTTAGGTTTACACTTTAATTTATTATTGGATGACAGTAGTATGAATATAATATATTTTGTATGATCCCTTTTATTATAGCATGAATTTTATATACCAACGCGATGAGGCGATGCGGAAGCTAAGTATTAGCGTCTGTAGTCTAGAGAAAAGCGCGTAAACATGTTTGTTCACACTATTTAATTTTTTATTTTTTTGACATGCTTCCGCGGTGTTTATTTTTTTATGTGGCACGCGCGTGCGACTTTTCTATTTTGCACCAGATATTATTTTACTCCAAGATAGATAAATTTTTATTTCATGGCAACCCCTTTTATTTGGCACGCGCGTGTATATATATCCGCACCATTATAGCGGCGTACATGTGGCACACATTTTTATTTTATGTTGCGAATATTCTGAGTATAATTATTTTTCATTAGCCTGATAAACATATATTTAGGCTTACACTTTAATTTATTATTGGATGACCACATGAATTTCATATATGAACGTGATAAGGAGGCTAAGTGACAGCGTCCGTCGTCCTAGAGAAAAGCGCGTAAACATGTTTGTTCACACTATTTAATTTTTTTTGACACGCTTCCACGATGTTTATTTTTTATGTGGCACGCGCGTGCGCCTTTTCTATTTTGCACCAAAAATTATTTTACTCCAACACAGATAAATTTTATTTCATGGCCATTTTTTTAGCCGTTACTTAATTAAATCAATTTATCCAGCTGTCTCTATCGTTTATTACCAATAACATCCTTATTTACTATTATATTTCTTTATACACTATATTTAAAATAATGTATTAGTTTATAATTTACCAAACTATATTTAGAACACGGGCCAAAATCGGTGTCAACAAAAATGGAGTTTCTTTCTTCTCCTTACAGCGATTCCCACGGCCCAGCCCAGCCCAGCCCAGCCCAGCCCAATCAAGTACCTCTAGTCGATGATACAGCCAGCAGCCCATCTATCTCCAAACCATTATAAGTACAATGGTCCAGTCCAACCGGACCTGCTCACCTGTTGGACGTCAGAAGCATCTTCCCCAAATGGGAAGGAGAGGAGAGCTCCTTTCTATCGTCAGTCCTTGCATGGAAATGACACCTCTCATCCTCCGGTGGCTGGTTCAGTAGTAGCTCTATCCTGCCACTGCCAAAAAATTAAGGTCTGCTATTTTACTTTTGACCGGTCTTACGTGACCTCACCTCCTCTCCTTGTGGTGGATGATAAGTATCCTCTTCCGATCCTCACAGCTCGATCTCCTTGTGTTTCGTCCCCCGAGACAGTAAATAGCAGATTATCAGTAAATCACGCTGACAATTTGAGTATATCGGAATATTGTGAATTGGAAGAAATTTGGGATGAGATGAGAGATTTTAACAGGAATCATGTTGCAGGTGAATGAAAACAAGAAGATGCAGAGGCCATCAATCATGTTGTCATATTGCATGAAAAATCAACAGCCAATTGTTGAAGAGATGCTATGTGTAAATCATGTTGAATTTGTAATTATATTGGTCTGAACCGAACTGCAAGCAGAAAGCACCCCTACCGTTCAGCAGTTCAGTCCCACCTCCTCCGCACGCGAATTTCCATCCTTGCCCTCCTCCATCAGCCAGTGCCACCGATGCCTCGTCCTCCTTTCGACTTCAGCGATGGCGACGGCGTCCAGGCTTCCTTGACCCGTAGAACTCGTTCCATCGCTCCACCGTCACCGCCGCCGCCGACCTCCTCCTCGGCGACGCGCACTGAGGCCGCTTTCAGGAGGCCGTCCTCGAGCTCAGGCATGACTTCACCGAGGCGTGGGCGGCGCTGCAGAGGGATGACGCCGCGAGGCTGGCGGCCGCCAACAGGTCCCAGCGCAGGGCCGAGAAGGAGTCATGTCGCCTCGCCGCCGCTGCCACCAAGCACTCGTCGCCTCGCCTCTGCTTCCGCTCCATCGCGGAGGAAACCGAGATGGCCGCGGCGGCTGTGTTCATGGCAGCTGCGTTCATGTTGTGGCCGTGGCACTGGCATCCTCATGCAAGAAGATGCCAGCATTTGTGGCCTTTGCTCAGAAGGCCTCGCCGGAGACGCACGAGATGGTTCTTGACAAGTTCTGTCAGCCGCAACCCAACGAAACTCTCAAACTCTCTGTTGGCTGGAGGTAGAAGATGATGAACAGTGAATCCGCCAGGTGTTCGACTCGGGAATTCTTTTGGCGCTGAATTTGGTCTGAACTTATCTCTGAATTTAACCAATGTTCTTTCTGAATTTAATCTCAGCTCGATACAGCCAGCAGCCCATCTATCTCCAAACCCGTACAAGTACAACGGTCCAGTCCACCTGCTCACCTTTTGCACATGTCAGAAGCATCTTGCCCAAATGGGAAGGAGAGGAGAGCTCCTTTCTCATCGTCAGTCTTTGCATGGCAATGTTATCTCTCATCCTCCTGGTGGCTGGTTCAGTAGTAGCCCTATCCTGCCAAAAATTATGCTCTACTTTTACTTTTGATCGGTCTCGCGTGACCTCACCTCCCCTACCCTCTCCTTGTGTTTCGTCCACAGAGACAGTAGGTAGAAGAAGAGCGGGCCGCGCGGTGTGTGGTTGCCTTGGTCAGTTTCCGGCGACCGTACGTCGGCTGCACTTCACTGCACGGTGAGCATCTAAAGTAAACCTTCTTGGAGCTCCCAGTTCAGTAGGGTACGTGTAACCTCCTTCCATTTCGTTCGTTTTGCTCCGATCCGTTCCCCGCAGCCGGATCCGGTCGTCTATTACGATTTGGGAGATGGATTGGTATGGATTGATTACGATTTGGGGTTTTCGGGTTGAAAACGATTTGAGCCCATGGGGATCCAATGGATTGTGCTAAATGGACTGAAGTCCTCCTCCCGGCGGTGATTGCTGAATGGCCCAAAGCATCGCTCGCTCCAGGTTTGGTAACGCGCATGGCGGCGAGACTGGAGCTTCGCGATGCCTGGACCTGGATCTCGCGATTCATCGCCAGCTTCTAGACTACCGATGCCGCCATCTCCTTCTCGACGACGGGTTCATATTGTTTGTCGCGGTCATCTCCTTCCCGGCGTCCGGCTCCGTCTCACGCTCACCGACATCATCTCTACTGCATGTAGCCCTGGAGTTTTTGGTGCCGCCGGATTCGTCGTCGCCTTCTCCAACATGGATCGACGGCGTCGTCTCCTTGCTAGAATCCGGTGAATGTTCCCCCACTTCCCTCCTCTCCGTTTTTCTGGATGGTCGCCATGGCTGCCCTTTCTCCTCTAGCCGTCTCCGTTCCAGCTATCCCTGTCATCCCCTGCACCGGCCGCCGCCTCCTGCGGATGTGCTGCGCCGTGGGACGCGTCATGACGCTGCCATCACCGCCTTTCTCCCGCCGGAGCCCCAGGACCGCTGAGCTGACCTCACCATAGACGACGGACTGATGGACGAGGACGCCATGGCCATTAGGATTGGAGCTTGGTGTCTAAGCCCATGGATTTAAAATGGATGGAACTTGACTCAAATGGTTTGGGCTGGTTTGGGCATAATTCTCGAGTGGGCTGGATTGGTTTGGGGCTTAGAGCCAGAGAAATGGGATGGATTGGTTTGGTGGGCTGACTGCTGGGGAAATGTGTTGGGGCGGCTTTGCATTGGATTTGACCCCATTGGCAGGCCTAAACGCACTCGTAGACCCCAATCTGGTTGTCCAAGAGGGCATAAATCTTTGTTTTCACTTTCCAACATTTGTTTCACACCATGTCTTGCATATATATATATTTACAGGTTTGGGCCATCTATTTGTGAAGTGAACCAATAATGCTCTAACCTAAAACTGAAGAATTGAGTTTTCGAAAAAAACATACACACACACATAACCTAACATCAAGAAAAAAAAACATGTATACATATTGATATAGGGAATAAAACAAAACAAAAGTTGTAGTAAACATGCATGTATACAAATGTTTGTACTGAAGTTGTAGTCCTTTATATATGCTATGCAAATTCAAGATGAAATCACATGCATCTAAGTTAAAAAAAAGTTAGTCGATTGATAAATAACAGAACTGTAGGTTTTGTGCTTAATTTACTTCTCTTGTGCTTTGCAGGTTACCACAATGGCCAATAATATGGTATCTTATTGGTGCGGAATTGTGTTTGATAATTTCAAAGGCTCTGTGGTACGCTTGGACTGTGCACAGCAGTTCCGCGGTAATGGTTTTGTTGTCTTTGCCAGGAGCAACACATGCCTCATACTGACGTGTGAACATGTTTTGCCCAAGAGCAATGGTAGCGTGGTGGTGGGTTCCACTGTGAGTGCTTTGTTTCACACTGGTGTAAAGTTAGATGCTCGAGTCTCCTATGTCGACGTAGGCAGAGATCTAGCCTTGCTCCGCGTTGATAGTATGAGTGATTCTTTTATTCCTTTGATATTCTGGGAGGAAGAGGATGGAGATGTTCTTACTGGGATGGATGTTGTTTTACTCTCATTCTTCACAATGAAGAATGATCAAGTTTTTGCAGAGCCAGGAACATTTCCCGGCAAGATACTGTAAGTATCCTCTACAAATTACTACTAGTATACATTTTCTGCTTTTTTTCTCTATTTATGTATTGACTCACTAATTGTTTCTTGCAGCTCTGAACCAGTTTGGAGTGAAGAAACTAACAGTGAAGAACTTAGATTGGACTATACATCCATGGCTGGCACATCAGGGGCACCTGTTTTCTTACAAAGAGTAAACAAAGTGGTTGGAGTGAACAATGGATCATTTGGAGGGAAGATCAAGATTGCTAGTTCTGTCCGAACCATAAAGGCAGCTTTAAGAGAATGGCTTCAAATTGGAAATGTAAAAGTTCAAAAAATAATTCAAAGATTATACTTTTGCTTCAGCTTGTACACTAAATCATTTTTCAATGTTTTTTGTTAGGAAAACATAACAATCAAGCAAATGCTACAGAGGATTGATGAAGATGAAGTACCAAGGGCATTATCTTCAACTTGAGTAGGTAATGTTGTGTTTCTGTTTTGCAACTCTTTCCGATTTCAACACAATAGTTTCTGTCGCAAAAAGTGGCTTCCACGTACAGGGTTAAGTACGTACGACAATAAAGTACAGTTTATGAGCTTCTAAACAAGTAAATATCTAAACAGGGGGAAAGCTGGTGTTAAGAGTGCTAAGAAGCTTAAAGCTTTAGCTGAAGAAAGTGGTATTCTATTCTCCCTTAATCCCCTGCCCTTGGACTTTGTTGATCACAATGCTACTGAGGATGATTCTGATTCTGTCCCCTCTGAATGTTCTATTCAGCTTCTGCAGCAGATAGGAGTTGATCTCTGTGGGATGAACAAGAAAGATGTGTCTGCTGACAATCTAACTTCTCAGACTGGAGCTGGGAAGAGTTCTGTCTCCATTTAGTGTTTTAATGATTCAAACAGTTGTCTTTTGTTGGCCTGTGACTGTTGTACAGGCCTGGTTGAACTGTTATGGTCTCAGTCTATCTTTTGTTTATGGCTGTATGAATCTACTTGCTGGTTCTTGGATGTTTTGTTTTCTCCAACTTTGGGGCATTATGTGGAATCACTTCTCTTTTCTCCTATGCTGTGCATGGGATTAGTTTATTTCATCCTTGTTTTACTGCAATGAGTACCTCCAATAGATCCTGGAATGTTTTATGCTGGAATGTGCATGTGTTGAATTCGCATGCGCGGTGTCAAGCGGTGAAACAGAAAATTGATGAGAGTGCTTGTACGATTTTTTGCTTACAGGAAACTAAGAAGGATCATTTTGATCATAGTTTCCTTAGATCCCTTGCTCTCAGAAGATTTGATAATTTTTTCTACTCTCCCTCAGTGGGTGCCTCGGGAGGGGTTATTACTGGTTGGTGCTCCTCTATGTTCTCTGCAGTTCTTTTAAAACAGACTCAACATGCTTTGGTAGTTCAATTCACCTCTAAGATGAATGGGGAAACTTGGGTTCTGGTTAATGTATATGGCCCTTCTCATGGCCCTGGCCGAGATGAATTCATCTCCTGGTTGCATGATCTGCAAATTGACGATGATCTATGGATGTTTCTTGGGGATTTTAATTTTTATAGATCAGTGATGAACAGAAATAAGCCA
Organism: Oryza officinalis; assembly: GCA_008326285.1. Classification (NCBI taxonomy): domain Eukaryota; kingdom Viridiplantae; phylum Streptophyta; class Magnoliopsida; order Poales; family Poaceae; genus Oryza; species Oryza officinalis. The sequence goes on along the minus strand of BDMV01000007.1, from coordinate 53,201,594 downwards.
GGGGTAAATATGAATGATGTCTTTATCTTTAATGAAGTTATCAGCTTTTTAGGCTTACTTGAAATCCCTCTACAAGGAAGATCATTCACTTGGAGTAATATGCAGTCCGATCCTCTCCTGGAGCAATTAGACTGAGTTTTTACTTCTTCTAATTGGATTTCCAAGTATCCTAACACTCAAGCTTTGGTCCTAGCAAGAAATGCTTCTGATCATGCCCCAATCAAAGTGCAAATTGCAACTGCTATTCCTAAATCAAATATTTTTCGTTTTGAGAATTTTTGGATCAATCGGCCAGTGTTTCTTGAGCAGGTTCTCAGTGCATGGGTGTAACGCCCCGATTTTCGCCCGTCGAAAAATCTATTTTATTTAAAATCCTATATTCAAAATATGGTTCTTTGAGTGTATTTAGAATTTTGTGCCAAAGATCTCAATTGATTCATTTTCTTGTAAACCCAAAATCTTAATCATGGTATCGTCTCCCAAAAATTAAATTCTCATTATTCGGAATTTTGAAGTTCGAGTTTCCTCTCCTAAACCTTTCCAAAAATTCGTACGGTTGAAATTTCGATTTTAACCGTGTCATCAAATAATATCCTTTCCATCCAGAGAGTCTAAAAATATTTATTTTTAAGACATCGATCACCTGACAAATATTTCTTATACGTGTGCATATTAAAAACCAATATTTCTGCGCACATATCAACAGTCATTTCCTCCCGTTGAATTTAATTGCGCACCGATGGAACCGGCAAAAACTGAGTTTTTCCTTCAATTATTCTATTCCAAATAAAATACCGTGTTCGGATTTTGAAATTCGAAACGCGTCCTAAACCATCCCTCCATTTTTCTATCGGTGCTAAATTATTTATTTTAAAGCTTACCCGTTCATCTCATTTCAAGTTTTTTTTTCCAAAAATCAAAGCCCATCCAAACAAATTCTCTATCTGTCCAAAAATCCCAAATAAATCATTAGAATTTTCAGTCCAGATACAGTTCCTTTTACAAAACCAAAAGGATATTCACAGCCACGAACAAAAATACCAGTATACAAGCATGCACACATTTTCTCCTCTGTCTCCCCTGCCCCTTCCCTGACATCCATTAAAACCCCTGACAAGCATTAATCGCATGCAAACAAAGAGGCAGGCAGCAGCAGAGAGAGGCTCCATGGCAAGCTCATCATGCGCCCTGTCCAGTGCTCCATTGCACCACTGAGGAGGCTTAGAGCAAGCAGTTCACGCCGAAAGCAAGAACTGTGCCTACGCCGTCCCACCACTGTCCTCGCCCCTGTGCTGCCCTGCCGTTGACGTCAGCCGAACAGGGCAGTCGGCCCCGCTCGACGGAGCCACCTTTGTCGTCATCCGCCAGCCGCGACGGCTATAAAAGCCGCCCTTTTTCGCTCACTGTCGCCGCCGCCCGACGGGCCGAACGTCGCCGTCGTTCGGCCGAGCCACGGCCGACGTCGTCCGGCCCAAGCCAGGGCCACCCCTACCGAGCTTGCCGCGTCGTCGTGCCCGGCCGATGCCGTGGCCCAGCTCGTGCGAGCCGTGCCCCTGCCGGCGGCACTTCGGCCACCCTTCGCGCGCCAGGCCGGCGCCCACCCCAGCCACCGGCGCGTCGCCCCTCCACCTCAGCCGACGCTGCCCCTACCACCATGACCGCGCGGGCCATGCCTCCCCGGCCGCGTGAACCGCGCCGCCGCCGCCGCCGCTCCGTCGGGCCAGCCGCTGCCTCGGCCTGCACGCGNAGGCGCCGTGTCGCCCAGCCGTCGGCCCCGGCCTCCTAGCCGCACCACGCGTGCGCGCCGAGCACGCCGCTGCGCCCCACCGCCGGCCGCCTCCTCCCGCTCGGGCCCTCCTCTCCTCTGGAAGCAAGAAGGAGAGAGAGAAAGAAAGAAAGAAGAAAAAGATAAGGAGGAAAGAGAAGGAAAGGGAAAAAGGGAGAAAAAGAAAAAAAGAGAAAAAGGAAATAAGAGGTGGGACCTGCCGGTGGGCCTCACTATTTCTCTCCCCGCGGGCCTCTATTGACCGAAGACTTGGAAAAAGTCTATACGCCTCCCTCTTCTTTGTCGGGCCAAGCCCATAAAGTCTTCCAAAAGTCTACATTGCCTCCCTCTCGTTGTTGGGCTAAGCCCACGAAATTCTCCATAAAGTCTACATCGCCTCCCCTACTTCATTGGGCCAACCGGCCTAATACTCTATCCACAAGTCCATATCACATCCCTCTTGTTCCTTGGGCCGAGCCCAAGAATGGACCTGTAAAAGTCCATGTTATATCCTCCGGGCCAAAGCCCACCAACAACCTACCTCCTCACCAAAGTCTATTATATATCTCCCTACTCACCCAACTCATCTCTTGAAGTCTGTATTACCTCCCTATCCGGCCTACTTCATCTTTGGGCTAAGGCCCAAGCTCTCCCAAAATAAAGTCCAATATGCCTCCCTCTCAGCCAAGGAATATTCTTGGGAATATTCCTTTTTAATTTAATAAATTCATTTCCACATTTCAAAAAATCCATTAATCTTCCAAAATTCATATCACCCCAACCGTAAGTCCGATCGACTCTGTTCAACTTCCATATTTTTTCTAAAAATGAGATCTATCCAATGGCACAATTAGTATATAATAATTATTATCTGTTTTATAGGGTTTTGGATGTTTTTCCTCTTTTCGATCGCGTAGTGGACGTTTCGGAGATGCAACGGACGCGAATTTTCTCGATGATTTGAAGACCAACAATAAGGCAAGCCACTCTTCGATCATATTGCTCCTAGTTTATAAAATGTGTTGATTGCAAACTTGCATGTTTAGCGTACACAATTATTTTGATCGGCCATCGGTCTACGAGCACACGACCGATGGACCAACCTATGTAATTGCATTATTTTCTGTAGGAACTTGTTAAACTTAACCATTGTCGCTCCACCACAGCAGTACCTCGGTACTTGCGCTCTCTGGGCGTAGGTCTCCTTTTGCACCTTTTGCTTATATCAGGTTTATACATGGTTATCGATGTGGAAAAAACTTGGGGTGTGAAAGGTTTGTAAAACTCGACTCGGGGAGTCGATGACTTTGAAAATAAAAAGATTTTATGAGAGAAAACTTGCGGTGCGAATCTTCTCCTGTGTGGTTTGGTTTCGTAGTCGCGCATAAGGATCGATTTCCTTTGGGTTTTACATCCGAGCATCTCACAGTATGACCACATGGGTAGAATGGGATGCCCCTAGATGAGTAACTAGCTAAAACATAAGTGTCTAACATGTTGGCAGGTGAGGAGCACCGGTATGGTGGAGTTTACGGCAATCTCCTGCAGTGGGGACGTGTCGGGGGTCCATACGGTAGGGCCTGAGCCTGGCCTGATGCTTGGTGGAGAGATTCCACCCATCTGTGTGACACGGGACATTCATGGATTGGTTAGGTAAAGGCTTTGTCACGAACTTTCGGTACCGGCCAGTATCGGTGTAAGCTTCGTGTCTTGTGGGAAAAGCGTACAGTCTCTGTAGAGGTTTGATTGAACTGTTCGAATAGCCGTGCCCACGGTCAAGGGCGAATGTGAGGTGATGCCCATAGCGTAGATTTGTTTTTCAAATTTATTTAATAAATTGGTTCGTGGGATGGGGACCGTTACCAGAGTCCTTTGTGACAAACGGCCAGCTTTCGTGGTTGGGAATAGGCCTGTGTGACCTGGGGTGTCGTTTGGCACCATAGGGCCGAGAGGGCCGGTTTAGGGGCCGAGATGGCCGAGGTTGGGTCGACAGGTCGAGAGGACCAGACTCGGAGTTGTTAACCATGAGACTTGGTTAACGGATGATTGTTGTAGAGAATGTTGGTTTATGTTTTGAAAGTGTAAAGAAACTAATAAAGGAGAAAGAGTTATGATTACTAAAATTTGACTTTCTCGCTCGAGTCGTTGCAAAGCAACTCGTGGACGAATTGAGGTGAGACGCCTCTTTCCGAAGGGAAAGTTATTTTGAAAACCTACACTTAGACCTTTAAAAGAAAAGTGTTTTAAAATGATTTGCTAAACAAACTTAGCCCTTCTGTGAAGCTTGCATGTACACATTTCCTAGTGGCTTGCTGAGTACGAAAGTACTCAATCCCCCATTGTTGTTGTTTTTCTCCTCCTGACTTAAGTTCAGAAAGAAGATGAAGGTTGGAGTTTCGTCCCTAAACCCAAACTACTGCCGATGGATTTGATGTCCTAGCTTCACTAAGTTTCGTTGTTGCTGACTCTGATTGGAGGTTGCAACTCAGGGATTACCCGAAGCTGCAACATAAAGGTATATTGTATTTATTTAAATCTTGCATTGATTCATCATGTTACCGCTGGTACCAGCATCGTTATCCTGGGACTGGTACCTGTTTTGCGGCTCCGTGGGAAAGCGGTTCGCCATTCTCCTGCGACACGCCCTCCTCAGTGCCATTTGTACAGTGGCGCAGGGGCGGGGTGTGACAATGGGCTTACACAGATTTTCATCAGGATCAAGCCAAATGTGTTTCTGTGAAGTTTAAGAGATTAAGGAAATTTTTGCGGAAATGGAGTTCTTCCTTTTCAGGGCTAACCAAAGCAATAGAAAATGGCAATAAAGTGATTGAGTTTTTAGACAGACTTGAAGAGTTTCGGCTTCTGTCAGTCCCTGAACTAAGGTTTAGAATTGTTCTAAAAGCCCATGTGGCCAATCTTTTAAACTGGAAAGAAATTTACTGGAAACAAAGGTATAAGCAAAAGCTAGTCCTTTTGGGGGGAGAAAACACAAAGTTCTTTCATGCTATGGCCACTGAGAGGTTTAGAAAAAATGTCATTTCCTCTCTCACAGATCCTAATGGGAATCAAGTTTTTGATCATGAAGGGAAAGCTGCAATTCTCAGGAATGTGTTCAAAGAAAGAATTGGGGTTTCTATGAAGCCTGATATGATTTTTGATCTAGAGGACCTTATTGCTGACAAGGGAGATCTACATTCCCTTTGTTCACAGATTCTTTCAAAGGAGATTGATGATATAGTGAAAAGCATGCCTGTGGACAAGGCTCCTGGTCCTGATGGGTTTAATGGTGGCTTCTTCAAGGCTTCTTGGGGTATCATAGCTCAGGATTTCTACAGGCTTTGTGCAGATTTTTGGGGTAATTCAGTGGATCTTTCTGCAATCAATTACTCCTACATCACTCTGGTCCCAAAGAAATCTGCTCCCCAAACCCCCAATGACTTCAGGCCAATCTCTTTGATGGATGCCTCTGTTACGATCCTTTGTAAAGTCTTTGCTGATAGGCTCCAATCAGTCATGACAAAACTGGTGCATCAAAATCAATACGGTTTCATTAAAGGTAAATCAATCCAAGATTGCTTGGCCTGGGCTTTTGAATATATCCATCAGTGTAAACAGTCAAAGAGGGAAATAGTGCTTCTTAAATTGGACTTTGAAAAAGCATTTGATACAATTGAGCATGATGTCATCCTTAAGGTGATGAAAGCTATGGGCTTTCCTGATCAGTGGAACAATTGGATCAAGAGAATTTTATGTTCTGCTTCTACTGCTGTTCTTTTGAATGGGGTTTCCGGTAAATTTTTTCAGTGTAAAAGAGGGGTTAGGCAGGGGGATCCCCTTTCTCTGCTTTTGTTTGCTTTGGGAGCTGATCTCCTCCAGTCTATTGTCAATAAAGCACATAAGAGGGGGGTATTTTCTTTGCCCATCCCTGTCCAAGGTGATGACAATTTCCCTGTTGTTCAATATGTGGATGACACGCTTGTTTTTCTAAGTGCCTCGGCTAAGCAGCTCCTAGCACTCAAGGCTATTCTAAATTCTTTTGCTAATTCTTCGGGGTTAAAGGTCAATTTCTAAAAGTCTTGTATGATCCCACTGAATTTGTCTGAAGAAAAGGCAGAAGTTTTGGCCTCAACTTTTGAATGCTCAATTGGAACTTTGCCCTTCACTTATCTTGGTTTACCCTTGGGAACCACTAGGCCTAAAGTGGTTGATTTTGCCCCTCTCACTGATAGAATTGAGAGAAGGCTTACTGCAAGCTCGACTTTCTTATCGTATGGGGATAGTCTTACCTTGGTCAACTCTGTCTTGTCCTTTCTTCCAACTTATTATATGTGCTCTCTTTCTTTGCCTGTCTCAGTTATTGAATCAATTGATAGAGCTAGGAGACACTGTCTCTGGAGAGGTAATGATCTTAATTCATCTAAGAAGTCATTAGCTACTTGGTCCAAGGTCTGTAAGCCAAAAGATAAAGGGGGTCTTGGTGTTATTGATCTCAGAGTTCAGAACAAAGCACTGTTGTTGAAACATCTCCACAAATTCTACAATAAGATGACCATCCCCTGGGTTCAATTAGTATGGTCTTCATATTATTCCTCTGAAGTTCCACAGGGTGCTCGAAGTTGTGGTTCCTTCTGGTGGAAACATGTGTTTCAGTTTGACATTCTCTTCAGAGGCATTGCAAAGCCGATCTTAGGATCTGGGCAAGCTATCCTTTTCTGGGATGATTTTTGGGAGGGGCAAGTTAGATCAATTCGGTTTCCTAGACTTTTCTCGTTTGCTAAACATAAAGGTGACTCTGTTGCCCAGTATTTGTCAAGAGAACCACAAGACCAGTTCCACCTTCCTTTATCTCAACAGGCTTTTCAAGAATATGAGGAAATGTTGAATGAGCTACAGTCCATCAGTCTGCAGGATCACAATGATTCTTGGCTATATATTTGGGGATCGGCAAAGTATACTTCACAGAGCTTTTATAAGCTAACCTTTTGGTCCTTGGCACCCCCGATTACTTTTAAATGGATCTGGCAGAGTAAGGTCAATATGAAGATTAAGGTGTTTGGGTGGCTTCTCTTCATGGACAGAGTTAACACTAGAGATCTTCTTAACAGGAAGCACTGTTCTCCGGTAAATGCCTCTGTGATCTGTCCCAGTTGTTCTCTTGGTGCCAGGGAAACTCGTGAGCATCTTTTCTTCATTTGTGTGTTTAGCGCTACTTGTTGGAATTGGCTGGGCTAGGTATGGAATACCTCAGATGATTTCCACTCTATGATCCAATCCCAAAGGTCATCTTTTCCACACCCTTGCTTCATGGAGTTATTTTTGTTATCTGCATGGAACATTTGGAAGGAAAGAAATGGGCTAATCTTTCAAGGCATTCAGCCTACTCTATCTTCTTGGAGAAGAAACTTAAAGTCTGATTTGAGCCTACATTTAATTAGGTTCAAGGAGGTTCATAGACCATTGGTGCAATCATGGATTGATGCTTTGTAATCCCCTTCAGTTTTTTCTTTCTTTCTTTCTTTTCAGGCATTTGTCTGATTTGTAAGTAACCTTCTCTTTTTAATATATATACTGTGGGGGCCTCCCTCACTGTGTTTGCTTCAAAAAAAAACAAGTAAATATCCCCTAGGAACCATTCTCCTGCAAATAGTTGAGAAAGTAATATGCTGTAACAATCAATCCACCAAATTAATTCTTATTCCCCTACCCCCTTTCTCCAATATCTTCCAACAAAATTCACTTTTTTTATTCACTTGCCTCTAACCTTAAAGTATTCCTAGTAGTATTGTGTCTTGCATAAAGGGTCAATATTTAGTCATTAGTCCATATTTGTCTCTAATCACCACCTTTCCCCTCAACATCAACAACAAAATTGCGTAGATAACAGCTTCATGAGCCTATTAATTACCGTTATACATGCCAAATTAGGTTGGTGTGGTGCATCATAACAGCTTCATGAGCCTATTAATTACCGTTATACATGCCAAATTAGGTTGGTGTGGTGCATCCTATAAGGCTATGTTTTCAGAAAATAACCTTTTTAGGTACCCCCAACTAATTCTAGACCATCCGTTCAACAAGATTTAATGGTTAATACCATATTCAGCATTGACCTTAGTATAAATACTAAAAGGTTAGATTTACTGTGCCAAAAAAATTGCACCGCTAGTATATTTTACAATATATTGTTTAGACCGGTTAGATTTGCTTCTAGACTGGGTAGACTCAACAATGTGGGTCATCATCCATCTAGCTTGTAGGTAAACATTGACCTTAGAAGTAATATGTCTTCACTTATCAGAAAACATATCTTATCTTAACTACTTATAAAAACAATAACTTTCTAATCGTCTATCTGTCTGTTCACGAGTCCGTCCGCTCGACAGGAGACACCATACCGAAAACATCACGTCTGGCTTTCTTAATTCGAATAGAGGCCTGATAAACATGATCGTGCGGCCCAACTCTTCCTACGGATCAGCTCTACCTTGCATGTCCGCCTCGATTTGGCTGGTGACACAACGGGATGGGCGGACGCCGCAGACCAGTAGCCAAGTAGTGACGAGCACTAAACACACGTACGTGCGGCACCAATAAACGTGGACTTAGCCTTCTTTTTTTTAGGTTTTTATTACTTGTTTTTTCCTTTTTTTTTCTATGGTTCTTTTTTTTGCAAGGAATTTTTTCTACGGTTCTGGTCCTGAGCTGAATATCTAAAGACATTTTTCCTGATGCTACTAAGTGCTAACTGATTTATTTGGCATGACTTTGTGCATTCGATGATATTATTACGATAATGTAATAGAACTTCGCGTATGTGACAAAAACTCTATAGTTACAAGTGCTAATTATAAAATGGTCATTAACAGTTATTAAAGAGGTAAGCAACAACTGATCACTGGTAATCTACCCATAGTTTTTGAAACCCTTAATTTGTTCTGATCATGACTACGCAGTTGGCTTAGATGTGTGGTGTTGTGAAAACCAGATTCGGACAATTATTTACAAATATACATAATTTTGATTAGTAACTAGCATAATACCCGACTGTTGGTTACAAATTTTATTATGTACAAAATAATTTTATTTCAAGATGATATCAATATCATTCATGTGAGTTGATTCAAATTGGCAAATAATCACACCCTGGACAGAGTCAGCATATTTCTATTCTTATTAGTGTGGTTAGCTAGAAAATAATTATTCCTATCAAAAGGTAATAGATTGAGTTTGATAGAGCTCGGACAAAGCTTGTTTGAAAGCTCGAAGGCACAATAGGTTTGGCTCGACTTGTGTCGATCTCGAGACTAGGCAGACAAGCTCGCTCAAGTTTGGCTCGTTGACAAGGCTTTGTTCGTTTCAGAGCTTTCCCAACCCCAACAGTAAGCACGGAAAACGGAACGATCCATTAGCGCGTGATTAATTATTAGCTAAATTTTTTTTCAAAAATGGATTCATTTGATTTTTTTAAGCAACTTTCATATAGAAATTTTTTTGCAAAAAACACACCGTTTAGTAGTTTGAAAAGCGTGCACGCGAAAAAAAAGAGGGGTGTGTTGGGAAAACAGGGGGGAGAACACAGCCTATATGCCTTATCCTATCCTACTATACCATTTCTGTCTCTTAGTTTACTGTCACTTATATCCATTATTCAGTTTTCTTTCTTATTTTACTGTCGCTTATATCCATTATTCAGTTTTCTTTCTACAATTTGACAGGTTTTCGTCCATCATATGTGCATGTGTACAATTAAAATTTTCTTCACCCGTTGCAAAGTACAGACATTTTGCTAGTATTATAGAAAGAAATAAATGCTAAAAGAGTTCACTTAATTAATAACTGGCTTTAGTATAGAAACTTCAAGAGGATGTTTTAATAAAGATACTACTTTAATCATTTACTAATATTCTCCTATATCCTCAAAGAACAACCAAGTAATATGCCATGGAATGAAATATAGTAGAATATAAATTTGGTTACATTACAACATTCACATAATTGATAGCATATTAGAAAACATAAACACCCAGTAAACATTTAATTTCAGCTAGGAATCAAGCGAGCAGCTAAGGTTCGAACCAGAGCGATGTCTGATACCCAACTCTAGAGACTAGAGGAACTTTTGTTTTAGGAGACTTGTACATGCATGTTTTAGAATATTTGCACGAGTTAGCTGTGTATATGTGTTAAATATATAATAATGATTTGCAAGTAGGCAAGCAGGCAATAATTTTATTGTATTATATCAAATTTAAACACTTTTGGAATATAATAATGACTTAAGATTTCAAAATTCGACACACAATGCAATATAGGACAGCTTCTGTTCGAGAATAGAGGGAGTAAATTAATTAAGGAGAACGAAAAGTCACTGAAGCAACTCAGCAAGTTGTGTATACTGTTATGTTATGTTTTTCCTGATCGAATGCTTATGTTTATTTCATTGGCTGTAGAAACAGGGGATTGACAGGAAGAACTGATTCGGTTGGAAGTAAGAGACAAGTTTTGTTGAAAAATATCAAGAAATGCTTTTACTGAAATAATCCACACGAGGGTCTGTTTCAATCGTATCTGTTCTAAGACTTAGAATTTCAATTTTATATGAGCTAACACTTGAATTTAGATGTACCGTTCGTCTTTTTATTTAGTGCAACCGTACTGTTCATCTTAATCTGCATATTGTATGCTGGAGCAAATTTGACCAATGTGCATTTGTGCTACTAGATGCCTGTGCGCCGTGTTATGCTGCGTGATTGTTTTGGTTGGGCGACATCTTTTTGTTTCTTTAGCAAGAAGGATCTCCCATTTTCATTAAAGATTTTGCCACATGAGGCCACACGATTGTTTTCATGGGCATGAATCCAATTTTGAAAGTGCTGTAGTGGCATCGTTTCAATTAGACGAATTATAATAGCATTTTTTTTAAAACGAGCTAATTTATAATGGCATGGATTCAATTGAACTTGGCATGCAAGAGTTCATTACAACTGAAAAGGAACAGCAAAGGAAAGAAGAGAAAAAACAGCTAAGGCCCTATCGAAGCTAAGCTGTCACCTAACTAGCCAACGCCATTCATCACAAACTGAAAACACAACGCCAAGAAGGTTCAGAGACTGAAAACACAAACGCCAACTGCTAGATGGTCTACAGGCAGACCAAAAACGTTTTGCAGAAGAACGAAGCAAACAGGGCGACCATTCATCACATTCCATCCCTGCCGAAAGAACAAAAGATTCCTAACTGCACGATCAACTTGAATGTAGCTTTTCCACAGCATCTTCCATCAGCAGCCATTCCCCTCCTTCCTCGTTCCAGTCTTAAAGAGTCCCAAGCCTCCAACAGAACTTTGTGTTGAACATTTCACCAGCCAGGCAGCCACCTTGTTTAGCAGCATGTCCCCCCACTGCAGTCCTCCCCTTGCTTGTATTTCCTGCCGAAGGGCAAATACGTTTAATTAGCTCAGTTGAATGGCTTAAATATTTGTTCATGAAACAAGCATTGTTTCTAGTCTTCCAAATGGTCCCAAGCACAGCAGCCAACCCCACAGCAACCATCTGCTGCATATCTTTACTAAATTGGGTTAGCCACCCACCAAAAATATGTGCAATACTATCAATTTTCCCAAACCCAAAAGTGCAATTCACCACATTCCAAATGAATTTAGCTAGGGGACATTTCAGGAACAGGTGTTCCACAGTTTCCTCCTGAGAACAGAAATTACATCTTTTACTCTTTTAAGTGGATTGTCTCTAGTTAGAATACTAGTTCTCATCACAAGCCAAATGGAAACTTTGATCCTGCAAGGTATTATGTATTTCCAAAATTTTCCCCAAGGAAAACTAACATTTTGGAGCTGCAAAGAACTATAAAAAAATTTGACAGAAAACTTGTGAATTTTAGTCAAGGACCACCATAACTTATCTTTTTCATTTGCCAGGGTGATATCTTGACATTTCCTTTTAAGCTCATTCCAGCCTTGTTCCAAACACATTTCTTCTGAATTTGATTATTTCCACTTTACACTTTAGTAATCACTGCACCCTCCAATTGATTACTAATAATACACTTTAGTGGATTCTATATATAATTTTGTAATCACTAATTTTAAACTCCGAAATTATTAATATATTTTTTTGTTATTGAATAACTAAGACATGTTTATATATGCTGCCCCCCCCTCCAAGTCGCCGGTACATTGCATTCGATCCGGATTGGGGGGAGCTGCTGCTGTCACCAGCTAAGGAGTCGCGGTGGACTGGAAGTGGGAGTACGTACTCCTAGGGAGTATAGAACCATTTTCCTATATAAATATCTCTCTGCATGCAAAGTATGAAATATAAATAGTCCATGCGAATGCACAAGTTACTGACTAGTTAGACTAACACAAGGTGGTTGAGCACTTGAGCTGATTTCAACTTGTATTCCATCAAGATGCTACTACCACCGAAAGTAACAATCAAGCAACCGAACTTTCAGAACTCAGGATTTGAAAATGAATCTAGTACTTTCCATATCAAGGTTGACTGTGAGAATGTGCGCATGAGATGATTATTTTGCACAAGACAAGAACAAATAGCTCCCAGCCACATTGCAAAATATCAATATGCAGATTCAAAGCATGACCTGTGCGCAGTGGCCGTTGACTTTTCACAATAAAATGCACCATGGCAAGTCTGAGAATGCATGATACAGCTATCAAATGCAACAACTACACGTCTCAAATGAGCATGATACCTTCCTATTTGCTCTAGTTAGAAAATAGGTACTTGCTTCAAAATTTTAAATTAATCTATATATTAAGTACTTGCTTCAAATTTTTAAATTAATGCTCATGAGTCCTATAATAAAATGCTAGTAAGATCCAAAAACAAGCAAAAGTACTCAAGTCACATCAATACATTATGCAAATACATGCACACACTATGTTTTATTTTCTTCCTTTGATCTATCAAGGAAAAGGTTTTAAATTATTCACAAATTTGCATATTTAAACTGGTCATATTAGACTCACCTAGACCTTTAGTTGAAAAATATTAGTATCCCTATTTAGGAAAAATATTTTTGATATCTTTAGATGCAAATTTTGAAATTCAAATTTTGGGAATGTTACAAATCTACCCCCCTTAAAATAAATCTCGTCCCCGAGATTTGGTTCGGGTCGTGGTGTATGTAGGTCCACTAAGAATTCTTTTCTACTTGTGTGGTTCTCGTTTTTAGGCTCCCGGTAAGTTTGTTGAGATGGTAAATGGTCTGAAATCCTAAGCTTGACTGGTGGATAGAAACTTAATCGAAAATTCTATGCCTTGGTGGCTTTCTGATAACACGATATTATCTATTTTAGTTGTTTATAACTCCTTTCAAACCTATCAGATTTAGTACTTCTATTACTTAGTTTCTCCATGTAGAAACCGTTGGCTGTTTGACTTTCTACGAGTGTTTTCCCTTCTCACACGAGGTTAGGGTGGTCACAAATCGCATACTCAGAATAGGTCCGGTTAAGAGCTCATATAACTTCCAAAGGTAAAGGCAAAGTTAAATCTTGGAAAATCATATGAAAGAAAAATAGTGCTGGATACATTTAATATGTTAGGGTTGTGGCAAAATACAAACCTTGAGAATTGTGATCATGATCTTACATTGCTGGGCTGTCAGTGGGCAATTGGAAAATTTCAGGACAACAAGCCCGGTAATTAGGAAAATAAGGAATAAAAGTCTCTAATTACTATTACATTCATCCATAAAGGTCTTACATAAATGGGAAAATGTGACATCCATATCACATCACATGGTTCATTGAATCACTCACCTGGGAAACTCAGAATGTTGGGACCTGAATAATTGGGACAAAGTCAGGTTATGTCTCATCATATACTTTCACATACTTGGGTCATGGTGAAAAAAGGGTTGTTAGATGGCATGTGTAGCAATAACTTTCTTTTTCTCAAAAAGGCATGGATGTATGCTATGATATCATGATGAATGAATGATGCGATGTATGTATGAAATGATTTAATGCTTATGAAAATATTTTGTATTGCATACATGCCATGGAACAATCCTTTTTGGTTCAACCGGTTTGTAGGTTGTGGTGGTAGCATGGCTTGTTTGAGTTCATGTCTCCCTACCTTTCTGTTTAGGGTAACAACTAACTAATTAGGAAAATTCACATTTACAAGCCTCAGATTGGCTTTACATCCATATGATAAGTTATTACATAGACAGAATACCTAGCAACTATTTTACATATATTTCATAATGGAGGTCTTCTCGGCGGTCAATGTGGATGAATAAACCCGGCAAATTGAAGTATAATCAAAAGGGTATGTTGTATAGTGATCATGGTGTACCCTCCTGGAAATAATTTGGTCAGTAAACAGTTGTCATCTTCAAGAATACAACAAGGTTAAGGTTAGAGGCATAAATATATTTCATAGGAAACTTGTAATAGGAAATGAGTCATGGACAAGCAACTTTCGGGAAAATTGTTCTTGCAAGGATTAATCCAACTCAAGACTTACCGTCGGTATAAGAAAGATTATAGCCCTTTATAGGATATAAGATAAGATAAGGTGCTAACCCCCTTAAAAATTTAAAAAGTTTTAGTCCAGTGGTTTGGTGAAAACGAAATAAACAGGCTATGCGATAACGGGTTGATCCTGTGCACCAAAACATAGCCTAATGACCAAGCTGGAGTGGTGGTGAAATCAAACAAAATATTAAAATTCAGGTTCCTAACAAAGTTCTCTTTGTTCCAGGAAGAAATTAAGATTTTAGGACAAATAGGTCATTCTGGGGAAATTTTCAAAATGTATAAGTCAGTTTACAAACTATATTAATTTTAGATGTTACTTTCCTGATATTAAAAAAATACTTGTTAGTTGCTGCAATTCACAAATTATGCATCCAACCATAAAGGGGCACAAATTTGCACATTGAGCCATCTCAACTCGAATTCCAAAATCATCCATTTTTGCATACAATGCGATCCTGAAATTATCTGTCTATTGTCTATGTTGAATTTTCATGACAGGTTTTGGAAGTGCAAAAATTTTGGGCAAGAACCTGGGAGATGCATAATTTAGTTGTTAAGGTATCCTGAAGAAACCAAAACTTTTATCACCTATAATTTAGGCTAGACAAATTTGTCAACCACACTAACTATAGACTATAGATTTCAGGATATGACCATGTAATACTTTATGTATTTTTAAACCATGATAAAAGGATTCAAAAATTCTACCAAAATTTGTGGAGTCTACTGGGTATGTATACAAGCTACTGCCAAAAGATGCACATTTTATCTCTTATGGTCTGGGCTATACAAATTCTTAAATGTTACTGTCTATAGATTTCAGCACACATCTATGCATCCTAATCGAATTATTACCTTATGATGCAAAGGTTCAAAAATCACACAAAAATTCATGAAGCTTACTGGGTTAGTCTACAAGTTGCATGTAAAATATAACAGGTTTATCATCTATAGTTTGTCCTAGACAAAATTAATAAACAGATTGACTCAAAATTTCAGAACATGCACAACAAGAACAAAATGAAACTTTATCCATGTTTTAGGTTGTCTAAATTCACCATCTTTTAATCACATGAAGTTAGAGTGGTTCAGAGTCTATATGAATTTTGGGTGATCCATCTAAACAAGCAATCTAGGGGTTTAAGCACAACAAGTTTCCAACCTGCCCCAAACTACCCGTTCTAGGCTATATCGTCAACATTTTGAAATGTTGGGATAAAGGGGCTCAAATACCCATCAAATTCATTTTCAGTTCAGAAATAACATGAGAAAGAGTTAATCCTACCATATCTATCAGTTTTAAATCTTTATCAAACCATTTTCAAAATATACGAGCTATAGGCCATTCTCAACCCGATATTTTATAAATTCGTACTAGACCATAGGAAAAATTTGCAAATGGATTTAAAGACTTTTCAAAACACTTTGGTACCGGTTTGTGTTAGTTATTAAGTGATTTCAAGCATAGTTTTATGGGAGTACCATTTTTCAAAAGGTTTCGGTCCTATAGAGTAAGAATAGGAGTTTGAAATCAAATTAGAGACTTAGAGAAGAGTAATTCTTTAGAGATAGATGAGATATAAGTTTGTAGTGGGTTTTCACAAATACCTTATAGCAGAGAACGAAGTCCTCAAAATAATTTTTAAGAAGCCAATCTAAACGACCATTTCAAAAGAGTTTTCCTACAGTCGGACAATGCTCTGATACCATCGCTGTCGAGCACCCGAAAATTATATTGTCCGGTGTCATTTGTGATCACCACATGATTTTGGGAGAGTGGGATCCATACACGCATTATAGCCACTCAAGCCTCAATGTGCCCCATGATCACAACTAATCACCATTCAATATAAATAACGTAGTGCCGAATATTGAGCAAAAAAGACATTGCTGGGACTTAGCGTGCCAGTCAACTTCAGCCTGAGACGTGCCCGTCAAACCACACGAAGGCAGCGACCAGATGTGTTACACATCCCAGGAGACTTGACAATTTGCTAAGCTCTACAACATCTCGTTTGTTCAACATCCATACTCATGTCTGGATAGTTCTATAAGCTAGAACAAACCAAGACACTTTCATCAAAGCAAATGATATTCACAAACGACGACTACTAATACACAAATAATTTAGAATCTAAGTCTAGGATACATATGGCCGAATGGCCTTATAATTAAAGGTTCGCACGGAAGCTTATTTAACCAGGACCCATAAGCAATCCGACTAGGGGTAGACCCCCAATGAACCGTCCTGCAAAGATCAACGGAACCCGTAGCACTCAACTAAACCTGCAAAACAATTTAGACCAACCCACAAAAGATACAAGTGTAAAGGCAATACAATCCTACATACATGCAAGCTCTAATTATCAAAGAATGGCTATTTGTAGGTTCATTTGCATAAAGCTAAGTTGGTTCACAACATTTCACAAACGGTAACTTTGTAAACATTTGTAGAATAAGTATATAAAGTAGAGCATGGTGATCAATATAAATAATTTTAGCAACATAATCATCATTCCTCCTCATTAACACCATCACAAATCATAAACATCACACTTGCACCTTCCCTGGTAGCAAGTCATCATTATAATCAAAATCATCATCAAATTCCCATCCTCAACCATTTTTATAAAGTGTTTTAGAAAGAATAAAATTACACTCATGCTATTTCCCCAAGTCGCTCTTGACCGTGAGCACGACTAACCGGTTAGTTTTAACTCTGCAGAGTTCGTACAAGTCCACATGATGTGGTATAAGCCCGGACCCTAATCCACTTAATCCACTTAATCCAGCATATGAAAATAACCCAAACATGAGATACGTGAAAAAACTGTTAACTATTACTGATTACTTCAGCAAAGCCATGCAGAAGGCATGCCCTGGCTCTAGGTGGAATGAAGACATCAACTTGTGGAGACAAGTAACCGTCAACAATCCGGTTCTTGACACGTAAGTTCTCTTCTAAAAACTCGTCCAAACTAATAAATTTATTTGTGTAATGCAAGGGTAGCTAACTATTCAATTTCCTTAGGAATTTATCGGGTTTTCTTGTTCATCTCTTCATGTGTACGTGGGAAAATGAAGAACTACATTTGCCGGCTTTTATTGTCAGTCCCAACTAGCATTGATCATTTCAAATATTATATTATATATATATATTACATATATTTATCTTATAAAGAAATACATGTGCAGGATGGAGCTAAGATGAATTTTCTACTGATTTACAAAGTTTGTACAATTTTTAGTTCAATAGAAAAGCTTTTAACCCATTTTCATTATTTCTCCATATTTTAATTATATGGGCTCCACTTGTCAGTATCTGTTCAATATGCAAGAAGGCCCCTTGGTTTTCCTGAAACCAACCCGCACTACCCCACGTGAGAGAAACAAACTTCCCAAAGAGTGCTTTAAGTTTATAGTTATTACGATTAAGTCCTAGTCTTATTGTCAGTCTCAGGTGAATTTTACAAACTCGATTAAGTCCTAGTCTTATTGTCAGTCTCAGGTGAATTTTACAAACTAGTACCCAAGGTTTCAATTCTTCTCCGGAGAGGTCCCTGCAACCTGTACAGAACAGGCAGCCATGGACGACGGTGCTGTTTGCTGGCGCCGACGGCGAACGGTGGATCGGAAGTGGACGCGGCCAAAATGAAAAATGTAGAGGGGTCCTCTGTGTACCCAACGGTGGTCGAATCATGGCCTATGGTGACCATATTTGATAGCAGCGGCGGCGCGAGCGGCAACAGCTCTTGGGGTGACGGTGCATGTGGAGCTAGAGCTTAAATGGGACTAGATGGATACATGCAAAGGGTTTCATGGTCCTCCTAGATGCTCACCGAAACTCCGGCCAGGGTTGGTGAGGCTTGAATGGCGACGGTCGCAGCGAGGACAGCCCGGCGACGGCGGCGGCTTCACTTCAACGGCGACGATGAGCAACGGCCAACGGGCTTGCAAGAAAAGATGCGTATGAGGTTAGGGAGTTCATCAAGAAGCTACATGCGCGAGGAATTGGTCTGTGACTCACTGGAGCGGGTGAAATCGGCGTGGAGCTCGACGGCCGGAGTTGGGGAAGACGACGGCGATCTCCGCCCTTGGTGCACAAAACTTGGGGATTCTTGAGGGGATTTGGAGAGGACCTCGAGGGGAAAAATGTTGGTGCGATGGTTTGGCTTGCTTTGGTCCAGATCAACGGCGTCAGCGACGATGCCGCCACGGTGGCGCTTGGAGCGTGCTCCAGAGCTTCCGAGAGCGCGGTCGCGTTCTCGTCGGTCGGCTGCACGAAACGGGAGTGTGTCAAAAGGAGATTTGCTCGGCATGGAGGTGAGCATGGAACGAGGAAGAATCAGGGATGGCGACGGCTTGACAGCCCCGGCAGCCGTTGCCTTCCTCGCGACCGGCGTCGGAGATGAGATGAAACCGGGGAGTTGGAGCGCTGCTTCTTGGTTTGGTCGGCACTGGAGTGAGTAGTGAGGATGGACGACGCGGCTGGGAGGAGATATGGCGAGCTCGGCATCGGACACGGCGGTGGACACGCGTCGAGCAGGAACCATGCGCCGCTCTTTTCTCGCTTTCTCGTTCTCTCTGTCTTTCTCGGGTTCAAGAGCAGTGGAGTGATTTTGTACCAGGGTGCATCTAGCTCATGTGGCTGTCATGTGGGCCCAGTTCGTTGTAAACAAGACAAAAGTGAGAGAGGTGGGTAACTTCAGTGAATACTGGATTTGGCGATTTTCAGAATTTTATCCTATTTATTCTTTTCTCTTATCTTTATAATTCTATAATTTATTTTGTGGAGCAGAAAAATTTGGGTGGATTTTTGTGGAGATAGATAAAATGATATAGTTTCCATTTTTCTTGGTTGCACTCAAAAATTCCTTATAGTTTATTCTCAGCAAAATAAAGAAAATAGGCCTGGCTGAAATTGAATTGAATTTTTAGAAGGTCAAAACTAATAAAATAAATCCTAGAAAAATTAGATTAATTCATGATAAATAAGCTAGTATTTGAATAAATTATGTTATATATACACTTTCATATAATTTAATGCATGTTTTGATGAGGCATGAGTTTTGCCGATTAGGGTTTAGGATTAAACCGGATTTTGACTTCTTTTGATCAATTTAATTGAGGGTCCAGATGTAAAGATAAAATCATGCCAAAATTTCAGTGAGTCTTAACCCATTGAGTAACATCCACATGAATTTTTCCATGATTTAATCTTACACCAATTATTTTTAAAAATTTACTAAGCTTAAAAATATACATAGGTTGCTACTATGAAAATGCATTTAAGTGGGTTATAAAATTATATTTAGATGATTCTTGACCTGATATGATGTTGTTGAGCATGATTTATACTTTTAGTTACTCAACTTCATATATTACACGTATATACATTCTTGTAATCTATATATTAAGTATTTGCTTCAAATTTTTAAATTAATGCTCACGAGTCCTATTATGAAATGCTAGTAAGATCCAAAAACAAGCAAAAGTACTCAAGTCACATCAATACATTATGCAAATACATGCACACTATGTTTTATTTTCTTCCTTTGATCTATCAAGGAAAAGGTTTTAAATTATTCACAAATTTGCATATTTAAACTGGTCATATTAGACTCACCTAGGTCTTTAGTTGAAAAATATTAGTATCCCTATTTAGGAAAAATATTTTTGATATCTTTAGATGCAAAATTTGAAATTCAAATTTTGGGTATGTTACATACAATTAACATCCATTGATTTTATACCAACAAAAGAAAATCAAATTACTATGTATAAAGGAAAAATAACGAAACCAAGAGATTTGAATTGGCTAGACAGGAAGAGTGAATGTATGTTGGTATTAGTTCCACTCTTTTTAAACAACTTTAGTTACGATTTTATATCACGCTCTCTGTACTTGACCAAAATTAAGTAGCATGCTACATGCAGTTCATTCTGCCCTCTGTTATGACTGTTATTTTGCAACTTTGCTCACCTTGCTATGGACATACACCAGAGGCATGGGAACTAACAGATGCTAACATACAGGGTTAGATACCAGGGCCTAGCACTATAGTGTGGATCCTTTTCTGCTTGCTTATTTTCAACATATGGAAATCGCACTAGGAAATAATTTTAACATGCTCAGCTATTGCAGGCACAAAAAATCGTATGAACTGCAACTCTGCAAGGATGTTGAATCTTATGTGAAAGGGAAAAAAGTGCATATGGCTTTCCAAGACAAAATCATCCTTCCCATTACAACGGGTTTGTTTTGCTGTGGGATGTTCTTGATGCAAGAATGTACTTATTAATCATCATTACAACCGACAAGTAGTACCATAATGAGGCGTTATTAATAAATTTTGGACAGAGTGACTAATTATTACTATAAGAAATATAAAAACAACTATGACAACTTACCAAGAAAAGCCTTTCAATTTCCTTGGTTTGCTGCCTCCAAATGCTGCACAATCTGAGATAGTGACTGCAGATGAAAAAATATATATATTAAAGAAATTCATGTATGATTTTATCAAATTAATACAAAACAACATAATACCATGTTCGCCATGACTTCATTGATTCCTGAAAGCAGTTCTGTTATTCTGTTCATGTTCAATGCTCCAATAACACCACGATTACAATAACATATGCCAACAAGCTCACTTTGCTCGTTAAAAACCGGCGATCCATTTGCAGTAAATGAACTGGGAGTGCAATCATGGTAAAAGCCACTTTGACCTACATGCCTGCTCTCAATATTTTAGATGTAGAATAGAAAAATGCAGTAACAAATAACCAAAAGTAGCTTAAGAAACTTACGTTACACGACCACGAACTAACAAGCTTGGCTCCCTCCTCCCTTCAAAATTAACTGTATAAACTTCCTGATTGTGTGAAACCTGTTGTTGGCTAAATTTTACTGGATCTGGCAGTCCTGCAGTTGTATTAACAGAAAATGCTGCCAGAGCTCCTTGCGTTCTTACATCTTCTATTCTAACGGTCACTTGAGTTCCATCAGAAAAAATAACTCTATGTTGCCAATTAAGCACATCTTCTTGACTGAACACTGTGCTAAGTGATATCATATAGCAAAAGCCATTCACTGACACAATAGGAATGGCAGGGATAGAAATGGACACCCTTTCAACTGGTTGAGAGGAAACCAGTCGTACTAGAGATTTACGCAACACAATGTGGAACGCATGGTTATCTTCAAGAACAGCATCAACATTCTGCAGCATGAAAAGGGCATTGTATTTAACAAGTTCATGACTTTTTACATGCATAGTCAAAAAAAAATTGTACGTAAAGTTAAATGTGCTTTGAAAGATTAAAGATAAAAGATAAAAGTGATAAACAAGTGCTTACCTGATCCATGATAAAAAAAACCTACAGGGAATCCTTGATTTCTGCGTTATGCCTCAGTTTAACCTGAAAAACTAATAAACCAGTAAGTCAAACTTACAAAATGTTTGCTTCTAACAAAGAAAAATTAACACATTTCTTGCACGGGCACAATATGTTATTTCTTTTTGCTGAATGGGAAAAGGCAAACTCAAAGAAGTTATAACCCCCTTGTGTGTCACTAGATGTGTTTCTACAAAATAATTTTACTACATTAATACATTATTAGAGGTGGCGCAAAGCAAAATGGTGTCACTAAACAATTTCATACTAGTATTTGTGTACCTATGCAAGCCTATCCGTCCCTATCCATGTTTCCTTTTATTATGAAATACAAAATTCCAAAGATCTGGATATAAAATTCAAATTAGTAGTAATGAAACGGTAAAAAAAAAAAGTAGCTGTGATAGCTCTCACTGCTCGACATGCATTCCAATCAACACATTCAAAAGGCAAAACAACATGTAAAATTACTGAGCTAGGCAGAGAAAATCAGTATCGGCATACAAGAAAAGAAAGATGTTAAAGAGCAAGGGAAACACAAGCAAACCTTGTAGTTGTGATGAATGCTTTATCCAAGTTTGGATTTGATTCTAATATAGTTCAAAGGCGAGGCTCCAATTGCTTAACAAGATCTGCCGCAATTTCTAGAAGAAAAAAAAGAAAAATCTTATCACTGGATACACAAATGGATTGAATAAATGATATGGTTAGTGTCCTAAAGTGCACAACTATATGACAATCTACAGGCCCATGAATAAATTTGTGTATTTTTCAGATGTAATACAAGGAATCAAGTCAAATTAATATTTAGTGTTTAGCGGAGACACGTAGAAATACAGCGGTGCGATGTCGATTTTCAGACTTTATAATCAATTTTTAGATTCGAATAAATAAGAAAGAGGGGGGTCAGGGGATTTGGTGGTGTGAGAGGATTAACCCATGAATCCCTGGGCTTGCTCGGTCGTTAATCCCCATGAATCCCTCCAATCGTAAGCCCTTGTTCGTTTGAGAGGGATTAAACGAAGAAGGCTTGGGGGAGGGATTAACAAGCAAGCCCACATGTGATTGATTTCCCTAGGGAAGATCCCCTTGTTGCTAAACAAGGCGTCAAGGCTAGGGATGGGGGGAAGGGGAATGACCTTGTGCTTTGCTTCAGGAGGGGACAGCAGCGCGTCTTGTCTGAGACTCTCTCAGCCTCAGCCCTCAGGGGTTCAGGAGGGTTCTTGAGGCCAGGAGGAGGCGACGGTGCTTCCTTCCGGCGAGGGCTCTCTCCTTAGTTAGGGTTAGGGTTAGGGTTAGGGTTAGGAGCTTGGCTCGAGTTGGATCGGGGATCTACTGCACACCTGCAGTTTCACTTGCAACTGCCGCTTGCACTCAACACCACACCACGGTACCACACGATGAGAAGCGAATGGTTCGGATCCACGTGGCGCTGTAAATGCCATTTTATTTATCTGTCTCTACAGATTTACCATTCGAGTGAGAAGATTTTTCTTTTCCACTTTGCCTACGTGGCATGACAGCTCAGCTAGGACAACCAACGTGGAATGCAGGGGCAAAATATCTATTTTACCCTGCCTGGCCACAACTCAGATGGTGCTAAACCAAACACCTTCCAATGTGCACATAGCATTTCACCAACCACCAATCAATATTTCACACAATCAACCCCTCAATTTGAGGATAGTTTCAACTAGCAAATTAGCAGCGAAACTATAACATTCACATACACACAAGACACAATGATTTACGTGAAAAAACATTCTCGATGTGAGGGATAAAAAACCACGGGACTAATGGTCCACTTCAAGCTTTTACTATAACCAACAATGGGTATAAATGAAATCTTCTTTACAACATCTAAAGACACGTCTTAATAACAACTATATCACCAAGTTACACACTTGTATCATCAACATTAATCATAACAACTAACAAGATGTATAAAAACAAGGAGCAGAAAGATAGCAAATGATGTCCCCTTCAGTTGAGTTCTCAACTGAGATCTCCCAAACTACATAAGCAAATTACATGAAACTTAGAAGAAATAAAGGGGGGTTATGTGTATGTTTCATTGGGTGCTTGTAGCAAAAAAAATTGCAACTATTTTATATTAGAGCAAGTTCTATCCTAGAGGTGATTACTACCTATGATTCTATCCATGTCATCTACCCATAAAGTGAGAGACAACATATACAATAGGTTATCTTTGCAACACAAGTTTCAATAACTCCAATGCTCTTACAATTTTATTAGAGTTTTGTAAAGAGATTGTCCCTTGCATGAAAGGTGGCTTCTCTTCTCTTCTCGCTTCTCTCTTTCAACTCATTAAATGAATTTATATGGTATCTTGGGATATGTGCTTAGTGGCTTAGGCCATTCCCGATGCGAGTTTCATTTTGTAGTTTTCAAGAGTGCCACATAATCTAAAGATGTTTGGGTTGATGAATAAAATAAATGTCTCCAATGCACAATTTTATTTCGTGATTCCATATGCTACCCATAGCATTTAATTATTGAATAGTGTTGTGAAACTATTTGATCACAATGGGGTTTCATTCCTGTTTCCAAGATTATGATGAAATGATTTGGTCACAATGTGGTTTCATTCTATTTCCAAATCATAGGTAAGTACGTAAACCAAGTTTCATCCAGATGAAACGCATTTCTTTTATCTCTTCATAAATTTTTTGACATGTCATCAGTTTAGCCTATGTGACATCTTATTTAATATGATTGAAACTCTTGTGAAACCTGCAATGGGAATAGCTCTTAGGCTGTATTTGGGAGGAGGGGTTGAGAACCCCTTCTCTTCGACACGTAAAACGATGGATTCATTAACGCATGATTAATTAAGTTTTAGCTAATTTTTTTTAAAAAATGGATTGATATGATTTTTTAAGCAACTTTCATATAAATTTTTTTTAGTAAAAAACGCACCGTTTAACAGTTTAAAAAACGTGCGTACGAAAAACGAGAGAGATAAGTTAGGAAAGTGAACAAAAGAACTCACCCTTAATGTAGATATAGATAAAGACAGCTCCTAGAAAGATTCTCACCATGTATTTCTTTGCTCTCCAACACACTCCTAAATCTTACCCTTATATTTAACCTTCCTGTATTTATTGATTTCCTACAAAACATTTGGCATCAAAAACTAAGAAATGGAACCATTCAACTTTTAAAGGTCCCGAATTGCCAATGACACGAAGAGGATCGGTGGTAGTAGACGGGCAAACTGAGGGGTGGCAACGGATTTGATTTACGGTTTCCTCGTACGTGCGTCACAACTTTGTCCTCGTATCCATAGAACATACACACATACAAATAGATGCTAAGATTCACATACTTATTGAGACAGTCAACCCACCAAATAAAAGGTTCAGGTGTAGCGGAAATAAACCGAAAGTCAGGTTCTGGTGCATGTGTTGCTTCAGCAAGCACGAAATACCGCCGTAGCATTTTACCTCAGAGCAGTTGAAATAAGAATATCAAGTCATCAATTATCTTAGATACTATCAACTATTCAAATGTATGGGATAAAACATATCGTAAGAATGACCATGATCACACCCATAAACAACCACGCATAATAAATCGAGTGCTTGTAAGCAATATCAAGTTATTTGCACATGGCAGAGACAAATGTATGCCCATTTTGAAGCCCTATCAATCAAAATGATGAATCTTCCATGGACGAGAACATCTTCACAAACAACAAGGTATGCGGTATTGGTGATGAGATGTTTGCACATTGCCTGTAAGTGAACATCTTATGCAGGATTGCAATATTCCGCTCATGTTTGATGTTTATAAACCATTTAGCGGATTGAAGTCACAAAGATGAGTTTGACTTTGACAAAGCAAAAGTTATGGGCACTTCAATTATAGACACGTATATAGATCTGGACAAATAACTACTGCATGAGCTTAGAGAGAAAATATGGACCATACAGAGTCAACATTAGCACATATTGACTAAGCGTTCTGACACACAGTTGAGGAGGAGCTATCATCAACATTATGTGAGTAGCTTTGGAGAAAATATTGGCTAGAAGGTGCATCATTCACTCAAAACATTGCAATTCATCAACGATCCCAAAACTGAATGTAACTTAACCGGTCAGACCAAAACTGCCACCATCACTTCAAGATGGCATGATATGAACTTCTTGAGTGATCATCTAATTTTTACCGTGGTGAACCCCTGCACCAATCTTCCACTCTCTGCCTTTTGGCCGCGTATTTAACACGTTTTTCTGCAGCCATGTCAGTCTGAGCTTTATGGGACCTACCAAGAAAGGTAAAATGTCACCTATATATGTATTTCAAGAAATAGTAAGAATATGTACAAATGTACACTTACCTTTTACCAGCGACGCTTGGAACCCCTGAACCCCTTGGAAGGGTAGTTGCACCTCTCAAAAGTTTAATCTGCAAGCACCACATTACAATTAGAAGGTTGAGGGCAAATTTTGTTTTCTTTTAACTGAAACAACTACCTTCTTGTCTTTATCTTGGAGCAAGCGTTCGAGCTCATCTAAAAAAAAAGACGAGTGTATGGCGAATTTCAAACCATGGGAATCACTAACAGACTCAACTGTCCCCGCAACCAAACCATTTAACGTAAATACAGGGCCACCAATTAAATTTCCTTCGTAATTCACATTTTGTTGTCTTTCAGCTGGACAAGTGAGAGCAAACCTCTTCTCATTCCTAGTGACAACTCTTCCTGATCGCAACATTGTTTTGCCGCTCGGAGCCCTGTTGCAAATGAACAAGACAATAACATGTATACATGTCAATTAAAACCCCTCAAACTTTGGTTAAAGTATAGGAAGCAACAGCAACTTTAAACAGAATGTTTGGCAACATTTGGACACTTGGAAGTGGCACAAAACTACCCTTCACAATCAATGCATTTTTGGCTTACATGGCGCCCTAGTTAGCATATAGAGCTGATATGACCTTGATGATTCATGTGGAGTAATAAGCCTTGTTTGTGTAATAATCTTTTTTAAGTCTTGTGCTAACTCAGATTTGAAAGCTTAGCGGTAGTTCTGAACGAACAAAGCTTAGCAGTAGTTGTCCACATGGACAATACATCAACAAAGTTTGGATACTGTAAGTTCATACCACATAGCCAAAATCATGTTGGTCTGGAATTGTAGTGTTTTGCACATATTTTTTAGAGTTTGATGGTTTTAAGTGCCTAATTTTGAACTAAGGGTTGATTTACATATTCTGGCAAAAAAATCAAGGGGGTTAAAAGCTACCAATTTATGATAGTCAATCATTATACCTATTACATATTAGATTTAAAATTGAACAACACGAACGCAAATAGAAGAAACACTTACACTACAATGCCGGACATAAATCCAAGTTCTTCGTTATGTTTGACCAGTGCAATCGTACAAATCTCTTCTCTTTTAGCTTGTGACTCACTGAATGAGACCGGATACCGGCGGCGATCGCCACATTCTAAAGATAAAATTGCATGTCCGCGTGGTGTGCATTTAATGAATTCATGAGCTTGATAAGTAGAGCCATCACTGAAAAATACCCACACATCTTCCCCCTCTTTAAGTACTGTGTGATCTGTGCATACTAGCACTCGAGATCTTGTTGAATAGATAATACACCCGGTGAAAAAGTAAACAAACCCAGTTTTGTTGTATCTTTTAATCGTCACAACAGACTGGGATATTCGTTCATATAAATTATCGAGCACAACCTTATCACACGTAATCTGCAAATAAAAAAGGCTAGCAGTTAATATGTTTCAAGCAATATTATCATTTTTTAATGGCTAATGCTAGAGTTGTTAAGTTGGCTCCTCGTGGTAGGACACATTTTTAAATAATCCGTTTGTTGAAATCAGAAAGACAGCATAAATCAACACTCAACAAGTATAATCATATTAGAACAAATACAAAGGCCACACATTCCAAATGGAAGTAAGCAGCTCATAGAGGTAATGCAGAAAGCAGTCTTTAAAGTGGTTAATAACTTTAAAATGTAAAAATATTTAGGCAATTTTAGAACACTCCAACCTATTAAGGTGCCAAAAAATGTAAAAATATTTAGGCAATTTTAGAACACTCCAATTTTAGAGGAAAGATGCCAAAAAATCATTTACTATTGCCATGTGCGGGTGTGTGGCAACAGTGCAGTAACAGAAGAACCAGTAAACAACATATGGTCCCAAATTATCATCAAGAATAAACTTTTGAGATTTATCCTAGGTATACCTCTCAAGAGGTTAGATGACATGTGCAATATGAATTTGGAGAAAAATGAAAGTAAATAAGCGAGTCCCAAGATATATCACATATTTTATTTCAGGCCCACAACGGATACAGCTAGGAGTCAAACAGACTAATCTCAACTTTCAGGGATGGAGATAAATATAATTTAAGTGCCCAAGCATTATGAGCCCAACACAACCGAAAGAAACCTCCAAATGCTATAACCAATGTGTGCACTGTAATAAAAGGAGTAATAACACTTAGCACCTATATCAAGTTCTACCAAATATAATACGAAGAAAGTCCTAGTTGTAACCCACTTTTGCTAACCTAAGGCAACATAAAAGAGTTTTTTTAGGGATATTATATCACTTAAGGAATACTAAGCTGTGGAACCATGAAATTTGACCATTGTGCATGTAGCCTCATTCTATCACAGTTTGTCCACAGCTATCATGGGAGTGGTGCTACAAAGATTATTACGGTCACATTTTGTAGTGAATGGTAGATTCAAATCAAAATATTCTTAGAAAAAAAATATCTTAAAGAGGCAACTATAACTGCTGTGCTAGCAATATATGAATCTACATTACCGAAGGCATTGCCCTTGTCTTTCAGAGAGAAGATATCGTGCTCACAATGCCCTGCTTTCAATAAGAAGAAGGCCAAATATAAATTTGAAGCAAAAGTGGACAAGTAGAGACTTGAGATATTGAAAGCTGAAGAAGCAAGCATGCAGAAATAATCAGCTACTCAGCTGCAAATTTATACCTGGTACTACTGCTATAGAGGTTCCACCTTTTTCCTTATATTTGGGGGAAAAAAAGGGTATTTACACCAGTTACTTTGCTTCCCAAAATAAATTGAGTAGATATCAACTTGATGATCAAAGATGAATGACAAAGCTCAAGAATTGTACATTATGAACAAGTTCTAAAAATCATTAGTTTTATCCTGATAATTTTTTTCCAAGCGATGCAACACAAGCTATACATTCAAACTCTAGATTATTCACCTATTACATATATTCTATATCTTCATTCTTTACCTGCCTGATCTTGGTACACTTAAAAAATTCTATTTCATATATTGATGACAAATTCAAAGAGAATAAGTTACTGTGAAACTTATCACATTTTGCTTTAGATAAGTTACAGCGGACACTGGATGGAACTTCAAACTGACAAATATTAGATATATATGTGACCTGTTTATAACAGAGGGAAATAACTATTTTCTGCACATTAGATTGCATAAACAAACTTCGATGATACTAGTAGTCCAAGCAAAAGGACAAGTTTGCTCTGCTACCCATCGCTGCTATAGCAAAAGGTGGCATTTCAACCACTCACCCTAACAGTAACAGCACAAATGTGTGCCTAATGTTGGAAATCTACTATTTACATGTCCAGATGTTCTGGAACGTCTAGCAATGTAAGGACTACAAAGATAGCTGACGAACATATTCTATGCAGAAAAGACTGGTCTTAAATTTGCCTAAGAATGGAAAACGTAGAGAAAATATTTAGTTTGATTGCAACAACAAGAATTTGCTATGGAATCAATACTAATATCAATATCAGCAGAAAAACATAACAAGATTGTAAATTTTCTAAAACAATCTTCCTTACACTAATCAAGCACAACCTGTAATATTATTAATACATAGTGCACAACTAAAGTGTCACAAAATCCTCATAAGACAACAGAAGGAAAACAGAGCCAGGAGCAGCAGAGGTAAGAATGGTAGTAACAGGAGCTGCTGGGTTGGACACAATGCCACAATGCAACAGGCAGCCACTTGCAGACACTGAAATGATCCCAGCTGCAGGTCTGCACATAGCAACAGCTTAGAAGTTGGGCATTAGCTACAGCCGCAGCCGCAGGAATCGACAGATGGAAGCGGCAGTGGGCGACGGCCCACGAGGAAGACGAAGAGCGGCAACGGCCTTGGTAAAAGGACGCCCGCGAGACGACGGCGGACGGGGTTGCCGCCGGCGATGGTGAAGACAAGCGCTGCCGGTGGCGACGGGCGGCGGCTGCAACCGGCGAAGGGAAACGCGGCGACGACGACGAGCAGATCTGCGACGGACGACGAGGACGGCGCCGATTGACGACAAGACGCGGCAGCTGAAGGCAATTGCTGCTGCTGCTGCTGCTGCTGCTGCTGCTTGACGAAGAAAAGCCCAAACTGCTGCTGCTGCTGCTTTGACAGAAGAGAACGGAGACAAACGATGGCAAAAAACTGCTGCAACTTGAAGACGACTACCGATGACGGGAGGACGATAAGATGACTCGCCGGCGATGACAGGATCTGGTGGCTAGGGTTTGGGGATTTGGTTACAACTTATTACTAGTAGTACAAGAAAGAGAAGATTTGGATTTTGGGGATTTCACTGTGTAGATTGACTAACAAAATGCAACTAGATACGGGATGAAAAGACCAAATTACCCATTACATATATCCTTATAATCTCCAGCTACATAAGTTTTTTCAAACCGTCTATATTTTCATCCAAATTTTAAGAAACTATAGTTGTAGAATCCAAAAAATAAACTAGAAATCAGAAGCTCGATATTCTCACTAGCTAGTTTCTCAGAATTTTAAACTTCCCAAATAGAACAATAGTAATAATACTAAAAACAAGAAACATCAGAAAGAATGCTAAATATGAGCAATGCTACTAGACAGTGCGAGGCAAAATCATTAGTAAAAATCTAAGCTTGAGGAAAGCATCCCCCAGCTATGCCTATGCCTCTCCAGAAACCAAAAAAAAAAAAGCACAGGTCCATCCAGTCTAGAACTGTGCACATGCTCAGTTGCAACTTGGAAGGGCAACCGTCGTGTACCCAATGCCTGAAATCGATTCTCGACGCACGGGCACATCGATGGGTGATATTAAAAATAACCCAGACCAAATCAAAGTTTTTCTCACGATTGAAAATAAAAAAATGAACAAGATCGAGCAAGAAAACACATGAAAAATGGCACCTTTCCTGGGTAGAATAGAGAGAGCAAGAGAAGACATGAAAAAAATAACACCTTTTAACTCGGTAGGTAGAAAGATTGTGTGAAGTACTATATTGGAGGAACGAATTGAGGTATAGTTTATTACAAACTCACCGCCGGAACCTCCTCTCTTCGTAGAAGAAAAAGGCTGCCGTTCCCCGTCGGATATACTCGGATGGTAGAAACCGAGCAAAGTGGCGGCGCTGTTGTCCACTGCAATTTTCACTGCTAGATTTTAGGGCGCGGCCGGGCGGGGATGTCACTAGGGTGGGTGCGGCCGATTCGAGGCTCCCAGTCCCAGCTCGGCTATTGGTAGCCCAGCAGGGCCCAAGGCCCACGACCAGCAAATTCTTAGGGCCTGGTACTTTCTTTTTTTTTGTCTGAAATTCTATAAACTTACACAAGTGATCCCATTTAGTGCAGTTATTATTGTCTATTTTCTTGTGCTATGATGCTTCGGTTTTTTTTGAACTTTTTTAATTTTTAGTTCAAAAATAAACATTTCCATGACTTACTTTTAAGATATGGACTGGCAAAACAACACTATCACACCGGTCTAAATGGCATGACAGTATTATTTGGCACGTCGGTCTAACTAACGTGGTAACGTGTGGCAGGACAAAACTGTCACGTCCATTACGGAATAATAAGGCCAATAAGGCCCCTAGTTTGTTCTGGCCGTTAGATGTCAGTTGTGCGCATATGACTTGGCGTAGCTGTAGCACGTATAGATCAATCCATGACCATATATGTACTTATGCAGCCTATGGGCCAACCTTGAAGCCCAATTAAGAAAGCCACCAACTAATAAAGGAATAAGTTCATT
The DNA here is from genome assembly GCA_008326285.1 of Oryza officinalis. Lineage (NCBI taxonomy): Eukaryota > Viridiplantae > Streptophyta > Magnoliopsida > Poales > Poaceae > Oryza > Oryza officinalis. Next base: position 53,169,812 of record BDMV01000007.1, on the reverse strand, counting down.
TGAGGTCCCTTAAGTTTACACCGAATCCGATTTTCGTCCTTGAACCACAATACCAGATACAATGGGTCCCTCAACTGTCAAAACCAGTGCAGAATAGGTCCCTCGGTGGTTTGGATGGCAGTTTTGGCTGACGTGGCGCCTACGTGGCTACTTTGACTTAGTCCTCGTCCTACGTGACGGTGACGTGGCACTGAAAGCAAAATATAAAAATTAAAAATTAAAACAAAAATGTGGGGCCCACATGTCGGCGCCTCCTTCTCCCCTCTCTCTCCCGGCCATCCTTCATCCCTCCTCGAGGCGGTCGGCGAGCACGCGCGGAGAGGGAGAAGGGAGGTGGCCGGCGGCTAGCGGGGACTGGATGTATAGGAATAGGAGCACGTCGCGGAGGTCGGCGTCCTCCTCCTCCTCCTCCGGGGGCACCGCCACGAGCGTCCCAAGCACCAGCGCCACCTGCTCCTGCGGGATCTATGTCAGCGTTAGCGTGCCCTCCGGGAAGACCAGCTTGGGGATCGGGAGGAGGCCGTGCTTGAATGAAACCAGGCGCGACCGAAGAAGGAGCATCGGTGAGGAGGAGGCGGTCCTCCGTAGCGAGCTCCCCGACGAGTCTGAGCGTCGGGCGGGTCTAGCAGCCGGTGTCACGACGCATTGGGCCGGCCCCGCGGTGGAGCGACGCCATCCCTACTCCGCCGCCGACCACCGCTGTTGTCGCCGCCCATGGACAAAACCCTCACCGCCGTCCTCTCCTACCTCTCGCCTCCCACCTCCTCTTCTTCCTTAGACACCGCGGCCGCTGCTTCCGCCTCTCACCATGGAGAGGACCGTATCAGCGAGCTCCCCGACGCGCTCCTCTGCAGGGTCGTCTCGCGCCTCCCTACCAAGGACGCCGCCCGCACCGCTGCGATCTCCTCCCGCTAACGCCGCGTGTGGGCCTCCACCCCTCTCCGTCTTGACGACGGCGGTGGCCTCGCTCCGGGTGTCGTCACCGCGGTGCTCGCCACGTACTCGGGCCTAGTCGCCTTGGCGTGCCTCTCCCGCCGGCAGCCAGCCGGTGCTCAGCTCCCCTCCCACCAACCCTCTGAGATAGCCTCGCCCCGCCGGCCGTGGGCCGTCTCCTCTCTCGCCTCGCCCCGCCGGCCTCCCCGCCGCCTCCTCCACCGCTCTACCCGNCCCGCCGATCTAGTGGAAGGACAGGGAGAAGAGAGGGGAAAATGGGAATGAGGCTGACATATGGGGCCCACGTGGGCCCCACCATTTTTTATTATTTTTTGTGTGTAGCTGACATGTGGGACCACAGTTTTTATTATTTTTTCGTGATCGAATTGCTACGTAAGCGCCACATCAATGCCACGTGGGGACGAAGACCTAATCAAACTAGCCACGTGTGTGCCACGTCAGCCAAAACCGTCTTCCAAACCGCTGAGGGACCTCTTCTGCACCGGTTTTGATAGTTGAGAGATCCGTTGTATCTGGTATTGCGGTTCAAGGACGAAAATCGGATTCGGTGTAAACTTAAGGGACCTTAAATGAACTTATTCCACTAATAAATCCAAGGAGCACCAATTAATTTGGGCTGCACGTTTTGCTTGCACAGGAATATTTGTAGGCTGCAATGAATCCAACACAAGGATCCTGACTTCAGCAAGTTTGGTTAGAATTTCTGATGATGAAAACAAGATTAATGATAACTTGAAGGTTGGTATTGTATAGTCCTCTTTGAGCTTATTCATTTGAGATACCGGTAAATCCGCACATTACTTTTGCAGATTGTTGTACACCTTCCAAACAAACAACAAACTGTGGGGATATTGCAACATTATCATCTGCATTACAATGTTGCTATTGTCAGCATCAAAGGTTTCCGTTGTCTTCATACAGAAGAATTTCATGATCCAGGGCAAATCGAGCGTAAGGAGGTATTATCTGTAGGATGTGTCTTCAAGTCAAGCAAATTAATGGCCACAGGTGGGATATTGACTGACAAACCCAGCAAACTTGACTGCAAAGAACTTATGGTCTCGACTTGTAGAATCAGTAAGGTACACTAAATCTCCAAATTGAAGTCTTGTTTTTTCCTCGTAACAGAAAGGCTTTAATTTTCTTAGTGGAAACAATCTGTTGCATTACAATATGAACAATTTAATATAACACTACCAAACATTGCCATGCCTTACCAAACCTAGCCAAAGGGGTGTCTAACAAATCGATGGCCACACCTTAGGCAACGTTTGGGAAATAAATGAGTGCATGACACATGTTTCCTAGGAAATGAAACAAACAACTGTCTTACAAAGTGTGGCAAAGATTGGCAAAGTGTGAGATGCCCCCGCTTATGTGGAACTACATGTGTAAGACATTTAAAACATCTTTTCATATGTGCTACTTTGTTTTTGCGCTAGGCTGGGATTGGAGGGCCCCTAATTGATTGTCATGGGAATTTCGTTGGTATGAACTTCTACGGTAGGAAAGAGACTTCGTATTTACCAAGGGATACAATTATGAAATTATTGAGCTATTTTGATGGAAAAGGGTATGTCTTATATGTTTATATGTAGACCTATGTGATCACTTTAGTCTTTTACAATTGTGACTTGTGTGATCATTTGTCTTTTATAAAGCTAAGTTAATTATTTCCGGATGCTGAACCGTTTTGTATCTTGTTGTAGGGACGTCTCTTCTGAGATTATGGACAACCATAACAGAAACAGGTATGTGTGTTTTTTAATTATGAAGCGGCTCAATCATATTTGCTCACTTTGTTTCATGTTAGTAATTCAGTGACTTTTTCAACAACAGATGGCCTGTGCCCAAGTTACGTTGGCATTATCCTTCCTTCTCCAGCCATCGCAAGATAGAGATGCGTAAATATATAAAATATTAATAATTTATATCCATGCCTATCTAGTCTTGAACCTGCTGCAATGGTTGCTATCTACTATGGAGGAGCTAATGGCTTGATTAGCTTGAACTCCTGTGTTGTGCAAGGGAAGATCTGACAAATCATTCTTGAACTTTATGAATTTAGAGATTGATTTGGTCTCTACGATCTACGTTATATGTCTATTTAGAATTATCACTCTGTGTTCCCTGTTGGCAAGTCCCATACGAGGAAACATGTGTCATGCACTCATTTATGGCTATCTCCAATATGCATTTGGCTTACAAACAGAGTTATGCGTTTATAATTATTCATACCAGTTAATATTAGTCAAGTGTAAACTATGTAGTTTCTTTAATTGACAGAAAACTCAGCTAATTTAGGGCCCGTTTGAATGGGTTGATGGATGACGAATAGTTGAAACCGAATTTGACAAACAAATGAATTAACTATGATGAAAGTGGAAAAGTTGCTTTCAAAAAAAGTTTTCTAAGAAATATTGAAGAAAGTTTATTAAAAAATCTCGCTGTCTAAGAGATTGAGAAATGTGTCGGTTATAATCCATCATCTATAATCAGAAAATAATGGCTACTTTCTCGCTCTTCGTGAGCAAAAACAGATCCTTGATAGTACTTTCCTTTTGACTTTGAGCGGCCCATGTTTAGAGGGCACTACTGTAATCGAGCCTGATCTTTTGTCATAAATCCTGAGCCACTCTGATACCACTTGATAAACCCTGAACTTCACTTAGTACGCTCAGGGATCTGGATTAGCCCGATCTTTCGGTGAGTTAATGACAACTATGATTTGGAAGAAATGTTGATAACCCGACTACAACCGTACGAGACGTTGTTGTGTTGCGCCTTAGCGATCGATACATCTCTCCGTGGGTCGTTGATCTTGCCGGTGCAGATCAACCTTATTCCTGCAAACAAATCGAAGAAACAAGTAAGAACAAGATAAAAGCAATCTGAAAATAGGAATTGAATACAAATGATAAGTTGAGATTCCGTAACGAGCAAACCAACGATCTAATCGATCACAGGATTACACGGTAAAGTAGTGAAGCTAAACTTTAATCTAAACAAAACCCAAGAAACCCTAAAGGGTACCTAACTATTTAAAGGAGTGGGAGGACGACCAAGGGGGTCCTAGGTCGTGCTCCACCAGGTTGGGATGCATCCCACATGGGCCCCACTTGGGCCAGGGTCCCAGATGAAGTTACAAGCCCATAGGCCCAATATAGGTGACACAACACCTTGTTTTTGTGATTGCGGCCGACTGGGATGGAATTTGGGGATGAAACTGAATCTATTGGAAAGAGGACTCCAAGAGCTTTCCATCAAGTACTCATAGACCCAAAACGGAGCTCGTATGCATATTTGACGGTCATTTAAAATTAGCACTGTAGCAGATGGCCGAATTGGATTCCAGCACTTGGAGGACTTGATCTTGATGTCTTCTTGTTAATACATGATGTGAGCAACGGTTGTATCCATAGTAGTCATGGTAACATTATTTCGTGAGTACGTTTCTTGGGCAATACTGTAGAGGAGCTGATCGTATATGAGTACGTTTCTTGAACTGAACAGTACGTCATGTGTAAAAGTTTCAATATATAAAAGTTTTTTAAAAAAATCAAATAAATTTATTTTTGAAGTTAGTAATATAATTAATACTCTCATGCCATCGCAATATTCACATTTTGAGATCAAAGATGACTCCTTACTCCCTACCCATCAGATTTTGATTTGACGGATAACGTCTTGAGATGAAAGACGAGTCCTTACGGCTTCATTGTTTCGCTTATTCGTATGCTTATCCAAATCGCTTATTAACAAACAAAAAATCATTTGTGAGTAAAAATTTTATATACGTGTCCTTAGCGACTTAAAAAACATATGTTGTAAAATAAACTACGATGAAAAACAAAAACGTCAAATTCAAAATTAAATTCTAAAATTTAAATTTTGAGTTATAATTATAAGCATGAGCCAAACAGTGAGGCCCTTACTCCCTAGCCATCAGATTTCGATCTAACGGACAGGGAGTCTTATCGGACAGAGTAGGTGACTGAGATATCATAAGTGAGAATAAGCAGATTCCTATTCTATTTGTTGAAGAAAAAAAAAGTGTGTGATATTGAGGCGATTTTGTTCAGTGTCCACCTGGGCTCTCTGAAATACTCCGTAGTACAGTATAACCCACCCCCACGCCTCCTCGCTTCTCGAGTCTTCCTCATCAGAATTCAGAAGAGAGAGTCGACAAGTCGCAGATCGCCTCCTCCGCCGCCGCCTCCCGTCGCGCCGCAGGGGTCGCCTGAGGTATGCAGCATCACCCCCAACTTTCTAGGGTTCCAATCGCCTCTGCTCGCTGGATTGTGGCCTTGTGGTTAATGGCTCCGATTCCGCCGGAGTAGCCGGATCTGTGCCCGGCTGGCCTCCATGTTAATTTAGGTTTGGCTTTCGATTCGACCGCGGTTCGGTTTGTTCTCGCGCGTGATTGTTCGGCCATGTGAGCAGCTCAGACTCGACATGTGGACGGCGACAAGATAAAATCCTTGTTAAATTTACGGTCCATGTGGTAGGGGGCTTTTCAGGATCGGAGGTTTAGGTGATTTGGAGTAGCAAAATGATTTGCTGTGTTAGAATTCGAGGGTCTGTGCCGTCGATGCTAATTAGCTGGTTTTGAACAAATGTCAAGACATCCTGATGAAGAAGATAGGATGATTTGCTGCGTTTAATGTTGATTATAGACTGTGGTCTCTGTGAAACTTGCACGGGTGTTGCTGAGCTATAAAGGATAGGTGGATATAGTACCAAGTTTTATTATAGTTTTGTTCTGATACATACAATTCGCTCTAGTGTATGGCACCATCATACTGAGATATATACTCGTGCTCCTTTGGGCTTCTGTGCAGAACACATAGACAATGGTGAAGGCTGTTGCTGTGCTTGCTAGCAGCGAGGGTGTCAAGGGCACCATCTTTTTCTCCCAAGAGGGAGATGGTAATTCACCACATGAAGCGACAACTTGTATTCTATTCTTATGTGTTCTTTGGGCGTAATTTGTTGGCTTTCGTATTTAGGTCCGACTTCTGTGACGGGAAGTGTCTCTGGGCTCAAGCCAGGGCTCCATGGATTCCATGTGCACGCACTGGGTGACACCACCAACGGCTGCATGTCAACTGGTACATATACACTTCATTCCCCTTTTGCTTATCAGGAGAAATGGATGGACGGTGGTGTGCTTACTGGGGAATTTGTTCTATACTGTAGGACCACACTTCAATCCTACTGGGAAGGAACATGGGGCACCACAGGATGAGAACCGCCATGCTGGTGATCTTGGAAATATAACAGCTGGAGCAGATGGTACTTTTGTTTGTGCCCCTTTTTTGTTGCTTACATTCTGTTATTTTGGGGATTACATATTTTTTGCACTGGCGAAATTTTGATAGCTTATTCTCAAATTGCTTAATGCACTGTAGCTATCATGCATAACCCCACTGACAGTTTTTACTCGTTGCCTCTCCAGGTGTTGCTAATGTCAATGTCTCTGACAGCCAGGTATGGAATAAATACTCGTGCTCTCTCAACGAACATATGTGCTGACCTTTTTCTTATCATTTACTCTTAAGACAGTTAATTTGACATCAGTAACATTCTTTGAATGGTAGATCCCCCTTACTGGAGCACACTCCATCATTGGCCGAGCTGTTGTTGTCCATGCTGATCCTGATGATCTTGGCAAGGGTAATGCTTTATGAACACTCAGATCATACATTTATTTCTGTAGGAATGATTATCTGTGAAATGTCTTATTTTATCGTTGTTTTGGATAGAGAGATGAAGCTGATTTTTGTGTAACAATGCCTTTCTGTTGTATATCAGGTGGACATGAGCTTAGCAAGACCACTGGAAATGCTGGGGGCCGAGTTGCTTGTGGTGAGTGACTTGGTTTTTACTTATATCCTTTTGTCAAATCTGTTTAATTCGTTTTTGTCTGCGGATTGTTTGTTTCTTCTCTTTGCCTAATCTGGTTTGTTTTAATTTTTAAGCTTGGTGAATTGATTGAACTCCCATCCATTCCGTCTGTTCTTATGATGCCTATTCTTCTCTGATCCAGGAATCATCGGACTCCAGGGTTAGACGTCTCCACTTTCCGACATACAGAAGCTGTTCATGTTTACTCGTATGGATGTATGTTCGCTCGTATGGATGTTGAAATAAGCACCTGATGTATGATCAGTGTGTAGTTTGCCTGTGCTACACTCCTGTCCGAACATTACAGAGTCATTTGACTTGAGTGCATGTTTTTTAAGTACCGTTGGTGGATTTTGTGTGCTACACATGTCCATAACCCATCATCTGGGATGCTGCGTATGACACCGTTCATTTTTCATTAAGGAGATTGCTCTATCTCAGGTGACTGAAATTGACAGCTTCAACCCAGCACTGGATTGGGGGAGGCTGGAGGGATGAGGGAGGAGGTAAGGAAGAGGTGGTTTTTCCCGGGCTTAAAGAGGGGAGGAGAGAAGATAAAGCAGGGTGCTGTAGCTACATGAATTTTGGTACAAACTGGGCCATCCAAAAATGACTGAAATTTGTAGTATTTTCAGGCAACTGAAAAACTGAAAACAAAACAATCAGGTGCACTCTTTATGAACCAAGCTCTGATCGATGAGTCAGCAACCTCGAATTTGCTGGGTTCAAGAGCCAATGATGAATCTGGAACAAATCTGAGTTGAACCAACAACGAATCTCAGAAACAAAAACACAAATCAACAACAATGCCGGTCAAACGAAAGGGAAATGCGGATAGCAACAGCGATCTCATCTATGAATTCCAAATGCTGAAAGGAAGAGCCAATGAGTTCGCAGAGTAACGACACATTTTGAATGTTCTTGCAGCAACATCCTAAGCCATATGACAATACTTTTCAATGCACGGATTAGACTTGAGATAAGCACAAGACAGGCTAAGCTTTGCCTGATAATTCAAGCACCTCAAGTAGAGCCCGGTGAACTCCGGAGGAGGTCCTTGCCCACCGTGAAGCCGCCGTCGACGACGAGGTTGTGGCCGGTGACGAACTTGGCCTCGTCGGACGCCAGGAATACGGCCGCCCTCGCCACGTCTTCCACCTCCAGCGACGTCCCTTCCAGCTCCTGCATGTCCCTCGTCACCATCCTCCTCACCTCCTCTGCGGTGGCTGCCGGGAACGTCCCGGAGATGATGCCTAGCGCCATCGCCGTCGGGATGGCGTGCGGCGAGATGGCGTTCACCCGCACGCCGTCGCGCGCCAGCTGCCTCGCCACCGAGCGCACCATGCCGACGACGGCCGCCTTCGACATGGAGTACGCCGGCGCCGCCACGCCGCCGAGCACCGCCGCCGTGCTGGCCGTGCAGAGGATGCAGCCGGCGCGGCGCGGCGCCATGACGCGCGCCGCGTGCTTGACGCAGGCGACCATGGACCGGGCGTTGACGGCCATGACGCGGTCGTACTCGTCGAGGTCGAGCGCGCCGAGCGAGGCCGGAGCCGGCGCTCCTATGATGCCGGCGTTGCTGTAGACGACGTCGAGGCGGCCGTGGCGCGCCATAGCGAGGTCGACGGCCGCGGCGACATCCTTCTCGACCGTGACGTCGCAGTGCGTGTACGACGCGTCGTCCGGGCCGAGCTCGGCAGCCACGGCGCGGCCGAGATCATCCTGGATATCGGCAATGATAACCTTGGCGCCATTCCTGACGAACTCCTTCGCCGTGGCCTCGCCGATGCCGCTCACCGCGCCGGTGATCACGGCCACTTTTCCCTCCAACCTTCTGGAGCTTGACGACGAGGAGAACAACACCTGAGCAGCTATGCTCTTCCCCCTGCAACGCATGTACGTAAAAAAAATGGTTAAAACCATCAAAATTTCACAGTTTGCACGAGCGTTTTCTACTGGAGAAGTTGCGAACCTGACAAGTTTGTTGGTTGCTGCCTTGAGCATCATGGACGTCGATTACTCCACTACTCTGGATTACTGCTGCTTCGCTTACAGGAGTCGAGAGATCTCAGCAGACAGCAGGGTCGGAGCTTGATCGAAATAAAGAGGGGTGTCACGTGCTTGTTTTACTCTGCTTTGGACCAAATTAAAGTTGATGCAGATGCCTAAGTTTGCACCGAGAGGGATGCACATATAAAAATAGACAAACTATAGCTAAAAATATCTTTTTAACCGGGTTCCTGGGAATCCCCCTCTCAAATGGGCTTTTAAGTTTGGAGGAATTTTTCAATGTGTTAAGGGTTTGGATTATAATAGAACTCCACTATTATAATGAGGTGAAGGTGCAGAGCCAAGGTCCATATCAATGTGCAGTGTCATTTGTTATTTGGTATAGGCAACCATGAGTTCGAGTGGTTTGGCATTTCTCCTTATCCTTTTCTTTAGGGTGCATTGCTTATCCTAGTAGAAGCACTCCATCCGTCTCAAAATACAAGGGATTTTGGGTGAATGTGACATATTCAGTACTATGAATCTGGAAAAAAAACATGTCCAGATTCATAGTAATAAAATATGTCACATCCACCCAAAAACTCTTATATTTTTTAGACGAAGGAAGTATTTAATAGCCAACTTTTATGTGTGTATTCTGCATCATTGAGATTGAGCGAGCCCTCTCATCTCCTCCAGTTCATAAGTTACAACAAGTGTGCATGAGTTGAAAATAGAGAGCAAGATTGTTATTGTGTATGAGATTGAGCTTTAGTACTTTGTGAGAGTCAAAAGAGTCTTGGCTTATTACTTTTGGTTGCCAACACCTAGACGGTTTGGTAGCGGTTGTGACCTGATGATCTCTGCAAGGGAGTTATGGAGAAGGCTGGTATTCACCATCTTGAAAGTGAAGGAAGAACTATCACAGGTGATCCAGGCTTAAGTAGATCACCTCGGTATTGGCTTCCGCCTTGCCCATCTCTTGAGTCTTTGGCAAGAGATTTGGAGGCCTAACGGCTTGAGCGGTCAAGCATCATTTGCTGATTTGATGTGCTCTACGCATCCATCATCCATCCTTTGGATGCTGCGTATGTAAGTCATCAACCAGACCTCCATCCAACTCCAGATGCATGCTTTGAATTTGCAGTTTGACTAATCACAAGCCACTGGCGAATTTCGGAGAGATAAACACAAACACAACAATACGGTGATTCGATATTTGAATTGCAAATGCAAACGGAATAGTCCATTGAGTTTGCTGAGAAAGAACCGACAGATTTGAAATGTCGAGACAGCAACCTCCAAATTTGGACAAACTTGTCGATGTACGATAAGACTGAGATAAGCACTGGACGGGCTAAGCTTTGCGTCACAATTCCGTCACCAATTCAAGCTGAGCCTGGAGGATCCCGGAAGAGCACCTTGCCTACCGTGAAACCGCCGTCGACGACGAGGTTGTGGCCGGTCACGAACTTGGCCTCGTCGGACGCCAAGAAGACGGCCGCCCTCGCGACGTCTTCCACCTCCAGCACCGCCACTTCCAGCGCCAGCGGCGTCGGGATGGCGTGCGGCGAGATGGCGTTCACCCGCACCCGTCGCGCGCCAGCTGCCTCGCCACCGTCCGCACCATGCCGACGACGGCCGCCTTCGACATGGAGTACGCGGGGGGCCCAAAGCCGCCGACCACCGCCGTCGTGCTGGCCGTGCACAGGATGCAGCCCGTGCGGCGAGGGGCCATGACGCGCGCCGCGTGCTTGAGGCACGCCACCATGGACCGGGCGTTGACGGCCATGACGCGGTCGTAGTCGCCGAGGTCGAGGGCGGCGAGCGTGGCCGGAGTCGCCGCGCCCGCGATGCCGGCGTTGCTGTAGACGACGTCGAGGCTGCCGTGGCGCGCCACGGCGAGTTCGACGGCCGCGGCGACATCCTTCTCGACCGTGACGTCGCAGTGCGTGTACGACGCAGCGTCCGGACCGAGCTCGTCGGCCAAAGGCGCGGCCGAGGTCGTCCTGGATATCGGCAATAATAACCTTGGCGCCATTCCTGACGAACTCTTTCGCCGTGGCCTCGCCGATGCCGCTCACCGCGCCGGTGATCACGGCCACTTTTCCCTCCAACCTTTTGGAGCTTGACGACGAGGAGAAGAAGCGATCGGCCAAACCGGAAGAAAACATCTGACGAACAGCTCTGCTCCTCCCCCTGCAACGCGTGTACGTACGAAAAAAATATTAAATTCATCATAATTTCTCTGGAGAAGATGAAGAAGACGATGGCTACCTGAGAAGAAGTTGCCCAGCTGCGTTGATCATCCTCAACGGATGCCGCCGGCGTGGTGCTCTCGTGTTCACTGATGCTTCGATTCCAAGCTCGAGAGTCCAAAGATCTTTGTAGAGAGGAGCTAGTTAAATATAGTTTAGAAAAATTAGAAAAGATGGTAGGAAACATATGGAAGGCCAAAGGACAATAATTAGTGGGTTTTGTGTCGTGAAGAATTTTCCAGTGCACGAGGGTTGATTACAAGAGTATTCCATCTAGATTGATAATACTTGTCGTTTTGGACAAAAATATGGTCTTTAAAAAATAACTTTGATTATTTGTCGAAAAAGTGAGAATGAGAGTTTCCACTCCATCGGTTGCTTAGGGCACTGTGGGACCCGTCATGGTCAAGACAGAGATCGACGATGGGATCCAAGTGTTTCCCCAAGGCGAAGAAGGTGACCCGAGGTTAGCTTAGCTTGGGCCCGAGCCAACACCAACTTGGGTCCTTGACAGACACTGCAAGTGGGCCCAGGCCCCAAGGTCCATCTCGATCAAATCTGCGCCATTAAGGAGATTTGACTTGGTCCAATACACAGCTTTTCCCTTGTCATTTCACATTAATGGCGGTGTGATGCGTTTCTTGCAAAGAGATCACGGGCGATATTGGCGATGTGGCAATACATGCCTCTCGCTGCTTGCTCATGTTGCCCCGGAGAAAAAGCAAGTGACGCAACGCGTGCTCCACGTCAATCCACGGGGCCCACCTTTCATCGGTCTCGGAGACTGTCGAGTGGGCCCAATGCCAGCTGGGAGAACAGCTTCACCCGCCCTCTCCACGTGTCAGGTGGTAGATAGGCCCGTCACATCCGATGACCCGCTTGGAGGGACAGCGATAAGACTAAGCTTACTAACTTCTGTGGGCTGGGCCCTACCTCTGCATGCATGCATGGACAATGTGGACTCCGCTTGATGTATAAAAGAAGGATTCATGCGTGGAGAAAGAGGTTCTAACGGTTGGAATAGGCTAAGTCAGATTCAAACTTCAAACTCAGTGAAGAAGGGTTCATCCTCTCCCTGTTAGAAGAAGGTTTCATCCTCTTTCACTTAATGCATCACCCAAACTTTCATTATAAATTTCATCATACATAGTAAGACACACAAGAGCAGAGTATTACAAATCTATGCAGCCCAACCTGTATATATCGCTTGTCTCCATCTTTCCACGCGACCCAAACACGAGCTCGAAACCTGCACCCGGGCCAAACTCTCAAGGGAGTGTCTTGCCTTCCCACCAGAGGCTTGCTCCGACACTACTATTTTTATTATAATATATATAGAAATATCAACAAAAATATGTTTCGTTGAAGTACTTTCAAGACTAATTTATATATGTGGTCTCCATATTTTTAAGTTAAATATTTTAGAATTATTCATTGTAAAAGATTTTAAAGTTTGACATCAGTCTTATCTAAAGTGATGAGTATTATCAACTTGATACCATTGAAGCATGCACAATGCGATGATGTGTCAAAGTGGTCTCAGAAGACCAGCTCAAACATTAGGCTCCACATCGGACATGCACGGCCCTCTGCGAGGGTGCTTGTGGCCCTGCCTGCGATGAGACCACTCGGTGTTTTGCTGGGCCCAACTATTGGACAATAATCAGAAAAAAAAACCATAATAGTATTCCTAGATTCTGAAAACTTCCTATGGATAGGTTGCCCTTGGCGGAACATGATAAAACATCTCAAAATGCTTCACAAATTACATTTTACTAGCAATGCGCCCATAATATGTCGCTTGCATGTATAGTTGTCGGAGAACGAGCTCCTCTACTGGGGAATCGATGACCCCCTTTAGTAGCAAAAAATTCCATTTTAAAAGCTGAAGAGTGTGGATCGAGGACAGAACTCTCTGTCTCTCTCATGAAGTGTAACGGAGGATTAAAGCGATAGACATAACTGATTCAAACTTACATTTGAAGACTGCATCGACGATAGAACTCTGTCATATTCATTGATATAGCCATGTTCATTGATATCAGATTATCAGTGTTCTGTTCTAGGGCTCTATGCGTCTCTGATGAGAAGAAAAGCACCCAAAATGATTTGTATTTATGCCAAGTTTTAATGTAGTACCTGTTGAAATAGCAACAAGTACACATCCAACCACTCTGGATGGAACAGACCAACCACCCTAGTAAAATGTCTTCAACAACCATTTAACTTGGCATGTACAACATGGAGATTCCAACAGGAGTAATTTATGGCTCGCAGGATACAGTCGTTTTTAACACCAGGATTAGTATTAAAACGTTATATAGTAATGATCGGAGCAACTACATCGTTGTGTTAATTGTTAAAGAAATTACTAATTCCAATCCAAATTATAGGTCTCGGATAAGAGTAAGATAACCACGGACATGTCGAGGTATCAAGGTTACATTTGAAACAGATTATTATTGAGCGAATTGTTACCTGATATATTTTTTTTGGGCTGATAATATTAGTTGTTTTGAACAGGGTAACGTCAAAGTTTAAAATTTTTAACTATAAATAATTTCTAAAATATTTATCTAAGAAATATGAAAACCATATATGTAGATTAGTTTTAAAAAGTACTTCAATAAAATTATATATTTATTAATATTTCTATATATATTATAACAAAAATAGTTGTCAAATATTGTCAATCCGGAGAGAGAGTAATTCTATTAGCAGAGCAATTCGAAACGAGCACCTCAAGATGTCAAGCAGAGCCCGGTGGACTCCGGAGGAGGTCCTTGCCCACCGTGAAGCCGCCGTCAACGACGAGGTTGTGGCCGGTGATGAACTTGGCCTCGTCGGACGCCAGGAAGACGGCCGCCCTCGCGACGTCTTCCACCTCCAGCGACGTCCCTTCCAGCTCCTGCATGTCCCTCGTCACCATCCTCCTCACCTCCTCTGCGGTGGCTGCCGGGAACGTCTCGGAGATGACGCGCATCGCCAGCGCCGTCGGGATGATGTGCGGCGAGATGGCGTTCACCCGCACGCCGTCGCGCGCCAGCTGCCTCGCCACCGTTCGCACCATGCCGACGACGGTCGCCTTCGAGATGCAGTACGCCGGCGCCGCCAGGTCGCCGATCAACGCCGTGGAGCTCGCCGTGCAGAGGATGCAGCCGCTGCGGCGCGGCGCCATGACGCGCGCCGCGTGCTTGAGGCACGCCACCATGGACCGGGCGTTGACGGCCATGACGCGGTCGTAGTCGTCGAGGTCGAGCGCGCCGAGCGTGGCCGGGGCCGCGGCGCCCGGGATGCCGGCGTTGCTGTAGACGACGTCGAGGCGGCCGTGGCGCGCCACGGCGAGGTCGACGGCCGCGGCGACATCCGCCTCGACCGTGACGTCGCAGTGCGTGTACGCGGCGTCCGGCCCGAGCTCGCCGGCCATGGCGCGGCCGACGTCGTCCTGGATATCGGCGATGATGACCTTGGCACCATTCCTGACGAACTCCTTCGCCGTCGCCTCGCCGATGCCGCTCACCGCGCCGGTGATCACGGCCACTTTCCCTTCCAACCTTTTGGAGCTTGACGCCGACGAGGAGAAGAGGCGATCGGCCAAGCCGGAAGAGAACATCTGAGCAGCTCTGCTCTCCCCCCTGCAACACGTGTACGTATAAAAGATTTTAAAATCGAACAAAATTTAAATTTAAAATCATCACAATTTCACAGATTGGACGAGATTTTTCTACTGGAGAAGATACGAGCCTGATAAGTTTGTTGGCTGCTGCACTGATCATCGTGAACGGAAGCCGGCGTCCTGAGAAATTTGCTTCGGTTCCTGGTTCCTCAGAGTATAGATTGTTTCGTTCCAAAAAAAAGAGTATAGAATGGAATGTAGCGAGGGGTTGGTTGAGTAGTTAAAAAAATCTGAAAAAAGAATGGAAAACGTACGGGGTACTATTATTGTGCTAGAGGACAATAATTAAATTGGTGGCTTTAATGTGTGAAAGAGTTATTCAAATGTGGTGTTGTGGGTTAGAGCAACTATTATAAGATAACGTAAGCGGGTCGTACAAGTTGTCACATTAAATTTGTGTTTATAAGAAAAAAAGAGGACAGAAGAAAAGCGGGTTACAAATTTATAGCTAGCTGTAGTACAAGCTCCAATAAACCATGTGAAAAAGATGCGTGGATTAGGTATTAATGATACAATATATTTCTACGACTAACTATTGTATGAGTATAAGTAGAGAACATATCATATGCACAAAAGGCTTCTTTCGTACATATCAACTAACAAATTTCATCAAAAATCTAAAAATATACAAGTACTTTTAATAGTATTATATTTATGTGTAAAGTCTTAACCTCAAATTTATTATATTTTAGCCATAACAAAAATGATAAAAATTCTGACAGTTTTGAGAGTATAAATATGTCATATTTTTTTCTTTTTTTGTTGCTTCCTATAAATAATAAATTTAAAGATGAGACTTTACACATAATTATAATACTATTAAAAGTACATGTAGGATTTTTTATGATATTTTTCAGTTGGTGTGTACACGTGAAGTCTTGTGTGTATAGGATACATTTTCATATAAGTAGGCTATCAGGTTGACATTAGATAATATTTTAATCTTTGAAGCTAATAGTTAGCTATATTATTAAATTTGCTTTAATAATGATACTCCTCCGTTATGACACTAAGGCGGAGGAATCCTCCTTCCTACCAGCGTGTGGGACGACGTGGACACGCGGACGTGCGAACATGCATGTTCAAAATGTTATGTTGCGAGTAAAAGGGAGGTTTTAGTCTACCCGATTTCAAATCAAACCGTCATGTTCATTGATTTGATTTTTTAAAATTTAAAAACATGTACTACATCCGTTTACAAATAACGACGGTCACCGGTGCCATTCAACCTTAAACTTTGATCACCCTTTTGGCATTAAATTTATAGATATGCAAAACTATATTATATTATTGAAGTGTCTAGTGTTGTAAATATAAACACACAAAATTTCATTTATCGTAATCTAATCATCTAAAATTTGTATTTATTTAGTGAAATAGAATGTATTTATTAATCGTAATGGTCTAAACAATACAAAGTTGAAACTGCCAAAGTATTATGGAGCGGAGCCAATTAATAATAGTTGAAATGGAGGGAGTAATTACGAAGAGACTCAAGTGTTGACGCGAGATGTGGTTGCAGATGAATCCAACAAAATACTACCAGATCTACCTTGGACACACAAAATAACATAAACTTTGGCATCATCAGAGAGACACGGCATGTGCCATCTCACGTGGAAAAAGAAAAAAACACACACCGACACCTTAATAATAAAGTAATAAGAGTCTGACAACGGCATCGCGGTGTTGTTGTTTGGTTTGTATTCTTCGTCTCAAAAATGCTTTAAATACGAATATTAAAAAAATAATAAAATTAAATAGAAAAAGTTATGATTGTTTGAAAGAGAATGTAAATGTAAAGGTTATTATATTTTATGATAAATTTTAAATACTATAAATTATTATATATTGAGACATGTGAAGTATGTAATATATCATTGATGACGCTAACAGTATATACAGTACTTGAGCCGACTATTTCTCATGCATTTGTGGTACAAGCCTACATCTGACAAATCTAAGTGTACGAATTAATTATAAGCTTTGTTAAGGCTCCCTTTTTTCTGCTAGTAGCTGTACCATGTTATCGATGCGAAAACTGTTAAACAATATGATTTATAAAAAAACTCTCTATGTAAAAGAACCTTTTAAAAACCTTTTTCAATTTTTTATATTTAATTTATTCATTCATAACCTTATATAACTATTCGAATAATCTATCGGCCATCCTTGCAAATTTTTATTAAACAAGTGGCCGTGTTTGTTCTTTAGACCTGATTGAGTGGTCTACTTATGATGATTCTAACCCTTTGCTTTAACTAGTTTTTACAGCATTAAATATACTATCACATGAAAAAACTAAGATGATAAGAGAGTTAACGAGAACAGAGAAAAAAATATGAAGAAATCATCGAAAAACCAACTATACGCAGGAACTAAAAATAAAAACGAGGAGAAATGTGGATAAAAGAAAAGAAATGATGTGATTAAATAAGAATTTATTTTGAAGAAAATACACATTGGGTATATAGTTTGTATAGATGATGTTTATATGACATAGCGAATATGAAAACTACCTAATTGTTTCTGGATTGAGATTGTCCTTATTTCACTATTACCAAATCTAGCAACAAACTGGTAATCGATATACAAACTCTGAATTATTATTCTAATAAAACAAAGTCTTCGTGGAAAATAAGTTTTCGGATAGTCTGAACTCAAGCATGCGCGACGTTGAGCCACTTCCCGACGGTATACCCGCCGTCGACGACAAGGTTATGCCCGGTGACGTACTTGGCCTCGTCGGAGGCGAGGTACACCGCCGCCCTCGCGATGTCCTCCGCCTCCAGCGTCGCGCCTTTCAGCTCGTTCATGTCCTCCTGGATGATCCGCTTCACCCTCTCGGCAGTCGCCCACGGCAGCATGTCGCCGAACCCGCGCATCGCCAGCGGTGTCGGGATGCCGTACGGCGATATGGCGTTCAGCCGCACGCCGTGGCGCGCCAGCTCGCCGGCGCCAGACCGCACCACGCCGATGGCCGCCGCCTTGGAGACGCTGTACACGTGGGGCACCTCGCTGCCGATCACGCCCGCCACGCTAGCCGTGCAGAGGATGGAGCCGCTGCGGCATGGCACCATCACGCGAGCGGCGTGCTTGACGCCGGCGAGCACCGCCCGAGCATTGACCGCCATGACGCGGTCGAAGTCAGCGAGGTCGAGGGAGTCAAGGGGTCCTATGGAGGAGCACGTGATCCCGGCGTTGTTGTACATGACGTCGAGGCGGCCGTGGCGAGCCACGGCGAGGTCCACGGCCGCCGCAATCTGCGCCTCGTCGGTGACGTCGCAGCGAGTGTAGGCCGCCTCCGGGCCGAGCTCCGCGGCGACGGCGTGGCCGAGATCGTCTTGTACGTCGGCGATGATGACCTTGGCACCATTACGGATGAACTCCTTGGCCGTCGCCTCGCCGATGCCGCTAGCGCCACCGGTGATCACGGCCACCTTTCCAGTCAACCTACACCGAGGTATCCGTGTATTAGGTCCTTATGGGTTACACACATTTTCTAATATTAAAAAATAGAAAATAATTTATAGGTAAAATTATATATTATTAGCGAGTTAAAAGTCAATATTAAAAAAAACTACATTAAATATATCTTAAATTCAACTTTAAAATTAAATTTAAAAAAATTTTAATTTTGGCTTTGACTTATTGAGACATCCAATGAGGCTCTTAATTGCAAGCTCACATAACATAAGCTGAGAAAAAAAGTGTTTGATATAATAATCGAGTTTTTTCAAAGTATTCATAGCATAAATCTTGGAGTAAATCCATTGGTGAGATAGCCAGAGGCAAAGTAGTACTACTACTTTATAATTAGCTCCTCCCGTCAATAAAAAATATTTGACTTTTAGAACCACATTCAGTCAAACTTTTCTAATTTTGTTGTAAGCGTTAAGACATTAAATTATTTATGACTAAAACGAGTACTAATTAACAATCTCAAAGGCATATTTGAAACATAATATTTTATTATAAAAATTAGTTTGTTTCCTTTGAATTTCCATAAGAAATAAACCCCATTCGAAAGGCCTAAAAACATAGGGAACATTGTTATGGATGTGCATATATGGAGTAGACGAAAACCTTTCCGGTCTTGACACGGAGGAGAAGCGGTTGACGAATCCAGTCAACATCATCAACCCTGCTCTGTTCTTGCCCCTGTCACAAAGCACACATACCTCGTCATGCGTAAATCTCGTCTTTTTTATTAATGCTCCTTTCCACGTGCCACTAACTTATATACAGTCTCGATGCAAAAGTAATCAAATTATTTTGAGACAAGGAGAGTAGACTTCTCTATATTACAAAGACACTTAAAAGTTAGTATTGCGATCTTTTGTGAATAATGCATCTCATGATTAATCGCAATACATATCTCTCAACACGACAAGAGAAAAACTATAAGAAAAGATATATGTCTCATGTGGAATTCTAGTTAAAATACAGTGTTAAAAGAGAATTGTGTCACAACGTAGTAGGCAGAGTCCCAAAGGCCTGCATTTGTCTTCGAATCGCAAAGAACGGCCGAACACACTCAATATTTATTTTTTGAGGAAGCAATACATATCAATATGAAAGCCCCCTCTTCTCGTATTCAAAATCCAATGTTTTTTTCAATGAAATACAGAGTGAGAAAAAGAATGCACGGTACCTCTGAATGAGGTGAAGGGCGCTGTACATCCTGCCGTGCTCTTCAGCTGCCAATGTGCTATCTCCTCAACCTCAAGTATTCAGTATTCAGGTTTGGTGTGCCCTCTCTCTCTCTCTCTCTCGATCAGTGGTTGCACGGTGGCGAGAGGTCCTTAAAAAGGATAAATATCTCGCCACGTTTCTCATGGAGGAAAGAGATCCCTGTTCGTTCTAGAAGGCGTTGTTTGCTTGGAGGCTGGTTCACACGCCTACTCTACCAGCCAAATGCTGAATGACTTGACCATACTGGGTGTGTTAAGATTTAGGAATGTAAAATTTTGACGTGTCACATCGGATATACGGACACACATTTGAAGTATTAAACGTACTCTAATAACAAAACAAATTACAGAATCCGCCTGTAAACAGCGAGACGAATTTATTAAGCCTAATTAATCAGTCATTAGCAAATGTTTACTGTAGCACCATATTGTCAAAACAGGGAGCAATTAGGCTTAAAAGATTCGTCTCGCAAATTAGTCACAATCTGTGTAATTAGTTATTTTTTTCATTTATATTTAGTACTCCATGCATGTGTTCAAATATTCGATGTGACGAGGTGTAAAAATTTGACGAAGGATCTAAACAGGGTCTTCATTCAGACTTACATGAATCACATGGTCACCCTAAGAGATGGGGCAGTGTATAGAGGGAACAGATCCTCTGACGCATAGGATTCTACGTCATAGAGAAGTAGGACGCATGATTGTCATTTCTTCCGCATCTGATGACAGCGAATTCTTGTAAGAAATAATACTATTTTAATAAAAATTTGTAAAAATATATACCAGTTGACTAAAATCACAAATTTAACATCCCATCGAACAATCAAAGTTTGACAAGATACATATAGAACGGCCTTAATATGATTAGCTATAAACATCACACATTCAAATAGCTTAATTGTTCAATAACGATTGTTCGATAGAATAGCTAGTCTCAATAAAAGAATAAAAATGCAACAAAGTAGCATATCGAACAACCCTACTCTTACCTCGTGTGCCTTATTTTTAAATTTAAAATAATTCATATTTAATTAATTATATGCTAATGACTCATCTCGTTTTGTGTATCTTCTCTTTCTTCTCTTTTTTCCTTTAAAATGTAGCCTTAACCTCTTATTGACTTATCTACCACAGCAAAAAACTTAATTTTGGAACTAACATTTTAAAACGGGGATCTCTCTCCACGCATGATGAGAATAATAAGAATACTGTTTGTTTATTGCAAGATCGATGTTCCTCATCAACGGTGGCACGTCGGCATCCCCTCCTTGTCCTCCAACTTGTAACTGTTTTTGAAATGGAAATGTTTTACCTACCGATCATCAAATATTCAAATGTTAGGTTCGATTTCTCTGCTAAACAAAAACTGTAGGAGTATGTTTCTATTCGTCCGCTCTGAATGAGACGTTCGATTGAGTGCGGTATTATATACTCACTACATCTATCCAAAAGTCTAAAATCTATTTTATTTTTTGATTTTTTCACAAATATAAAGGCTTATTATAGTTTGGATGTGCTAAATTAAATTGTTGATTGAAACCCAAAAATCATCTTGATACTTATTGATTGCACGTATGTGTATAGTTTATTGGTTTTGTTAAATGATGAATGAGTTAATTACTTTTTTGTTTTATTCTTAGTGACAAAAGAAATAAGGCTTATATTTTTTTTAGATGGAGGGAGTAGTAGGCTTTGGACATGTGTATAGCTTATTTCGTTCTGTGCATCTTCTTCTTCTTCTCTTTTTTTCTTCCTCTTAAACGTAACCTTAGCCCCTTCGTTGGCTTATCTACCGCAGCCAAAAACTGAACTTTTTTTCTCTACCATTTTAAAAGTGCAATTAGACCCTTCCATCCATTTCTCACTGTGCGCTTATTCGTGTGTACCTAACCATAGTAGGATCCATTACTTTGTATTTAATCTACCACCCAACCAATTCCTAACTATATGAGTCTACCACTTGTTTGATTCTCATTTCATTTATCCAGCCAAAGGATCTGGCTCGTTGTAAAGTACGGTACATATTATTAGGTTTCATTCGTTTATGTATAGGAACTGAGATTTTAAGCGGCACGAAAACCGAAGCAAACAATTAACATACGATTAATTAATTATTAATTATTATAAACTTAGGGTTCTTTTGAATTTTTAAAGATATAAAAAAATTTTATAAAAAATATACCATTTAGCAGTTTGAGAAACGTGCTAACGAAAAAACGAGAAAGTTGAATTTTAGAGTTGGAGTTTAGAATGAGGCCTTAGTAGAGCTAAACAGGGCGATCTCTCCTCACGCATGATGAAAATAACATGAATACTGTTTGTTTGTTTGTTGCAAGATGGATATGATGGTCCTCATCAACGGTGGCACGTCCGTCGGCATCATTTCCTTCTTGTCCTCCAACTGGCCACTATTCTTGACTTGGAAATGTTTTACCTACCGATCATCAAATATTCAAATGTTAGGTTCGATTTCTCTGCTAAACAATAACTGTAGGAGTATGTTTCTATTCGTCCGCTCTGAATGATGTGTTCGATTGAGTGCGATATTATATACACACTTTATTCCTTCCAAAAGTTTAAGATCTATTTTATTTTTTTAATTTATTTTAAAGTATAAGACTTATTATAGTCTCGTTGTGCTAAATTAAATTGTTGAGCATAACTCAAAAAATTATCTTGATACTTATTGATTGCATGCATGTGTATAGTGTATTGGTTTTGTTACATGGCGCATGAGTTAATTACTCTTTAGTTTTGACAAAACAAATACTACTTCTGTTCCAAAATAATTATAATTCTAAATTGTTTAGCATATATTAAGGTTTGAGAAGAAAGACTATGGTGTTTCTTATTAAATGGTGTGTAGATGGAGGTGGAAGGGTGATTGACGATAAAGTAAGAAAATATTTGAATGAGAGATGATTGATGAGACAATTAGTACTTTAGAGTGTTAATTATTTTGGGACAAATTTTAAATCCTATAAATGTAATTATTTTAGGACAGGTAGTAAGTCTTATACTTTTGGACAGATGAGTAGTGGGCTTTGGGCCCATTGATGAAGGCGCGGAAGTGGGCCCGGTGAAACGCGGCCCATTGAATAGTGGGCTCTCTCCGGAACGGCGCGGAGAAGGAAGCCCAACCAACCACGCAACCGGAGCGCGCCACCGCCGCCGAAGCCGGCTGGATGGATCCCTTCCTCGCCGGCGGCGGCGGAGTGGGCTCCAATAAATGGGGGATGGCCCTTCCGTCGATAGCAATCACGGCTATGATTAGGTGGCGCTGATGGAGAGAACGGGAGGGGCGGCGCTGATGCCACCACATTGGTCGGAGCTAGGGTTCCTGGCCGGTGGCCGCCCGCGCCGACGTACGTGGGAGGCTTCCTCGCGCCGCCGCCTCCGTGAGGTAATCCGGTAATCGCCGAAGTGACGTGGTGAATCCATGGCAATGAATTGCTAGGGCGCGAGGGTTCGATTGCTCGATCGCGCTGTGAGTTTCATCTCTGATCCCACTCATCTATTTTTTTTTAATTTCTAAGTTTTCGGATTTACAGAATATAATACTTGTAGGATAGGTATTGTTAGGGATTAGGGGCTGTGAGAACTGAAATTCGCATCTATCTCATTTCGGCAAAATTCACTGTCTATGGTTGGCTCAACGTTAATTTCCTTGTTACTATGTAAGCTTTGGACAAGTTAGGTAGGCAAGCAGAGTTAAAATGTCCTTCAAATTACTGTATGCTGCACAGAACAATCAGATACGCTTTCCAAATCAGCAGTAAAATAAGAACATTTTTTTCAGTATTCTGTTGCAACGGCCGCACAGCTGAGTAGCCATGGTCGTGTTTCTGACGTTGTTTAATTCACTTGCCTGTGGTTAGCTCAACTTTAGTTTCCTTGATGCTATGGCTTTTGAGAAATTATGTCAGCAAGCAGAGCCAAATAAAATGCCCTTCAAATTACTGTATGCTGCACAGAATAATCAGATATGCTTCCCAGGTCTCAGCAGTAAAATAAAACATTTTTTTTCAGTATTCTGTTGCAACAGCCGCACGGCTGAGTAACCATGGTCGTGTTTCTGACGTTTTATAGATAAAGCAGGTTTAGTACTTCAGGTATAGATCCCACAAAATATTGTAGGTGCTTATGTATTGAAACTCGCAGACATTGCCTCTTTTTCTTTGGGAATGAGCAGCATGATTGCTCCCTATTTTGTACTTTTAGAAATCAATTCAGTACGTGTCACCCCTGGAAATTCAGCACACCAGAATTCCAAACATAATGTTCACTAATTAATTCTAAAAAAAAGAGAAATCAATTCAATAGAACTTTTTTTTGCATGAGTTAAGCTTAAGGTGAATGAGAAGCTCTCTTGTTGACCAAACAATGCCATGCGCATGTTCTACATGGTTAAGTACGAAATAACCTGCCGCTGCAATCCATCTATATACTTTTGTAGAATCATCATAAGCCCAAAAGTACTCGGCATTCTTTTGTTCCTTTATCTGGCAACAGATTTGATTGTTTGTACCTGTGAATTGGGAGCTGTTCTGATTTTGCAATTGCTTTCACCAATCTGATTTGGTCTCTTTGGGTTTGAAGGAGCGTAGGTATTAGCATGTGAATTCAAATCAACTTTACATAATGATCATGCCTTTGTGTTTCTGTTCTGGGGGTAAACATGGAGTTATGTAAACTCCAGTTCCAAACTCTTCCCTATTTTACTCTTTAATAAGGTGATTAGACCTTAAATCGGGGAAACTCAGAAGCCAAAAATGAGTGATTAAATGTTTTGTCTTTACATTGGGGAAGCTCTAATATATGTGATTTAGTGTTTAGACTTTACATTGGGGAAAGCTCTAATGTATGTGGTTTAGTGTGTGGACTTTACATTGGGGAAACTCCTATATATGTGATTGAGTGCTTAGGCTTTAAAATGGGGAAACTCTTATATATGCGATTAAATGTTTAGACTTTAAGGTCATCATGTGGTATGTGTTAGTGTGCAGCTAATTTAGTCTTATGTGGGTGTGCGTTAACTAAAACTTTGACCACTTGGGTGTCCTATCAACATGTTCCCGCTAATCTTTGTCCAGAATCTAATGCTTATATATGTGTCGCAACATTTTTTGCTTAATGTTTATGTTCTACAAAAAAGATGTGTTGTAGTCGTTGTAAACATGTTTTTATATGTTTTATAATTGTAGTCAATGACTATATTTGGTTTTTTGGATGAAGGTACTTGATGGACATCTCCCATTGCAAAAGAAGGCCTTAACTTATACCCAGAGATATTTCTTAATCTCCGTTTTTATCCTTCAATTTTCTTCTATTCCAGGTACACACTTACACTATAGTGAAGCTGGAGCTTATATGTAGGGTTAGTGGTCTGGTTATTTTGCTTAGGGAATTGGTCAGAAAATTAGCATAGCATTGTAATTAGTATCTATGCTCATGGGCTCGATGGAAGCCGCTTCCTCTCCCCCCAGCACTCCCGACTCAAACTCTTCCTCTGCCCCCAGATCTGGCCCTGCCGCTGCCAGAGCTGACCGGCGGTCTACGCGGCGGCTAGGACGGCGACGGCGGGGAGGCGGGAGATGGAGGCGTAGCGGTGGTGACCGGGCGCGTGGGTTGGTGACGGCAGGAGGTGGCCGGGCGGGCAACGGGTAGCGGAGGGACATGTGGGAAACTGCACTCCATTCTTGTCTACTCTTCGGAGATTTTGAGCAGCCTCTCCCCACCGTGAAGCCGCCGTCGACGACGACCATGGCGCGGGCGGCGTGCTTGGCGGCCGCGACCGCGGAATGGGCGTTCACGGCCATGACGCGGTCGAACTCGCCGAGGTCAGGGAGGCGAGCGGCGTCGGCGCGATGTAGCTCAGGACGCCGGCGTTGCTGTAGAAGATGTCGAGCGCCCCGTGGCGCGCTACGGCGAGGTCGACAGCCGCGGCGACCTGCGCCTCGTCCGTGACGTCGCAGCGCGTGTACGTCGCGCCAGGGCCGAGCTCCGCGGCAACGGCGCGGCCGAGAACGTACGTCCTGGACGCCGGCGAGTATAACCTTCGCGCCATTGTTGATGAACTCCTTCGCCGACGCCTTGCCGGCCGATGCCGCTGGCGGCGCCGGTGATGACGGCCACCTTTCCGGCGAGATGGCGTTAACCCGGCGCGCACCATGGCGATGACGGTGGCCTTGGAGACGGCGTATATGGCGTACACGGGCATGGGGATGACGCCCGCGGAGCTGGACGTGGACAACGGCGACGAGCGACGACCGGTGCCTCGTCGGCGATGTCGCAGCGCGTGTATGCGGCGTCCGGGCCAAGCTCGGAGGCCACAGAGAGTGGCCGAGGTCGTCCTGCATGTCGGCGATGATGACCTTGGCGCCATTCTTGATGAACTCTGTCGCCGTCGCTTTGCCGATGCCGCTGGCCGCGCCGGTGATGACAGCCAGCTTGCCGGCCAACCTCTGGGAGTCGGAGGCCGTGGAGAAGAAGCCACTAACGACTAAATTTGCAGGCGAAGTCGATTTTGACCCAATAACTCTCTTCGTCTCCCTGCAACACACCCGGATCATACCCATTATGTCAGCTATATTGATCGATTAGCCCTCTCAAACAGGGAAAGTCTTTTCTGCCCCTAGGTGCTGCAGCAGCACCTAAGTTGAACACCACACGATGTGCTTTTAGATTCGCACGTACGCAATACCCAGTTGTAGTATTCCATTTGCTATCCACTTTACCTCCATTTACTGCCAAGAGTGTAAGGCATAGATGACCAAACGGGCCGCCCAGCCCGGCACGGCCCAGGCATGATCGGGCCTAGGTTGAGATCAGTCGGGCTGGCACGGCCCGACCTACACAATAGGCCGGGCCGTGCCTGCCCACATGCTATACCAACGGCCCAGACTCGGCCCAATAAGACTCAGGCCGTGTCGGGCCGGCCCGAAGACACAATCAACCCATCGTGCTCGTCCTTAACATAAGTTTATTTTGTCTTCCTCTTCTTTAGGCCGTGTCTTACATATGGCTGAAATAAGTCTATTGTGGCTCCCTCCTCTTTTGGCCATGCCTTACATATGGCTGGAATAAGTCCATACTGCCTCCCTTATCTTTGGGCCGTGCTTTCCACATGGCTAAAATAAGTCTATTTTTCGTTCCTCATTCTTCGGGCCGTGCAGAGCCGGCCCACCGTGCCAAGGCAGCGGCCCAGGCACGGCCCAACTGTCGGGCCGTGTCGTGCTTGGGTCGGGCCAAAATCCCGTGTCATGGACTGGGCCGTCGGGCCTCGAGCCATATGGGCAACTCTAGTGTCAGGTGCCATCGAAATGGGTCTCACCGTATAACAAGTCTCACTCTCTCTCACATGCTCCAACTGCTTAGAGCCTGTTTGTTTCCAGGGACTTTTTTTAAGTCCCTGTCACATCGGATGTTTGTACACTAATTAGAAGTATTAAACGTAGATTAAAAATAAAACCCATTCATAACCTTAGACTTTTTTGCGAGACGAATCTAATGAGCCTAATTAATCCATGATTAGCCGATGTGATGCTACAGTAACATATGCTAATTATTGATTAATTAATTAGGCTCATTAGATTCGTCTCGCGAAATAGCACTCATTTATGCAATTAGTTTTATTATTGGTCTATGTTTAATACTTTTAATTAGTATTCAAACATCCGATGTGACATGGACTAAAAATAAGTCCCTGGATCCAAGCAGCACCTTACTTTCGTATTAGCACACTGCTCGATCACACCTCATCTCTCCACTCCTTCGTATCATCCCATCCACAGCTAGCTGCCCCTCTTCCAGTCTTCCATCTTCGTAGTACTATTCATCCAAAGAAACTTTCTTGTTCAATCATCTTTTAATCACACCTTATTCATCCAAAGAAATTTCGTTGGCGTGCGGCAACCGGATGATCTTCACCACGATCACTGGTGGGCGTAGTTTTAATGGTCAAATATTTGGATGCTTGGTTTCGGTGGCCGTTTTCTCTCTCTTTTTTTTCTTTGTCCTCTTTCTGAATGTTGTATATTATCAATTATAGATCTTCTTCAGAGTTTTTAGTTTTGTTTTAGAAGATTTCTTTGAACTTCTTTTTATTCTTCTTCTTTTTACCAAAGTTTGTCGATGAAGACACGTATGTTGTTGTTCAACTATTGTGTTCCCTTCCTCTATTTATCTTCCTCCCTCTCTCTCAAAAAAGCAGTAAGAGATAGGCGTGGTTCTCACCACAAGATTTTCAGTTGGCTTGTTCGTTTCTTTTTCTCTTGAAACAAGATCAGTGGCACTTTTTCGAAAAAAAAAAGAAACAAGATCAGTGCAATCTTCTCCGCGAGTAGGTTGGACAAATATCCAAAATATTTCAGATCTAATTTCTCTAGAAAATGCGTCTTCTTCCCCAAATGTTATCTTGTGTTCCCCGATCTGTTCTTCATCTATGTCTAGACCCTCCTACTTCTCTCACCTCTTTCATGCATCTACTTCACTCATCTCTCTTTCAGGGAAGCAGGTTGAGGGCTTGAATTTGTCATGTAGATTGATGGACGAGGGAGAAATATCTTAATTGTCTTCAATCCATAATCTCCCTAATCTTTTCTCTTTTCCCCCCAAATTTACCTAAATTTGATACCCCACAATGGTTCAAGATCCAAGGAAACGTTGTGGTAAATTCTCCCGTGGTTCTTTTTTTTCGAGGTGAATCCATGGTTCTTTTTCCATCTTGCAATTGAATCTGTCCCCCTTTTCGATAAAATAAAAAATCATTGCTGCAATGAAAATTCACCTCTTTTATTGCTACTAGCAACTTTGTGCAGTTGTAACCGAAATATACTCTCATCTTTCATACTTGGTTGAAGTCTCTCTCTCTCAAATTCATTTCCTCTCTCCTCCTGAAGTGTTGTAGACGGAGATCGACGTCAAGTTTTCATTTTTTTTCTTAGTCAATGTGAGTCCTTTAAATTTTGTTTGTCCTTGAAGTTTGAGAGATAGAGACGGTACGAATTCAGGGAAAAAATGTTGAGATGACGAGCATGATTTTATACTTGTTTTTTATCTTTGAGCTCTGGTAATATGATTTCTTCATTCCTTTTTCCACTACACTTCGGTGCTTGATGGGGGTGTTTCAGCCTTCACATGAGATTTCATACCATTGATATCATTCGACTCCAATCAGTTTTGGTGAACTTTTTTTTCCGACCATCAGATATTCTGTACTTTGGATGTAGTACTTTTCATGCAAGTTTTCAAGTACTAACTAAAATAGCTGTGAGGTTGAATTATCACCCATGCAAGTTTTCAAGTACTAACTAAAATAGCTGTGAGGTTGAATTATCACCCAAATATTCTGTGATACTCCTATATGTTTGTTTGCCACAATTCAGTGGGCCATCAATTGTTTTTTTGTCTTATTGGTCTTCTCTTCTGTGTACAAGAGCAGAGCAGTAGTGTTCTGGTGTTCTGATCGAATTGTGCTTCTTTGTTTTTTCGGCTTGAATTAAACGAGAGGACGTGCTGTCGTCTCGCTGTGTATGAGTGTGTGTGAGAGAGAAAGAGAGAGGTGTTTTTTTGCTTGAATGAAAATTGAAAACTTGCTTAGCTGAAAAATTAGAGTCATCCTGACTGCAAAGTCCAATATAAATAATTAAGATTTAAAAACTACTGACCTCACAGAACTAATCATTATTAGTCTTTCGCCCCATGAAAGCAAACCAGGAATCCATCCTGCCAAGCTTCTAACAATCCTGTATTCCTGTCTTTTATCGGTGATACTTTACCCACATGGAGCCATGAACGTCTACGAATAATTAAAGGATACAAATAAAGAGTCATCCCAAAACTATTCAAATAACTTCTTTAACATTCTTCTATTACTACTTCTGTCTCAATTTGAAATGAGATTCGAATAACAAATCTTAGGATGGGTCAAATCTCATCCCAGAAAACAATATTTTGAAAAAATGGGTTAAATTCCATCCC
The DNA here is from genome assembly GCA_008326285.1 of Oryza officinalis. NCBI lineage: Eukaryota > Viridiplantae > Streptophyta > Magnoliopsida > Poales > Poaceae > Oryza > Oryza officinalis. The sequence continues at coordinate 53,140,350 of BDMV01000007.1, read as the reverse complement.
AGAAAAAAAATTTAGAAAAAAAATATATAATATGGTTTATCTCATAGAATCATATATCCCCTCATTTTAAAAGGTCTTTCTGCTCTTCGTCTCAGTCTCTCTCTCCACTAATCCGGTGTAGCAAGTGTCAGCGCAGTGGGCTCCAATGCTACAGTAATACAGCATGTAAAGCAATGCATTGCCTGACCTCGAGCAGATGTGGTGGGCCCGGCACCTAGCTGTGTACATGTACATTGCAGGTAAGATACTACGAGCTATACAAAAGGGAACGCATATTACGCGTGGAAAGTCAGGAAATACAGCACGACTCGCTGAACAGATCGAACGTCTCCTAGCTTAGGTGCTGCTGCACCTAGGTGCAGAAAAACTGCGTCCCAAACAAACACAAAAGTTATTAAAAAAATCATAATAGTATAATTTGCAAAAACCTAGGTTCGTTATATATATATATATATATATATATATATATATATATATATATATATATATATATATATATATATATATAGAGAGAGAGAGAGAGAGAAACAAACAACGCAGACAATACTATATAGTAGAAAAATATTATTATGTTATAGCTCTATATGTGTCTAAATTAATTGTTAGAATTTGATTTTTTTTATAGGACAGAAGTTGTAAACACCCATTAATCTAGGTGCAGTGTGAAAATCATAGACGCACTCCGTACTAACTAAGCCATTAATTTTGCTTTGTTAGTGTCGGGATGTAAAACTCGTTTGGCAGGGAATCGTGGGGTCTCCTTTTTCGTTTGGACCAGGGGCACGGGTGAGACCTCGAGAGATGAAGAGAAGTAAACTTAGAGGGGGTCAGGCCCTCCAGGGATGGAGAAGACATGTCGGATTTATACAGGTTCAGGCTGCCATGGAAGCGTAATACCCTAGTCCTGTATGTGGTGATATGTGATTGGTAAGTGGGAGAATACAAACGCTTGTTCTCTTCCTTTTTTTGGCGCTCCCTCTCCCCCTCTCTCCCTCAGCCAGGACCTCCTTTTATCTCTTAAGGGGTTACTACTCAGGTCTCAGACTTAGGTTCGAGAGGAAGAGAAAATGAAAAGCGCTACACATACAAAGACGTGGGCGCCGTCCTTTTCAACGCGCCAGGACGTGCACGTCCCATCATAGTACGCCTTCAGCCGTCACTCCGAATGACCGGGCGGACACTCGGTCATTCTTCCTTTTAAATGCCGAAGACTTCCGGCCTCCTAGGCTCTCCAAGGGGCGGCGCAGCACCGAAGCGACCGAAGGAGAAAGGGGCCGGTCAAGCCCTAAGGACGGACAAAAGGCCCGCAATAAATGTGACGGGATGGGGCATGTGTCGGGCACGCCCTACACCGGTAGGCGTGTGCCCGGCACATCCGTCATCACATCTCTCATGTCAGCCCACGATAGTCGCCTAGCCGACGCACGCGGAGCTGATCGTGGGAGGGGAGCTCGGGGCAGCCCGACCCCCCGCGCGGGAGGCAGTTGCCGCTCCTCGCATGGCCCGACCCTCTTTGAGGTGTGCCACGCGTACTCGGGACGGTCTCCTTCCTTTATACGCGATACCCCTGATCCCAGGCTTTAACTTTTATGATATAAAACTATATTTGTTAAATCATAGTATTAAAAACCAATTGCTTATGATTATACTTCTATATCGTATAAATGATGTTCTAATAAAGTAATTGTTGGTCAAAAGTTTATTATAACAAAACAAAATATGTCCTATATTTTGAAAATAGAGTGAGTACTTCGTACTATACAAAATTGCATAGAAAAAACTAAGTTGCTGAATGCATGCACTGCTCGGTTGTCAGACGTATTTATAACAAGTTTAATATAAACTATAAATTCAACTAAAATAGTATATTAATGTTCAATATGTATAATAGTTTAGCTATAATACTATCCTCATTCTTATCCTTTTATCTCTTTCTCTTACTTATCCGTTTAATGCATCTCTCTTAATTAGAGCACGTAGAAGGCTGTGTTCTTTAGTGCCTCTTCTTACCTTTCACTTTTTTTTCACGCGCACATTTTCTAAACTGTTGAATGATGTTTTCTTGCAAAAAAATTCTATCGAAAAGTTGCTTTAAAAAAATCATATTAATTTAATTTTTAAGTTTTTTCGCTAATACTTAATTAATTATGTGCTAATCCATCGATCTGTTTTGCGTGCGTGGAGGATTAGCATCCAATCCACACTAAAGAACACGGCCTAAAGTTGGCTCAGTGGCAGTACACATTCTCTCTTGTTCTGTCTATGGTCAAGGAAATGATTCTAGATAGCTCATAATTTGCTATTGTACTTGCCCATATGCCCTGAAATTGGGCATCTCGCTGCGGACTTTGAACTACCTTTCATCAATAAGGAAGTTTGGTCCATCCAAGATGGTGACACATACGTCACAAGTGTTGGCACAATTTCTTGCCCTGAGTAGCATGGCGAGAATTGTGAACATAAGCTTGAGGAGAAGAGCTGAGGTAAGAGAGGAGAGAATGAAGAAATATCTCCTGCCTGTGAAGGTACCAAGGATCGGTTTACATAGGGCCTCAAAGGCTTGTCAAAATTACAATTTTGTCCTCATTGATGGGAGTTAATTTTATACTAGGCCTTCATGCCATCGACAGGTAGGAACGGGGTAAAAGTTACAAGCTATTGCAGACCCTATGGGCTTGCCAATCGGGCTTTCCATGTTTTTTTTTGGGACTAAATATTTTATTTAGTGTGTTTGTCGGTGTACTTGTAATCGTATTATTGTAATGTTACGTCTATTGACATGTTTGATCAAAGTGAGTTGAAATATATGACAAATTGGGTAAAGCAATTCTTTTCAAGTGATGAAACAACTTCCTTTTTTTTTCTCTTTTACAAATCAGATACCTGACGACTAGTCCTGCTCATTGAAAAGAATACTTCTAGAAATGAGAAAAGAATACATCGTTGCGTTGCACTCCGTAGAACTAAATAATCCTAGGAGACCAGGTCTCATACATGTGAAGTACTAGGCATCTTATAGCATGCCACAAAGGATAATTGTTGACATCTGGATTAATTGAGAATTTTATGGAAACAAATGATACACGTACGTGGTCTATACCCCCACCTTTAATTTTATAAGAAGTATTAAAAAACCGTCGTAAGTTTTTTGAGTGAAAAACTCAGATGTAACTATAGTATAATTAAAGTGTAATTACATTGTAACTGTATTGTAAGTACACTGTAACTACTTGTATTCAGCTATGATTTGGTTGGCTAGCACCGGGATCTTACACGTGGCATGTGTAAAAAAAATTTTCTAGCAATTTTTTTTCATGCACAAATCTTGAAATGATTCGATGGCCACAAATCTGAATGTTTTGGTGGCAAAAAAACACTTGCGGATATTTTCTAGCAATTCCAAATTTTATATAAAGGAAAAATAGGCAGTCCACTCCAACCCTTTGGTCATAGCTAGTGATCCGTAATTTGCATCGGAAATTAGTACACTACAACACATATGACCTTTTGTGACGAATTCCTCATGACATTGAAGCTATTTGTCAAATTCGTTTTATGACATTTGCTTGGGAGCGGTGTGGCTTCGTGACAAAAATGAGGGGTTCGTCACTGAGACCAAGGACAAATCGTCGTAAAGTAGCCCAACAATGTATCATGACGAATGCTATTTTGTCATAAGGGGCTAACAGGCAAACGTCATAAGCTCATGAAAATGTTGGTTCATCATAAATATCTTGTGTTTTAAAAAAAACTTTCAAAGCAAGAGTGTTTGAGCCGCCACTTATTCATGCCAACCATTATATTACGAAGTGGGTTGTTAGCCCATTTGTGCAATGGCCCGACCTGTCAGCTGTAGAAAGGTTTTTTATTTCTATTTACTCTTTTCAGCCTAGCCACTATTTTTAGAAGTATGCCTTCAACCCATGTCACGCCTAAAAATTCGTTTAATTTAATAATACATTTAATAATGCATTGTTAGAATTTATTTAAAACCCTGTAGAAAGGATAGTTTAAAATTTATGGGAAATTTTCAACGTAAAAGCGGACAATATAAAATTTTATTAAATATTTTGAATTCTCCTAAGTCTCCTGGATTTTTCTGGGAATTTTTGGAGCATGGAAAATATTTTTAATAAATGGAAAATTTTTTCAGAAATTATTTTAATTAAAAATCCTTTTAAAGCCCTCTCCTAGGCCATTATGCCGATTTTGGCCCAAAGCCTCCCTCTCACCCGAGTGCGGCCCAGCCCGCCGCTGTCTTCCTCCTTCCCGCGCGCTCGGCCAAGCCGACAAGTCCATTTACTATCCCCTCTTAACTGGCCGAAGTCTAAAATCGCTCCCACCTCTCTCACGCAAACACTGTCCGGCCCAAGCCCATTTGAAGGAAAAGTATAATTTTCGTCCCTTCTTCAACCTCCAGCACCCTCTCTCCTCCTCGTGAAAACCTTCGATTTTTCTCTCAAATCCAGCCAAATCCATGTGAGAATTCACAATTAGTTGAGGGGTTTTTCTTCCCTCAATCTCACCTCGCCTTTTCCCCAAGAATCAGAGCAAACCGTGACCTATCACTTAAATAATATATGTTAATGCTTTAAATTGATTTAATCTTCAAAAAATCGTAACTAATTGATACAAGCTCCGATTCAGTTGGTTAAAGTTGATAAATTCATTAAAAATCAATATATATTTAATAGTAGTGTTCTTATGTTTGGTTTATGTGTTGTGATGTATCAAGCGAGACTATAACAAACGTTGTATGTCTACTATCAGTAAAAAAAGTGCAAAAGGAAGACCAATGATGCCGATTGGATAAAATTAACATACCTTTTAATCAACATAGTCTGAATATATACACCCTCCAATCATTTACATATATCGATCATATATACCCCTAGTTCCAACACTACTAGAGTAGAGAATAGACGGTCGCACTACCAATTCAATTCAAATAGTGTATTTTACTAGTGAACAATAGTTAGGATTTGCCAAAAGTAGTGTTTCTTGTTTCTTTTGTTTCAAGAGCTAATTATCATAAAATGATCGGTCGATTTATAGACTTCTTCCTTAAATATGAACTCAGCGAGATTGAAGATTAGCTATAGATCCCTCTTGTTGTCTTTTTGGCTTCGTATTGGGTTTGTCTAGACTTGTATTGACTTGTGTTGATTTATCTTGGGGGCTCTTGCATAGGAGCTCTTTTGCACTTTAATATAAATTTTATAAATAATTTATTAATCTCTGAAACATTAATTAATATTTTCAATTGGATTGTAGCTTAATGTTGGTCACGACTGATATCTTGTGCACATCGTCCATAGATTGATTAAGTGATAATATAGCTATATTAAGCAATTATAATAAACTGTCGTGCATCCAGTTTTTAAAAGAGAGCCCACAAGGAAAACGAACGGTGTTGATTGGTTTAAATTAAGAGATCCTTTAATTAGCATAGTCTTCATATATACCACATCCAATAATTTATGTTTTTAAAGATGACTTATATATATATTTTTATGTCTATACAAAAATTTTGAATAAGACAATGATCAAATGTATAAAAAAATCAACGACGTTATATATTAAAAATGGAGATAGTGTTATGCAATCATAACAAGCCATAGTGTGTCCAGTATCAGTAAAGAGAGCTCTAAAGAAAGACCAAAGGTGCCGATTGCATAAATTAATTAAGAGATCCTTTAATTAGATATACCCCATCCAGTAAAGAGAGTCCAGTACTAATCCGAACCCGCGTTATCTCGACATCAAATATATTTGGTCAGATGGCGTACGTAGTCACAGTACTAATCAATTTCAAAACATGTTCCCATCGTCCTACAGATCTATGGAGTGCTCCCATTGTCCTATAGACCAACTATGTAAATTGGATAAAATTAAAAGATCCTTTAATCAGTATAGTCTTAATATATACTCCATCCAATCATTTATATTTGACGTCGAGAGAGCTAATCTCAGTTTACCCAACATCCAATTTTAAGCTCTCTCACCCATTCTCACTACAAATGTCCTCATTTTATTAAAAATACATTCATGAAGGAATATACTGCATATCTACTCTAGTAATTATTCTTCTAGGGTATTTGTAATTTGTGGTGTGCAAAAAAATGAAAATGAAATTAGGGGCTGTGGGCGTCCAAGTTTCAGCTTGGCGGGATCCTGAACTACCGGTTCGCACGCATGCCACAAAAAATTTAAGGGGAAATGACCTTTTTGTCCAAAGAATTTTGTAACGATTGGTTGACGTACTGCGTACGCACAATGGTTATTCTGGTAAAATCCCGTGGATTTTTTTGCTTCATACGCATTGTTCCTCAACCCTAGCCGATTCCAAATCAGATACCCATCCTCTCCGCCGCCGCCATCCCTTCCACCAACCCTAGCTGCTGCCATCACCTCCGCCCCTAATCCCCATCCACCGCCACCATCCCCCTTTGCCAACCCTACCCGGGCCGCTGCTGCACCTCCAAATCGACACCGCCGCTGGTGTCACCTCCCTAAATCGACGCAATCACCGGTGAGCCTCCCAAAGATCACCTGTAGGCGGGGAGGCTGCAGGATCCATAGGCGGGCAGGCACCTTCTCCTTGATTTCATTGTTGCACCTTGCTGTTTTTTTTCTAGCCAGATGCATCGAGTGGAGAGGCTCACTTTGATTCCTAGGTGGCGGCGCAGAGCTGAGGGCCAACTCGGCAACCCACTCCAGCTCCTTCTCCTCATAGGACCGAGGCGCCTCATGGAAGCCATCCTCAGGTGCAAGAGCCACACGCTAAGTCCCCTCAACTCGCTACTGAGTTCTTTCCTAAATTTGTCTAAGTTGGAAATCTGCACTTTCCTGCATTTATTTCGGAATCCCTGTCTCTTAGACTTAATTGCTAATTCGATTCTGTTTGTTTGCATTGTCGTTTACAATTTTTAGATGGTCTACACGGCGGCAACACGGAGTGTTCTAGAACAACCAGTTCTCAGGATGTGTCCATGGATCGGTGATGCGGCACACAATGAAGGCATGAGTGGAAACTGCAGATAAAAGGTTCGGATTTAGACCAATGCTGTGGTTATAGCTCAGATTGGGTTAGATCTGCAGCCCGTGTGATGAGGAATTCAATACCGTCCCATATTAGCGGGTGAATGTGTGATGAATGGTAAATAGATCCAGTCCACCCTAATCCACTTATGTCATTTTTTTACTTGAAAGTGTGTATTTATCACATCGTCCGTCCATACATAGTTACATACAGACTGATGAAACAGCTATGCCAATATTATGCTTGCCAGATGCTCGAGAAGATGCTCCACAGCATGATAAAATATTAAAATTATAGAATGTGCTAAAAGTATGGGATGCCAAAAAAATTCGATTATCACCAGGATTATCTCTTCTTAGAACGTGTTGTTTATGTAATAGTTTAAGTTCTCGAGGGAAAAGATCAGTAATAATTCCATGAAACTATGTCTTTCTTTATCCTAACATATGAACGAGCTTGACAATATATATTCTATAGTTATGTAAATTGTTTCATCTAGACTCTTGGGTGCTAGCAAAATATTTTCACTGCATAAGGTTGTAGTATCATGCTATTTATCACCTTGTAATCGAAATACTGTCTGTACTGTCTGTCAGGGGATATTTATACAACATGCAGTTGGTTGTATGATTTAGAAATCATGGCACTTTTATAAAATCTTACATCCTCTTGGCTATTATAAGAATCATGATTAGTTAGGCAAGGTGGATAGCTAAGCCACGGGTCTTATGTATCATAGCTAAACTGGTTCAAGATATTGCATCTGCCCTAATATCATAGGTTAATTTGTTTGTAGAAAACTATGACCTCAGTTTAATGACGCCCAGTCTATTGCTGACTTGAAAATCAGAATATGAAAATCATAACTTGAAAATCACAACCTGAAAATGAACTATTGTTGACTGATCAAGTCTTGTATTCAAGTGAAAATCATAGAATGTCTTTTTCTCTTCATTTACAAATATTGTGAAATCATAAAATGTGTATTTTCTCTCCATCTGTAAATATTATGTATGGCTTGTTGTATATGTGATAGAAGCTTATAGTTTGCCTTTCTATAGGACAAGTATCTAAAAAACAAACTTAATACTGAGAATGTTTGGTACCAGCAAAGGATGGGCTCTCGGAGCTATATTGTGCATTGCCATGCCATGGTAAGATACACAAAAAAAATGTGCCAGTTCCTTTTTATTGTTATGTCATAAATGAGAATATTGCTCCTGATCTACTTTGTGCATAAGTTCCTTTGATCTGTTTTACTAGTATGAGGTGTACCGGATTCTGTTCTGTGCATAATAAGTAGTTTATTTTTAGATTTTGAGTTTGTAAGTCTCATGTTTGAGCCACTGAAGCTAGACATGCATTTTTTAGGAGTTGGTAATATTTATGTACCATCACCCACTATATTTTTATCTAGTCAACTGCATTATAACTACATAATCCTGTCGTAGTTTTGACGACATGGTGGGTATGCACCCAGCAGCCATATGTCAATTCAAACATATTGACATTATGGATACGAATACTTTACAATGGTGGCATGCTGTATTTAGCACATTGAATATGCATGTGAAAAAACTTTCAGAGAGCAATGTCATGTTGTATTTGCAAACTGTTTGCATGTAATTTCAGGAGCAAACTAAGTATGAAGTTGTGCCGCCCACTGCAATTGATCTTTCCAAGGCGCACCATTGCAGCAGCAAGATTGGTTTTAGTGATGTACCAAACTTGTTTATTTTGTTATGGTCATGGTCCTGTACGTGAGCTTGTTGTGGTCACTGAGTGGTCAGTGAACCTGTATGTATGTATGTTACTGGGTTTGTGTGTCTTATGTTGGATGTTAATTAGGCTTGTGAAATATTGGATTTTAATTGAGCTTATGCAATATTGGATGTCAATTGGGGTTTATATAACCTTTCTGATATGGGCTGTATAATTCTTTGGGTTTATATGGGCTGTTGTTGGGTATAATGCTTGGGCTTATGTGGGTTTTTGAAATTGGCTTGGCCCACTTGTAATTTGATACTAATGCAACTGAATATAATACAACTAGGCTAAAAGCAGCGAGTAAAGTGGCTACACCTTAAATGGGCCAGGCCTAAATTTAATTGGGTCTGCAATTGGGCTTAGCCCATAAACAGGAAGGAACGTCACTGGATTAATGACAAAAAAAAAGTTTTCGTCACAGAAAATGATTAAAGACGCATGATAGGTGACGAATGATTTTCTGTTTTTGTGATGTAAATGAAACGTCATCTATCATAAGATATCATATGATAGATATCATAAGATTTCTTGTAGAGGTAATCACGGACCTTATTATTCCAGTTACAACAACAACGACGTTGAAACCACGCAGCCCGGCCATGAATGCATGCACGCCACCTGCTAACTAAGCTACGTACGGGCTCCGGCGTCGATGTCACGCTCCTTTGTGCACCGTGTACCCGGCGTCGACGACGAGGTTGTGGCCGTTCACGTACCTGGCCTCGTCGGAGGCCAGGTACACCGCCGCCCTCGCGATGTCCTCCGGCGCGAGCAACACGACGGCGTCGCCCTCGCCGACCTCCTTCTCCACCGTCGTCTTTAGACCGTCGCTTAGGCTAGGGGATATCTCGGAGAGCAGCGGGATCTGCTGCAGCAGCAACGGCGTCCTGGTGGCCCCCGGCGAGATGGCGTTCACCCGCAGGCCGTGACGCGCCAGCGGCTCGGCCGTCGCGCGCACCATGGCGATCACGGTGGCCTTGGACACGGAGTACACCGGGACCGCCGGGACGGGGATGACGCCCGCGCCGCTCGACGTGCAGAGCACGCAGCCGCTGCGGCGAGGCGCCATGGCGCGCGCGGCGTGCTTGATGGCGGCGAGCGCCGACCGGGCGTTCACCGCCATCACCCGGTCGAAGTCGTCGAGGTCCACGGTCACCATGTCGTCCTGCGGTAGCTTCCCGGCGATGCCGGCGTTGTTGTAGAACACGTCGAGGTGGCCGTGCCGCTTCACGGCGAGGCCGACGGCCGCGGCGACCTGCGCCTCGTCGGTGATGTCGCAGCGCGTGTACGCGGCGTCCGGGCCGAGCTCCGCCGCCACGGCGCGGCCGAGGTCGTCCTGGATGTCGGCGATGATCACCTTGGCGCCGTTCTTGATGAACTCTGCGGCAGTCGCCTTGCCGATGCCGCTGGCCCCGCCGGTGATGACGGCCACCTTGCCAGCCAACCTCTGCTGCGACCTGGACGCCGTGGAGAAGCCGCCGGCGACTAAACCAGCTGTCCAACTCCTTGTTCCAATAACTCTCTTCGTCTCCCTGTGAAACACATGATTAGCTATATATGATAGTATAAAAAATTAATATATACGTATATACATGATTAATTAGCTTTCACATACACGGTAGTATAATAACATATATTATACAGTAAATTCTCGGTATATAATACTCTTGATCAAACTCAGGTAGTACCTTAGAAGAGCTGCTGATCTGAACATCTTGCTAAAAAATGCTTAGCTACCTGCAGATACAGGTAGCAGCTGCTTACTTGCCTTGTAGTGTATTACCAAATGCAGAGCAGAGTCGACCTGAACTAGTCGTCGTTGGCTAGTGCACTTCATGCAAGCCTCCTTAAGAAGGCCAGCAAATGCCTGCTGTTGGCTGCTGGTTTCGGTCCTGGTCTCCGTACGTGAGTTCGACGTGCATTAAAGACACGTAACATCATACTCATACCTTCATGAATATACCTCTTAGCTAACACATGTTCAAAGGTACGAAAAACAACGGTATATATCTAATCTCATCTAAAACACCCTGTTAAAAGCTCACGTTCATGTGTTAATATTTATAGACACAGAATTTATATCATGATGAGTAGAGTCATGCACTCATATAACTCTATCGTCATAACATATTGATGCTTCCTCCCATGAAAAAGTCAATTTAATCTTCTTAATATGATGTTGATTTCTTCCTTTCTTCCAGCCACATTTTGTCCTGTCCATGTCCATGGAATTATTACGACGGATTAATACCTCCACGCTTCTAGAAGCTTTCACAAATTATTTTCCTACTGCATTGTTTAGATGTTCTAAGTTAGTACTCCCTCCATCCAAAATATATGCAGTTGATTTTTCATATAACATTTGATCATTCATTTTATTTAAAAAATTATATAAATATTATTTGTTTTTAATGACTTGTTTTATTATCAAAGAAATTATAATCTTAACCTATACTTGTACATATTTATACTAAATTTTTGAATAAGACGAATGATCAAACATTATGCAAAAAGTCAACGGTATTATATATTTTGAAATGAAGGTATATTCTTTATGCTTATTTCTTACAATATTTAATTTTTGCCTATAATTAAGTATATAATCTATGATAATAATCCAGAGAAAATTATAAAATACATTAGTTCAGTCATGCATAGGCTTGGACAATTCCTTAGTGTTTTGTACTTAGAGAAGAAAATTCTATGAGACCAAGTCTCGAGACCCTCATCAAAAAGTTCAAAACGAAAAATGAACATGTAGGCATAGTTACCATTTAATGTATTTAATTTTATAACTGAGTTAATGTTTTGAGTTGGTCCTAAACATCTTACTCTCATATGATTTTTCCCCCACGCTTCATTTCGTTCGTATTTTATAGGAAATATAAAATTTCAAACCACTATAATCTAACTTAACATACAAACTCCAAATTCAACATGGATCTAAGATTTGAAACTATAAATTCAACATGGATCCAATGATTGTAATTCTGGAATGAAATTTCAATAATTTCGCCCCTCACTGACAAGCACATATTTCATCCTAAATTCCCAAGGGTTTTTTTCCCAAATTTTTGTGAATTTGGTCAAAGTTTATTCAAATTCATTTAAAATTCGTCAAATTTGCAAATAATTTTGACCCCGACAAAAACCAAGGATCTAAGATTTGAAGCTATACCACCAAATAGGGTCATATAGTTGTTCAGATCCCTAAAGTCATACTTTATCACGTGCGAGTTTCCTGACACCGCGTGATTTGACTTAGAGAACATGATCATGAATAAGAGCATGATCTGACGCGCCATGCACGCATGATTCTTGCAAATGTAAGTGGTTGAATGACAATCTCATGGTGGCAAGGTCAAATTCGACAGTTAAGTCCTGAACAGATATTTTTCGAGAGAAATGATCTCCACATATACAAACTGTGGCGTAAGTTATTCTCTCTCTCTTTTTTAATTTGATAGCTGGTCTTGTCTGGTGGTCGTATATATGTTGAATCAATGAAGTCTGTTATGATTAATGAAACAATAATAGATCGATAAAGAAGCATCCTCTAATTGTCAGGGACTGAAATAGTTAAAACAGACCAAGATAAAAGGATGCATGCATGAATCAGGGACGAAGCCAGGAAAAAATTTAGGACGGGCTGAACAAAAGTCTACAGCGACTTAACTATACTATGACCCATCACAATAGACAAATATATAATAGATCAAAAGCATTATAATATTAAAAACGTTAATTAACAATAAAATTCATAAAATACATGAAAAAGGAAACAGTTCATTCATACATAACATACTGAAGGGAGGACTCTAGGGGGGCTCTGCGTACGGGACAACATTAGAGGGGGCTCGAGCCCGTCCCGCCCAGGCGCTGGCTTCGTCCCTGGCATGAATCACCGTGGTAGGTTCTGATGAATTAATGGATTGACTTTCATGTTTTCTGAGCTCCTAAATGATATATTTTTTTAAAAAAACTTTATATATATAAATTTCCTTGAATATAATTTTAAATATGTTTTTCAAAGTTATAGTAGTTCGTTCATTCATTTATACAGTTGAATAATTATCTCAAATCATTTATCTGTCCAATCACGCAATTCAATATTAAAGAACACAAAGGGACCAAAATGAAATAGGTTAAATCAAGTTTAATAGCATAGCCAACTATTATCTCTAAACATTCATATAATATTTACAATCAATCTAATAGTCTACCTATACAATGGTTGCATATAAATATATACTACACTATAAATACCTGATGCACCTCTTATACACAAAGCATCTTAGAGCTGCTCGGCAGCCCGGCAGCCCTTCCCCTCTCTCTCTCTAGCGGCGGCTGCCCGGCAGAGGCAGTGGGCTCCTGTTGCTGATGGCTGCCTGGCAGAGGTGACGAGCACTCGTGAGTGGCGACGGCGAGCACTCGTGGGCGGCGACGGGCTCCCCTCCGCTAGATCCGGCGAAAAGGGAGCTAGTGGGGGAGGCAATAGGGAGGCGGGCTCCCTCGACCGGCGGCTACCTGGCGGAGGTGGCAGCGACTGCGGCCGCCGCGCCCTCTCCTCCGCCAGATCCGATGGAAGGGGAGGCGGCGGGCTCTACGGTTGACGGCGGGCACCCCACGGGCGGCGACGGCGAGCACTCGTGGGCGGCAACTGGGCTCCCCTTCGCCATATCCGGCGAGAGGGGAGCCAGTGGAGGGGGCAGTGGGGAGGCGGCGGGCTCCCGCGGCCGGCGGCTGCCTGGCGGAGGCAGCTGCGGCGCACCTCGGCGGTAGGGGTGGAGAAGGACGCCGGTGACGCGAGCGAGGTGGCGGCCAGCGACATGAGTTCTTGAGTTTTTCTCTTTTTGAGTTCTTGAGTTTTTGTTGATTTCTAGTCCCAAACTTGTTGAGTTCTTGTTAATGCTTTGTACCATGTATATACTAGTTTGCAGTTGGTTTTGATCTTGGATCTGAGAGGCGGTGATGAAGGGGAGTAGGGCTGGGCTCGAGGGAGGATGACAACGACGGTGGCGTGTGGTTAGTGAGTTCGGCTTGATTCGAGCCGGCTTTCTTTTTTCTTGGCTCGAGCAAAGTTAAAGGTGCCGGTTCTATTTTTCACATAGGTGTCGGTTACTTGTATTGGTGCCGACCAATAGGTGCCGGTTGAAAAACCGACATCTATAGGCAATTCCCAACCGACACATATGATGGTTTCTATACTAGTGGTCCCACTGCCATATCTACAAGACCAGAAACAGATCTTTCATTCACAATAAAGTTAAACTAGCCCAAGGATATCCTGAGTTGATGAGCTCAAAACCAGTCAGAATAATCATTTGCCTAGCAAACATATATTCTTGACAGTAAGGTTCTAGACACTAGTCCACCTTTGTCTTTTGATCCATATATTGTTTCCAATTTGATTAATCTATATTTTTTTGTTGTCATTATTTCAGAAAAAAAACATGATATGTAAAAGTCTAGTCTTGAAGTACCCCGTGGAATTTCAAATAATGAGAACATAACATGGGAAGACTTAAAAGAACATAGTTTACAAGGACTAATCTTTCATCATATAAGATGTTTTTTTCCCTTCCAAGTGCTAAGATATCTCTTAAACTTATATTTCACTCTTTTCCAGTTAATATTCCAAAGTTTCCGATAATAAATGAGTATATCAAAGTAAAATGAAAAATACAGCTAGACATTTGTCTGTACTTATCCTCTTCTCTCGAAGCAGACAATTTTTGATTGTCAAACCCGAGAATTGTTCAAGAACACAAACAAGGATCTTCATGTTTTTTTTCAAAGCTCTACTTTTCATGTACATATTATGCGGTCAAGCGATCAGCTGCTAGTCCATTCAATTCGTTATTCGAGGTCAAATACATAGAACAAGATTAGTCCACTTCAACGCTCGGCTAATAAATAAATAAATAAATAGTAATGACACTATATATTTTGTATTGTACGTACGCGGTTGTTCTGAGAAATGGACTAAACTGAAAGCTGATCTCGTAGAATTTTTTTCACACCCTATCCTTTATTCCAACGACGACAATAATGATGAGGCTATGTATGGAGGACACCTCATGCTAGCTACTTTCTTCATTCTAAAATAAACCAAACTGATATAAGAATGTGACACATTCTAATACTATTAATCTGAACATGTCACATTTCCATAGTAAGTTGATATATTTTGGGGCGAAGAGTATGTCTTATTATACGTTCAACGCGCCGCCGGTGTGTCAGCTCCTTTGTGCACGGAGTAGCCGCCGTCGACGACGAGGTTGTGGCCGTTCACGTACTTGGCCTCGTCAGAGGCGAGGTACACCGCCGCCATGGCCACTTCCTCCGGCCCCATCATCATGTCATTCGCGTCGACGTCGATCATCTGCTTCAGCTCGTCGCTCATGCTAGGGGACGACATCATGGACACCTTGTCCTGTAGCACCGGCGTCCTTGTGGCGCCCGGCGAGATGGCGTTCACCCGCAAGCCGTGGCGCGCCAGCGGCTCGGCCGCCGCGCGCACGATGGCGATGACGGTGGCCTTGGTGATGGAGTGCGTGGCGACCGCGGGGAGCGGGAGGACGCCGATGACGCTGGACGTGCAGAGGATGACGCCGCTGCGGCGAGGCGCCATGACGCGCGCGGCGTGCTTGATGCCGGCGAGCGACGCGCGGGCGTTCACCGCCATCATGAGGTCGAAGTCGTCGAGGTCCACGGACGCCATGTCGTCCTGCGGGAACTTCCCCGGGACGGCGGCGTTGTTGTGCATGATGTCGAGGCGGCCGTAGCGCCTCACAGCGAGGTCGACGGCGGCGGCGACCTGCGCCTCGTCGCCGACGTCGCAGCGCGTGTACGTGGCGTCCGGGCCGAGCTCCGCCGCCGCGGAGTGGCCGAGGTCATCGTTGACGTCGGCGATGATCACCTTGGCGCCATTCCTGATGAACTCCGCGGCGGTCGCCTTGCCGATGCCGCTGGCGGCGCCGGTGATGACGGCCACCTTGCCGGGCAACCTCTGGTGGGAGCTCGACGCCGTGGAGAAGCCACCGGCGATTAGACCTGCAGGCGAAGTCGACGTCGTCGTCATCCTTGGGCCAACCACTCTCTTCGTCTCCCTGCGACACGCATGCACACACACACGGACAGCCGGGTCCCACTCGGTCAGATCACATGTACGAACACGCGGTACAAGCAGCCTTAAACCTAAAGTATTATACATTTCGAAATTTTTTTTTGCATGTAGTGGTCTAAATAGATCCTAAACATTACGAAAACAGACAATAAGTTATTATGTTATATATGTATATACACACTAAGAAATAGAAATGACAATGCAAATGTAATACAGAAGAGAACACAACTTGTATGTTTGTAAAGAGAAATATGACAAAACTATATGTATGGTCTGATTCGTTTCGAAACATGTATTGTACAGTTTTGAAGACAGCTATGCAAGAGACGATCGAGTGATACGATGCATGCATGCATGTTCCCAAGGGCTTAAATCAAATTAGCTTCCTCAATATATCTTGATCTAACATTCAAACTCATACCTGAGGAGGCGTTGCGCTGTTGATCTGAACATCCTGGTCGAACGAATAAGCAAGCTTAATTATTATCCTATAACTAAAATTAACAAGGTACGTAGAAGTAAAGCAGAAGCAGAAGCAGAATGAAGCTGAGGCTGAGCTGATCGTTGTTGGCTCTCGATCGACAAAGATGGATACTGCGAACCTCCTTAATATAAGAAGGGTAGCCAGTGCGTTACGTGTGCATGGATTTGGTCTTAATTTTGTCGCCATGAGTTATCTGTATGTGAACGATGACCGGTATCGGCTGATGCTCCAATTGACCGGTATAAATTTATACTATTCCAACGTAGTCGTCACAAAACTCGTTAAATTAATTGGTTTCAGGTTAATTAATTTGGTTCCTCATCGGTTGTATGTATTTGACATGTGATTTAATGGTTGCAGTTATGTAAGTAACACCCAAAGCTCTAAATTCAAATCTCTAGAGGAGCGACTTCTAGATTAGATTGTTTCTCTAAAAAAATTGGTTGTACATATTTCCCAAATAAGCCAAAACGAATTATTAGGAAATAAAAACAATTGTTTGTACATATTTTCCAAATAAGGCAAAACGAATTATTAGGAAATAAAAATTAATTTACAAATAAAATTTTTATATATGTTTTTTTAGCGACTTAAAAACCAATATAAAAAACCACGTTGAAAATATCTTAAAATCCACTTTAAAATTAAATTTAAAAATTTAAATTTTGGTTTTTTCTTTTGCTTATTAGGACAATCAATTAGATTCTAGATCATAACATTGCCGTTAGTTAATCAGCTGCCAGCTGGTCCGCATGCAGATGGTCATAGCAATCGAGTACTCCATTTGAAAATATAAGGTGTATTAGATTTATAGATAGTTTTCAACATTATGCTTAAACCAATAATTTTTTTATAACATATTATCAATAACTATAAAATTAATATCATATAATAGTATTTTTAAATACCAATATAGTGATATTACATGGGACTGAACACATAGGGTATTTTGTACCGCATGGACTTTTCCTACAGTTTCTTGGTAAAAAAAATTCTGACAAAGAGTGCAAGCTGTTGCTGATGCTACTTTTTCTTCTAGAGGATAACACAATGCCGTTTAGTTTATTTATCTAGAAAAACTCCTGACAAAGAGTGCAAGCTGTTGCTAATGCTACTTTTTCTTCTAGAGGATAACACAATGCCGTTTAGTTTATTTATCTAAATATTATCCCTCTGTTTCATATTATAAGTCATTCGAATTTTTTCTTAATCAAACTTCTTTAAATTTGATTAAATTTATAGAAAAATATAGTAGTATTTTCAATCCAAAACAAACATATTAACAAAATGTATTTACTATTAGATTTAATAAAATTAATTTTATATTTTAGACGTTGCTAAATTTTTCTATAAATTTAGTCAAACTAAAAAAATTTTATTAAAAAAAGTTCAAACAACTTGTAACATAAAACGTATAAAACGGAGGGAGTAATATAAGAAATATTCCCTGTGGCTACAAATAAGTGACTTTTGGACAGTGACGTGGTCACCAAGATTACCTTTTATTATGGACTACTGCTATAAAGACTGTAAAAGTATAGAAAAATTATAATGTTTGAAATTATTTTTAAGACAAATCTGGCCATTGTATTTTTAAGAATTGACATAGCGACAATGACATCCTAGGTATCACGACCTTTTTAGAGGTATCGCGCTAAAGGTTTCTATTGGTGCGGCGTCCCCATCGGATCAGCTTCAATGATTATGACGGTGCAACTTTGGTCGGATGACTAATTTACAGCTCAGTTATTTTCGATGTTATCTTCCATTTTAGTTCAACGTCACTCGTCAACAGTAATGTGAGAGAATTTAGTTCAACGTCACTCATCAACGGTGATGTGAGCGAAATTCGATTGGCATAGTGATCGGATAATGTTTCTAGAGATTATGTTTTTTGGTTTGAGGAAGACAAGAACTATATGCAACTTTCAAGTCATGGGAGAATCAATGGTTGTGCCTTTTCCCATCAACTTTATATTGAAATCTATTTATTATTATATTATTGAAATAGTCTTGAAAGGAAGCATCACATTCGCTGTGAAGGCTAGAAATTATCACATTAATCCGAGAAAAAAAAGAGTCCAAGTAAAAATACAATCTAAAAATAACTGAAATTCGAAATTAAAAATAAGCAATATTGAAAGAAGAGTCCATACAAGAACCCAATACAAGATTAATTAAAATTCAGAATAAAAAATAAAATAATTTTGAAATTAGAAAAATAAAAAGAGAGTTCAAGTAGAAATACAATTTTGAAACAACTAAAATTGAAAATAAAAAATAAGGAGTATCGAAAGAATAGTCCATATATAACACAATATGAGATTAATTAAAATAAAATATAAAATATAAAATAAAATCTGAAATTAGAAAAAAGAAGAGTCCAAATAGAAACATAATTTAAAAATAACTAAATTCAGAATTAAAAATAAGTAATATTGAAAGAAGAGTCTTCATGAACCCAATACAAGATTAATTAAAATTTGAAATAAAAATAAAATAATTCTTAAATATGGAATTAAAAAAAATCTCATCTAAAACACATCGATGAGAAATGACAACAAAGAGTAGAGAAGCAACAGACCCGTAAAGGAGTATGATGGTAGCCGTTGATGGGACATCTAAAAACTATAAACAAAACCCCAAATAAAATCCCAATGACGATTAAGAGGAGAGATGATGGATAGGCCGTTAAGTGGCACGATCATGACGGTGGGTGCGACTTCTAGAAAGTAAAAAAATAAACCCCAATGATAATCATATTCGATTTATAAAATCTCAATAACAATAAAAAGGGAGGCGACAGGTGAGCCTAGAGAAGTACAGTGGCGGGACTTTTAGAAAGTAAAAAAAAACACAAATGATAATTATGTTCGATTTTTAAAATTCTAACAACAATAAAGAAAGGAGACAGATAGACGAGTCGTAAAGGAGTACAGTGGCGATGGTTGACGAGACTTTTAAAAATTATAAAAACAAAACCCAATGAGACAATAAACTTATAAAAACAAAACCTAACGAGATAATAAACTCTAGAAATTACAAGGTTCAAGTTTTAAAGGTTTCAAGGAGGATGAATAGAAGTCGTGGTAGATCGAGCAAGCAAATAAAATGATGACAAATGAGTAGGAGGTAACAATTGATATGACTTTTAAAAACTATAAAATTAGAAAAATGGAGATAATAAGATTTGGTCTTTCAAAGTTTTAAGACAACAAGATAGCTATTTAACAAATTTTAAGTAAAATTATATGTAAAAAATAGATAATTTTGTATAGGTACTAACCGCGCAATTGCACGGGCCACCCGGCTAATTCTAATAATAGGTGCTATCTCTATATTAAGGCTGGTATCTATATAGTTTTCTTGTATTTAATCAAGCTGTAAAATTTTATGATAATTGATAATAATTTTTTTAAATAAAGAACAGAATTAATTCCATTATTAAAAATAACTACCTAGCACTTTGATCATCTATCTTCTCACACATGAGGGCCAGTGTCATTACATCGAAACAGGGCCGATCTATAAGTCCTACGTGAGGCTCCTTTTTCCAACACATACAGTACAGGGTGTTAGATTTTTTTTCCCACCGCGTGATTTGACCAGGGTTAGACTTACCGCCGGGGGCCCAGTTACCGCCACCCGGCGGTACGGCGGTTACCGGCGGTAACCGCTAGAGCTGGGACTTGGGCCGTGCTTTCTCGGGCCGACCCAAGGCACGATGGCCCAGCACGAGGAAAGCACGGCCCAGCACGGCATGGGAGTGGGCTGGGCTAGCACGGCCCATAGTTGGGCCATGCCTGGGCCGTAATTTGAGGCACGCTGGGCAGCACGGCACGGCACGGTCATTGGGCCATGCCTGGGCCAGCCCAGCACGAAAATGGCTCGAAGGCCCAAAGGCCGGCCCAGCATGAGGAGCGCAGGAGTCGGCAGGAGCGAGTGCGTGAGGAGATTAAGAGGCGTCGAGCCGACAGAAGACGCGCGTGCGTGCATGCCGGCCGGGCCATGCAGAATTGCAGGAGTCACGCAGCCGCAGCGTTCGCTGCCCACGGCCCACGCGGCCACGCCGTCACAACTCACAAGTTCAGACGCGTTCGTCGGCGGCCGGCCGATAACTGAGCAGGCAAGGGAGAGGAGAAGAGCCTGGCGCCCGGCCATCAGGCCATGGCATAGCCTATATAAACCATACCCATTTTTTTATTTCAACACACTTCTTCTTCTTCTTCTTCTTTCAACACATCTCACCACCGTATCTATTTTTCATAGAAAATATGCGAAGGTCCAAAAAGCGTCAACACGAGTCGACAACCGGTCTATCCCAGAGGTCGGTCGATGCCCGGCAGCTATCCCCGGGCATGGACGACTACGGGATGGATGATCGCCACATGGATGGTCTGGAGGGCGACGATGATGATCAGCTATCTCCTGGCGAGGCCAACTTCTCGGTCGACGCCGACGCCACGACGTTGCCCGCACCAAATTCCGATAACCAGCCATCTGCCAGAAGAGCAGAGTGTTGGCGGCACTTCGAAGTACTTCTTCAGGGACAGGCCATCTCAACCGGCATTACTTGGCGCATCTCAAGAACAAGGCGCCGGCAGGAGCAAGACAGACACAATTGTCCTTCGGCCCTGATGGTTCAGTAAGTACATGGACCTATGATCCAAAAATAGCTAGAGAAGAGATTGCTAAGTTTATTGTTGCTGAGGATCTACCAATTAGAATGGGGGAAAGCAAACATTTTGAGAGAATGATCCAAAAAGCTTTTTGCCCACAGTACAAAAAGGTTTCTAGGAAAACCACCAAGAACGATATTACAGCTATATATCGTTCTAAGTTGAGTGTGTTGAAGGAAACTTTCAGTACTACTAGTTTTTCATTTGCTGTGACATCGGACATCTGGACATCCCAACACCAAAGAACATCTTACCTTAGCGTTGTTCTTCATTATCTTGACAACAATCGATCGTTAAATAAGAGAGTCATAGGGTTCAAACTCATGACGTCACACACAGGAGATGCCATAGCCACGACAATCCTAGAGGTATTGAGAGAATTCAATTTACAATCTAGGGTTGTTTCCATTACTCTTGACAATGCATCAGCAAACACAACGGCCATGTCGATTTTGGAGCCGGATCTGCGAAGTTATGTTGGAGGCTTCATTATTCATCAGAGATGCATTTGTCACATCATCAATCTCATCATTCAACCAGGTACTAATGTTATTAATAGTTTATTGATTTTAGTGTATGCGACATATTGCTTATTTAATTTAATGTATGCGACCTATTTGTTTTGCAGGCATGATTGTTCTGGATAAATTGTTAAACAAAATTCGTCGTTCTGTTCGTATCATAGGAGGTAACACAGTGGTCAAAGCGAGGTTCCAGGACTACTGTAAAGCAAAGAAGAAACCTGGACGGATGTTTGGCATTGATGTCAAACATAGGTGGAACACAACATACCTGTTGCTGCGACAGTTAAAAGGGTATGAGGAGTTAATTTCTGTTTTCATCAATTCGATGCATGTCAGAATGAAGGATACCGATGACGACGGCGATGGTGAGATTTTGATTCTCATCGATCAGGACTGGGAGATCGCTACACGTGTGCGTAAATTTCTGAAGCCCTTTTATAATGCTACAGTTCAATTATCAGGAATTTACTATCCTACATCTTGTTTGGTGCTTGAGTGGATTTGGAAGCTGGCACTTGTTTTTGATGAAAACCGGTCTGATCGTATTCTGTCTTCCATTGTTAAACCCATGGAAGAAAAATTTCTCAAATACTTCACCGCTATACCTCACCTTTATTGCTTTTCTTTGATACTTGATCCTCGCAAAAAGCTGGAAATCGCCAAGGTTGCCTTAAACTCAATAGGTGATGCAGTGGGGCTTGATTATTCCGAAGCTTTTCAACATGTCAATGATGAGCTCTATAGGGTTTTCCGTCTGTACCGAACCAAGCTGGGTGCTACTCCCCGAGTTCCTGAGCAGACTACGCAAAAGAAAGCAAGTAAGTCAAGTGCACTAAATTTGTGGAAGAAGCATAAAGGCAACGAACAATCCTCTCATTCCTCAGAGAACAGATCTACATGGAACCCAGATTCAGAGCTTAACCATTACCTCAACACCAACCATACTGAGCATGATCCGACGCTTGATGGCGATGATGTCGATCTCCTTGGGTGGTGGAAAGAGAAAGAGCGAACTCTTCCCGTGTTAGCTCACTTTGCTCGAGATATTCTACTGGTTCCAGCCTCCTCTGTCTCTTCCGAGCAAGCATTCAGCGTTACTGGAAGAATTATTGAAGAACGAAGGTCATGCCTGACACCCGAGATGGTTGAGTCAATCTTTTGCCTTAAAGACTGGATGGAAGCAGATGAAAGAACGCAACACTGTCTACATGATCAAGAGCTTGTCGATGCAATGGAAGACGCATTGGTGGAAATTTGCCTTACCAAAGATGATGGTGGTGTTGATCCGGAGTAATTGATGCTATAATGTAAAATAGTTGTTGTACTCTTTTTTCCTTACGGGGGAACCCTACTCTAGGGCGTAAGGTTTTTAACGAGGCAACAACTATATATTCAGATTATTAATATATATATTTTCCCCCAATTTTATTGTCTCAAGTTATTTACCCCCAATTTTATTGTTTCAACTACTAATTGTGCGCGGGCCGAGCAGCGAGGCGGTGGAGGCTATGCACGGCCGAGCGGCGCGGCGGCGGCGGCTACGCGCGACCACTCTGCGTTAGGTAACAACTGGGTCGTGCTTGGGCCGGCACGGCCCGAACAGCTCCCGCTGTGCTTTGGGCCGTGCTTGGGCCCTTTCTTCTCCACCTCGGGCCGGCACGGCCCGACACGATTAGTAGGCCATGCCGGGCCGGCCCGGCCAGTTCTAGCACGAAGCACGACGGGTCGGGCCGTGCTAGCCCGGCACGGCCCAAGTCCCAGCTCTAGTAACCGCGGTAACCGCGCAAAACCGCGACAAATTTACAAATCGAAATTTGAATTCAAAAATTCGGGCAAACCGCGCGGTTTGTCGCGGTTACCGCGCGGTTTGTCGCGGTAACCGCGCGGTTTGGCACGGTTACCGCGCGATGTGTGACGGGCCGCACAGTAACGGGCCGGCCCATTTTTTTTTCTTTTTCCAATTTTCAAATTTATTCTCTGTTTTGCTCTCAAATTTGAATAAATATTACTCTTTTTTGAGAAATTTTTTCACCAAAAAACACTACAAATCAAGCACTACTTTCACCATTTTTTTGATTTTTTTTCTTTTTTTTTAAATTTTTGAATTTTGGTAAATTTCATTAAACCGTACCGCGCGGTACGGGTAACCGTACCCCGCGGTAACCGCGGTAACCACGCGGTTACCGCCGGTTTTTCTAACCCTGGATTTGACTCGAGAAATATGCAGACATGCACCACTGCACACGGTCGAGAAGAATCGTGCACTGACCTGTAAAAAAACACCCGACTATACATAATACATGTCCACATATGTGATATATGTTTAGATACATAGTTAAAAAAATTTTAAAATGAAGAAAATATATTTTTATGTATATAATGAAAATGAAATTACATTCTCATCCTGTGTGGATAGGCACCATAAATAAATTTTGTTGTTGAAAACATATATCTGAATATGGGACAAGTCCCAAACTCCTCTAATTTTAAAGAAAAACTCCTCTGATAAAATGAATAAATAACTTAAAAGCTACGTAGGTACTAAGGCTGTGTTCGGCACCCACAACTCCCAGTGCGCACATTAACTTTTCCCACGCACACGTTTTTCAAACTACTAAACAGTGTATTTTTTAAAAAAGTTTCTATACAAAAGTTGCTTAAAAAATCAAATTAATCCATTTTTGAAAAAAAATAGCTAATACTTAATTAATCACACGCTAATGGATCGCTTAGTTTTTCGTGTGTACTGTGCGCGTTCCCAGCTAAAACAAAATAAAAAACCAATAGCTATAAAAAAGACTATTCACTACTAATTTCAGGAATCTGAGTACATGTTCATATACGAGGATGTATACTTGCACAAGCAAATTCACGGCAACAGGGTCAAATTCGACCGTAAATATACATATTCTAGACCTAAACTGTGGACAGGTCTTTTCTTTGATCTTCGTATAAAGACGATCATATATACGTTCAGATCTTCATATGCAGTTTCTTATTTATTTTTAAAACACGGTAGATATGCATACATTCATATATACTTGTGTATATGCATAGTGTGTGTGTTGCGCACTCGCGTATTCTATACCCATAAACACCTACGAAGACAGGACCCATATCTTATGATGATGAAGTCATTACATTGTGCTACTGTTCAACGTATCGTTTATCATAGAAATAATAATTTAGTCATATATGTCGAGTCTATAACCCGTGGATAGACGGTTTCACCAAAAAACCTAACAAGTTAATGCTCAGTTTTTATATGTT
Source organism: Oryza officinalis (assembly GCA_008326285.1). NCBI lineage: Eukaryota > Viridiplantae > Streptophyta > Magnoliopsida > Poales > Poaceae > Oryza > Oryza officinalis. The sequence continues at coordinate 53,115,455 of BDMV01000007.1, read as the reverse complement.
GTTTATTATTATTATTGAAATGATAATAATTAATAGATGTAGAAACCATATTGGAGAAAGAAAACTTGAAATTGAAAATGTGTGCGAACAGTTTGGGCACTGAGAATCAATAAGGGACTCTGAGAGTCAATAAGGGGTTTTCTTGGACTAGAAAAATCAAAATCCGTGTTCATACATAAGGATGTAAATGGTCAAAATGGATAGCATCTTTTCGGAGACAATTCTCGGTCAGTCGAGAATTAATTATATTTATCAACTTAATATTTAGTGTCGATAACAACACGATACTGAAAAAAATTAAAAAAACTGAATTTTATATATTGCTAGAATTGTAAATGGTACCACTATGGAGACGACGTTTGGTCGGTCGAGAATTTTCGTGACCATTTTTGCTATTCATACATATCAATAACTTGAAATCTTTGTTCCTTACGCTCTTGAATGTAAGTAGTGAGAAAATAAAAATAATATTAAGTGGTCATAAAAACAACACATGTATTATAATTATACCAGAAATGCAGATACTTTTTTACACCAATAAACATACTCCAATTTTGGGCGGTAGTAGTGCTGACTGCTCATCACCAGCGTTACAGCTTTCATGATCTCTTCATTTCAAAACATATATGTCCGTTATTTTAGAAACCGTTCTTTCTAAATTAACGGCTGTCCATTGAGAAAATAAAAAGAAGAGTTATTTCAATGTTCCCACTACCTAGTTGATGGAGGGTGAAACTCCTCACTGGAAGACCGTGCATGCCCCCCTTTGCTGGTTCGGCCGGGGGCGCGAGGTGCAATTCCTTGCCCCAGATCTGTGAGATTTTCAGCGAGAAAAAACGCGAGGACGCAGACGATTTAGACAGGTTCGGGCCGTTGGGAAGCGTAATACTCTACTCCTGTGTTTTAGTAGATCTGAGAGTATGATGGGATCCAAAGACCATCCAGCCTCTAGCCAGCCAGTCTTAGTCCGATCCCCTCTTTCCTAGGCCTGAGTCTCCTTTTATATGGCAAGGGGCTACCACATGGGCCACGAGCTGCTAAGAAAGAAAACATTCTTTTACATTTAGGGCTATCCTATCGCCGGAAGCAGTCTCTGACAGACGCCGTAGCACGCCCCTGCTCAACCAGTCGACTCATCCAGGGGATGCCCGATTCAACTTTCATTAAATGGCCGATGACCTCTGCGTCTCGCCTATAATGGAATCGGGAAAGCATCTGACCAGGGCCGACATACCAACTACGGGAGTTGGCACGCCAACTCCGGCTAAGAGACGAGAGACAGAGGGCTCTCATCATTCCGACGGGATGGGGCGAGGCGTGCAGCAGGTCGCCTGGCGCCACCTAACCCGCGATCTGACCGGTCTGCGACCGGTCACTCACCGTGACCGGTCACGGACCGGATACGCACACGCCACGCCGCATTAAATGCGGCGTAGTGCACTCGTCTGAACCGCCATAAATGCGGTTAGGTGAGCCCTGTCGCGCTCACCTAACCTGCGATCGTGGCACCAAAACCACAGGGGGTCGGGGTGCCCCAGGCCTCGGGGCAGAAACGGGAGCGGCCCGACCCCAGGGGGAAACTGGGAGGGCAGCCACCACATCACCTTCGGGCCCGACCCCTCCGGGGCAACGGGCCACGTGGATCCCTGTGGCCGCCCTTCCCTTTGGTCTCGATACCCCCGGTCCCATGTCACCGACAGTAGCCCCGGCGTCACGCCTGGGAGGCCACACCCGGGGGGGAGGCACCCAGGCTTGACGCCACCTCTCGGGCCTGATGATAGATGGGACCGTCCCCCAAAGGCGGGCAGGGCTCCTACGGTCGCGAGCCGCGCGCATCGGTGAGGAATGTCAGTCGACATTAATGAGCGGTCTCCTTGTAACCGCAACACTACTCGAGGCAGCGCGCGGATCGGGACACGTCGGTCTGTTTCACCTGGGGACGTGATGATCGCGCTTTTTGCGGTAACCGAGCGCAATTAATGCGCACACGATCTGCCCCTCCTCAACCGCCACGGTCGCACGACTGACGCGCGCGCCGTAAGCGGGCGAGTGGGGTTAGTGGAGGCGTGGGCGCGAGAAACGAGGGGGCAAGGAAGTGGGCGAGGGAAACGAGGAGTCGAGCGCAGTGGAGGCAAGGGCATAAAAGGCGCTGAGGAAGGGATTCGTTTCCTTCCTCTCGCCACTTTTTCCTTGCCTTTGCCATCCGTGTTCTAGCTCTCTCGTTTCTCCCGCCTTACTCTCGCCACACGCTCTCGTCCTCAAGCTTCCCCTCCGCCGGCGCCATGACGCGGAGCTCCGCGCCACTTGACGGCAGCGTGCTGCCGCCTTCTCGCATCACCAGCGAGAGGCAGGCCGGGCTACCGCGTCGGTTCATGCCGGAATCTGTCACCCGGGAGGTGGTCGCGCTGGGCGAGGGACGCCCGGCACCGCACTACTCGGAGCGGTCCATCTTCTTTCTCTCCTTCGCCATGGCGGGCTTGATCCCGTCGTTCTCCACCTTCTTTGTGGATGTTCTGGAGTTCTACGATCTCCAGATGGCGCACCTCACCCCCAACGCGGTGATGACGCTGGCCATCTTCGCACACCTGTGCGAGATGTTCATCGGGGTGCGCCCATCCCTTCGGCTGTTTCGGTGGTTCTTCACCGCGCAGCCGGTATCGCCGCCGACGGTGGTCGGTGGCTGCTACTTCCAGCCGCGGGGGCAGGTGCTGAACCTCTACATCCCATGCGTCCTTCGCAAGAAGTGGGACAACTAGAAGAGCGATTGGTTCTACACCCCCGTCCCCGACGAAGCGCGCCTCCGACTCCCGAGCCAGCCCCCAGCGCAGGCGCCAAGCTGACGGGCGACGGTGGATTTGGGGGGCGGCTACGACGCCGTCCTAGACCGCCTGGCGGGCCTGCGAACCCAGGGGCTCACGGGGGCCATGGTGTTCGACGACTACCTCCGCCGCCGGATCGCGCCGCTCCGGCGACGCGCCCGGGGCGCCTGGTAGTATACCGGGACCGAGGACCTCCTGAGGACCCACCAGGGGCGTAAGTGGGATTGGGACCCCGAGGACTTCAGGATGGTGGTCCAACGGGTGCTAAACCTTAGCTCCGTGGAGTCATCCCTCATCTCTCGGGGGATCCTCCCTATCTGCAGCGACCCAGAGCGTGCCAACATCCTGGCCATCATGCAGGTGATCGGGGCGTCAAGGGATCGGGCCTCCCGAGGCCATGATGGCGCGGGTGGCAGCCGCAGAGGGGACCAATCTACCCCCGGGGGGGCCACGCTTCTGGGCCCCGCGGCGGGGGTTCAGGGGGCAGCCGCCCTGCTGACGCCAAGGGGAAGAGGAAGTAGGAGGCGACCCCTCCCCCATCTCCTCCTCGAGGGGGCGGGGCGGTGCGCGTTGGCGGCAGGCGCCCGGAGGACGCCGCACCGACGCCTCAGCCCGAGGGGGAGTGGAAGAAGAAGCGGCTCCGCAAGATAGGGGAGACCGAGCCGTGCAGGGGGAACCTCATCACGTCCTCAAAGTGGTCGTTCAGCCGGCCACCCCGCAGGTTCGACCTCTCACCCACAGCGGCCACACTCTCACTCCCAAACCCCTAGGGCTTATCTTTACTTATCTCTTTTTGTTTCGTGTTTTTCTTTTGCCTCAGCCAGATCCCGTCCCGGCCCGTGCGTCACTCCAAGGCCGGTCGGCTCGCGGGCAACGAGGCCGGGGAGGGGGCGGCCGCGGAGGCTCAGAGGCGGGAGGCCGACTTGCAGGAAGCCGCAGTCCGCCTACGGGAAGCTCAAGAGGCTGCTCGGGAGGCGGCCAGAGTCTGCTGGGCCGAGGAGGCTGCCCGAGAGGCCGAGGCGGCGCGCGCGCACGAGGCGCCAGCGGCCGAGGCTGCCACTCAGGTCCCCGACCCGACTGCGCCCGAGGCGGAGGCCGCCACCGAGGCCGCCCGTGACGACGCCGAGGGGACGCACCCGGGGCCCGAGGCCCCGGGCGGCGCTGAGGATGAGCCGGCCTCGAGGAAGGTCCCCGAGGCCAACACATCGACCGGCGAGCCGAGCCGGGCTTCACCACCACAGGGGTGGCCTTCCCCCCTTTCTTCCGCCGCCCCGCTGAGAGTGGAGCCCCTCCTACAGGCCTTGGCCACAGCCAACAGCACGGTGCTGGACGGGCTAAGCGCCCAAATGCAGGCCCTGCAGGCGGAGCGGGCGGAAATCGACGTGGCATGGGCGCGCGTCGAGGAGGGACGGCGCTCCGTGGAGGCCATGGTGGAGGCCGGCCGTAAGGCGCACATCCTGCACACCTCGTAGCTTGAGGCTCGTCGCAGCACCCTGGCGGAAATCGCCCGGGAAGTGGAGGAGGAGCGGGGGGCCGCCCTCATCGCCACCGCCGTGTTCGATGGGGCGCGGGACGACCTCCGTCTCCAATATGAGAGCCGGATGGCAGAGCTGGAGGAGAAGCTCGACGCCGTCCGTGTAGTTCTCGACGTCGCCGCTGCCCGGGAGCGACGGGCGGCGGAGATCGAGGAGGCGACCCGCCAGCGCGAGGAGGCCTTAGAGGCCCGAACCATGGCGCTGGAGGAGAGCCTTACTACGCTCGGGGGGCGGGCCTCGCGCTTGCTCGCGCAAGAGGCCCTTGTGCGCCGGCGGGCCGAGGCCCTTGACCTTCGTGCCCGGGAGGTGGAGGCGCTGGAGGAGCGCGCCCGCGCCCTGGACGCGAAGGACGCAGCGCTGGCGGCACGCGAGACCGCCGCTGCCACACGGGAGGCGACGCTGGCGGCGCACGAGGCTGCCTCCGCTGAGCAGGAGTCCGCACTCCACCTCCACAAAGACGCACTCGCCGAGCGGGGGCGAGCCCTCGAGGAGGCCGAGGCCGCGGCGCAGCGGCTGGCGGACAGTCTGCTCCTCCGCAAGGCGGCGCAGGAGGAGCAGGCACGCCGCAAGCTGGAAAGCGCCTGCGCCGAGAGGGACGCGCTGAACCAGCGGGCTTCTGAACTCGAGGCGCGGGCGAGGGAGCTGGACGGGCAGGCGCGCAGCGGCGGGGCGGCCGCAGGCCACGGCGATCTGGCCGCCCGCCTCGCAGCCGGCGAGGAGACCATCGCCGAGCTGCAGGGCGCCCTGGACTCGTCCGCCGAGGAGGTTGAGGCCCTCCGGCTGTCGAACGAGGTGGGGCCCGGCTTGCTCCGGGACGCCGTCTCCCGCCTCGACCGCGTCGGGCGTCAGGCGGGCATTTGGAGCGGGCGGCTTGCGAAGTACGCCGCTGTCACGCCCGGAAATTCACAAGTAATTTCCTAACTAATTTGTGCATACAATCCTCGTCCAGGAATCAGCCGAGGTACACAAATCGACAATTTAATATAGAGAATCATCAAAATAATAACGATACATACTTACAAAAAATAAAGAAAACAGCAGCGGACAAACGATCTAACGATGGCTTCAACTCCACTCCCACAGGCAGCTCAACTGGGGTATAAGCCAAACGTCTTCTCCTTCTGAATCCTTTTTCTTCAACTGAGGTTTGATGATTATTGCAAAGTGAGTACATGGAATACTCAACAAGACACACGGCAAGTATGCAAGTGCAATGGATACCAAAGAATGGCATAATATAAGGTTCATTTGCGAAAACAGCATTTGGCAAAGAGTTGAGAATTTTTAAAACAGTAGAGTAATTAATTAAACAGTATTAATCAACACTGAACAACACCCCGTGTTGTACAGGCCCAAACCACCACTGAACAACCATGCCCGGTTGCATAGATCCAACCTCCAAACCAGGAATTAGCCATTCCATACCAGGAGCTAAACCAATTATCACCATATATCACATTATTATTATAGATGAACAAGTGGGACTAATCACGAAAAACATTGTTAGGCTCGCCCATAACCGCGGGCACGGCTATTCGAATAGTTTTACTCTGGCCAGAGGTGTACAAATTTACCCGAGGTGTACAAATTTACCCACAAGACACAGCCTCAACATCATGTCAACCATGCGTCGCGATACTGCAAAAGTACCCGAATAGAGACTGTGACAGTACCCCCAACATAACACAACACAGAGCAGTGCACCATTCCCGGATCATAGTCACCCCCTTTAGCCAAGGTATGGACTCCCCAGCGACCCCCATGGACTTATCGCCATTTCACAGTCTGGTGCGCCGCTAAGAACCATGTTATACCAAGGATAAAGCCATTGCCCACGCTGGCTTGTGGTTAGTACGGTTAATGCTTCACAACAGTAGCTCGCGAACCGGTCCTTAATTGTCATGAGCACAACTATCCAGACCTCAAACCATGTGCTCACAACCCACCATTAATCAAGTTTTAGTTAGACAAATTAATTAACTAATCACGATTAACCATCGTGAGCTACCATTAAATATCCATCATTAAATAATAGTGAAGCATTAGTTATCCCAATAGTGTGCTAATGTTTCTAAGCATGACTAAGCAATTATAACTAATTTCTAGTTGAACCAATATATATAAAGTCCAACTAGTCAAATTATAACCCAAGGTATCAAGGAATAGGGTAATCAATGCAAATTGGCCATACAAAGAATAGATTCACATCACTCAATGACATTCGAAAATAAATGCGTATTTGAAATAAATAGAGAATTTAAATATAGGATCAACATGCTCAAAGGATTGTGTTTGGGATCTGTGTGACTTGCCTTGCAAACAAGCGTCTTTAACTCGTCTTCGGGAACTTCTCGAACAAACAAACGATCCTCCGAAACGAACGAACGACAAGCTAACACACAAAACAAGGAAAGAGACTAAGAAACTCCAAATAAACAGTACAATTAAAATAAACAAACATATAGATCATAGATTTAGATGAATTATGAGACTTGAACGGCCTCATTCCAACTTTATATGAATTAGTTATGATTTTTACAATATTTAATCCAATTAAAGCCTATTGAAGAAATGTTATTCCAAATTAATTAAACAATTTACAAATAATTTATAACTGACAGAAAAGATTAAAAACATCCTCCAGAAAAGATTGGATCAACTTTGATGGATGACATATAGCAAAAAGGACCAACATGTCATTGATAACGAAGGGTTAATCTGGACGGCTAGGATTAAACTCGATCTAAGGATTCAAAGGTGACTGTCATGCAAGCAAAAGGGCCAAGGTGGCAGCCAACGAGGCAGACGACGTGGCGTGCCATGCGAGATCGTCGACCGGTGGCTCGGGACAACGGTGACAACGACAAACGACGGCACGACAGCGGAAATGGAGGGCACCGGAAGAAAGAGCATGAGATGACGAACCTTACCAACACTTACGCGACGACGGACGGCGAAGGAAGATGCCGATGGCGAGCTCCGGGAGACGGCAAGGTTCGGGTCGATGGTGGCGATGGCGCTCCAGTGATCTTCGGCGAAGAAGAGATGGTGGATGGGCTTCTCCTTGCAGCTGCGAATCCAATGGAGGTGGTGGCGAAGCTTAGCGATGACGGGAAGAGCAGCAGGGCTTTGCTGGAGATCAAAACACGGCGGCAAGCTCGGCCTTCATGGTGATGGGTACTTCCGGAGGGATAAGGCGCAAGGCAACCGGTGGCCGGGCTAGCCCTCATCCTTGCGATGCCGATGGAGGCGACGGCACAAGGCGGCGTCGACCAGGGCAACGGCGCAAGGTGGCTGGAGCGGCGGCCGAAGGTGGAGAGAGAGGGGGATCACGGGGAGAGGGTTTCGGGTGGCGGCAAGCTTGGGCAAGGGGGTGGAAACCGAAGAGGAGGCCGAGGGGATCCTATTTATAGGCGCAAGAGGTCGAGTCCGGGCCCAAGACGGCTAAGGCGGCGCCGGGAAAAACTAGGTTCGGTTTGGAGAGATAAACTCAAGTTCGAGCTCGATTCCGCGTGGCATTCAAAGGGATAAACTCCGATTCTTGGGGGAAACGGAAGAGGTGGATAAGGGAAATATTTCCCTGTTGACGACGGATTTTGGTAATCGACTTGGAAGGAAAGAGGAAACCGAAGCAGAGAAGAAGGATTGAGTTGGAATCGGACCAAGCTTTGTATCGGACTCGGTAACTGTATCGGACTTGGGGAGTGTTGCTATAAAGGGCATATCGGCCGATACGGATTTGGTTTGGTCACGGGCCGATACGGGTTGTGAGTTGACAGTGTCAACGTGGGCTTGGTCTGGGCTCGAAGTAAGCTTCAAGGAAGTTGCCGAATAGAGATAAAGCTCGGTTTTGGGCAATTGTATCTTGTAAATTAGGTAGTTTAGATCTAATCTGTGGCTAGAGTCTGCCGCAAAGACTTGTTTGTTAGTTGTAGATAAGATCGTGCCCTACAAGGGTTCTGTTGTGACCTCGGGTATAAATATCCCGATAGTTTGTACATGTAAACTCTCTCTCGAATCAATCACAACAAAAACCAGTTCAATCTACTTTCGGCGCATCGCCAACCCTCGCAAGAGGTCTTCTTCGACGAGTTCTTGCTTCCTCAGAGCAGAGGTAAGAACTCGTCCCCGACGATCTGCATCGTCGGGGCTAGCGTGTCGCTTTAGACACGTTAAGCCTCGATGATGTGATCGTCGATTATCATGTCTTGGATAATTTTGACGGGTGTCTTGATTAAGCCTTGCCAGCGGTTTACTCGTTTTAGGGTTTACTGCTGATGATGGTTTAATTTGCATGCTTGGCTAGATTATTCAATGCATCTGTCATCCCCAAAAGCAATCGACGACTTGATTTTCTTTGCGTTAAGTCTCGATTCACACTTTGAGTTGCTATCGACCTTAGTCCTGTTTTGAGATCTAACACAAAGCCTGTTTTCGATTGTAATTAAGGATAGTACCGGGGTTTTAGCCGGTCTTACCTAACATATGTGGTTGCTTTATGTTACTTGCATATGTTTGCCACTTATACGTGTGGATCGATAAGTATAAATGTGTTGATCATGAAGTAATCTTAAAATCTCTTTATGGTTGATGCGTTTATATTGGCCGATTGGCTCGTATAAGGTTACACTAGAGTACTAGCTGGTGTGGTTACCTTTATTATTCTTATCGGCTGATATTATTAGTTAAGATCTACATATCAATGAAGGCCGATAAGATTAGAATCATATCATACTCATTTTCTAAGTGAGCCGATATAGCTTTGCCCTATCGGCTGGGCTATGACAATGTGTCATCGGTCTGTCGACCGATCGGCCATTGTTTTCTGACTTGGTTTACTTGTTTCTTGTTGATTGCAGATCAAATCAACTGGCACGCTCTATTAACGACTAGGCAAGCCATTTGGACCTGCACTGGAGCTAAGCAGATCTCCCAGGCCGCCGTGGTAACGCGGAACCCGTTTGGTTGCTGGACGGGTCGAAATTCTGCGCCAACACGCTTTTGGCACGCCCAGTGGGACCTCAAGAACACAAGCTTCTCACCAGCAACAAGAACACCTCGAGATGTCGAAGCAGGCTGAGATCGTCGAGGAGAACGTCATTCCTGTGACCGCCGACCAGCTCAGCGCAGAACAAAAAGCTGAGATGGATAGTCTGGTCGCGCAGTTCCAGAATATGTACCTGCAGACATATTCTAGGACTCGGCAGGGCACCTTGATTCAAAAGTCCAAGGTGGTCATGCCGAGTTCTGGAGATGGAGCTGGAACGTCGGCGGCGGCGCACGATCACGCCGTCAAAACTGAAGACACTACATCGCCGACGTTGCAAGACCGAATCGACTCCGCAGTTCACTCTGCGCTAGTCAACCAGTCGGGGATCCTGGTGAACACGTTGACCAATACGGTCAAGTCGATCCTGGATGGTTCAATCCATCAGTACAAGCCTCAAGGCCCGATTTACCTGCCAGAAAATAAGTTCCCTGCCTATCGGACCTTGAGGAACGACCTGAGCACGGCTCAGCCGACAGCGCCGATGCCACCTCCATCGGCGCAACCAACAACGACCCTGCCGCTGGTCCTCACCAAGCAGGCGGGAGGAAGCCCTCAGCACATCACGGAGGAGCAGTACACTCAATGGACCAAGGGGAAGCAACCGGTGGTTGAGCCGATGCAGCAAGTTCCTGTCCACCAGCCATCGGCCGGACAACCGCAAGCCCCGGCGTTCAACAGTCCTCCACTTCAAGCTGCATACAACGTGCCGCAAGGCTATCAACAGTACACCGCAGGGCAGTACGGCGCGCAGAACCTGGATCACCACTATCAGCCGTACTCCCCAAGGCACTATCAAGCAGAGGGCCTCCAACAATCCTACCAGCAGGACCTCCCGCATCGGCCCGCAGGATACTGGGCTGACATGATAGCCGAAGTGATGCGAGATCAATTCGGCTTGAAGCCCAAAGAGAACTCTACAGTGTATCGGCACCTGTATCCCGAGGAATTCGACAGGGTTCCATTGCCGGGCCGATACAAGATCCCGGATTTCTCCAAGTTTTCGGGACAGGACAATGTCTCGACATACGAGCACGTCAGCCGGTTCTTAGCGCAGTGCGGGGAGGCATCGGCTGTCGAGGCGTTGAGGGTGAGGTTTTTCCCTCTGTCCTTATCAGGGTCTGCCTTCACATGGTTCTCTTCCTTGCCCTGCAATTCCATCAGAGGATGGATAGATCTGGAGAAACAGTTTCATAGATACTTCTACAATGGCGTACAAGAGATGAAGCTGTCAGATCTGACTGCCATCAGGCAGCGAATGGATGAATCGGTCCCTGAGTACATACAAAGGTTCAGAGATATACGCAACAGGTGTTATAGTCTCAGTCTGACCGATTCCCAGTTAGCCGACCTGGCGTTTCAGGGATTGCTAGGGCCGATACGCGAGAGGTTCTCCTCTCAGGAATTTGACAGCCTCGCTCAGCTGGCACAACGCGTATCGGCCCACGAGCAGCGATTCCAGGAGGCGAAGAAGTTCGCAAAAAGGGTTAACACTGTCTATCAGTACGCCTCCGACGATGAAGACGATGAAGACGCTGATGTCGACCTAGCCGAGTGGGCCCGGATGAAGAAATCAACAACTTGCCAGTGGGCCAAGAAAGGAGATAAAGAGGATAAATATGATTTCGACATCAACAAGGCCGACAAGATATTTGACCTGCTGTTGCAAGAAAAGCAGATTCAGCTGCCAGTAGGTCACGTATTGCCATCGGCCGAAGACATCAAGAAAAGGAGATATTGCAAGTGGCACAATTCCTATTCACACCATACGAATGAATGCAAGATCTTCCGACAACAAATTCAATCGGCCATCGAGCAGGGCAGAATAAAAATCGATGATGCCAAGCGGCCGATGAAGATCGAAGGCCACCCGTTCCCAGTCAACATGGTGCGGGGGGACAGGGCCGATGGCGATGGTCATCGGACCGGCAAGCGGCCTCATCAGACCTCTGAGGGTTTGATCAGAAAATACCAGCGGAGGCGGGAGGAACAAGCTCAAGACCAAGCCAGTCAAGATAACTCCTACGACCCGCACTGGGAGTGCGAGTTTTTTCGCTTCTGCTGGAATGAAGGGATGAGGTTGCCGTCTATCCAGGAGTGCCCTGCATGCAGTGGTGCAGAAGATTCTTATCAGGGCAGCTCAAGCAGACAAACGCATCGGCCGGCCAAGCAACGGAAATCTGTACATGAAAGGCTGGGGCCGATGCACCAAGACCAACATGATGAAGATGAGGAGCAAGCCCAAAACCCCCAATGGTGCCCAAGCGATGTATTCACCAAGACACAGAAACGGCGGGTTCAGAGGCTGAGGAGGAAAGAGCAAATTCAAGAGCAACAAGCTGAAATACCCCATCGGCCAACCAAGACCAGAAAAGAGTGGAGAATAAAATCCACGGTGGCCAGGGCCGATGAGGGTGCCTCCAATACAGCTCAAGGCAGCTCAGCTTCAAAAGGTAAGAAAACGACATCGGCGCCTGTTAACATGGTGTTTATATTGCCAGCAGAATACAGTGTGCAGGCGGCCGATGAAGCTATGGCTGATGAGGAACAAAATTCAGCCAGGCTACGGCTGTCACCAGACCAAGCTACATTCGACAAGCCAGTTGACGCCAGCTACAGACATCTTCGGCCGTTGTACATCAAAGGATTTATCAACGGGCGGCCGATGACGAAGATGCTGGTCGATGGTGGCGCAGCAGTCAATTTAATGCCATACACAACCTTCAGGAAACTTGGAAAAGTACCTGAGGATCTTATAAAGACAAATATGGTATTAAAAGACTTTGGTGGCAACGCATCCGAGGCGAAGGGGGTTCTGAACGTGGAACTCACCGTGGGCAGTAAAACAATTCCCACCACCTTCTTCGTCTTCGACGGAAAGGGTTCCTACAGCTTGTTGTTGGGACGAGATTGGATCCATGCTAATTGCTGTGTCCCTTCAACAATGCACCAATGCCTCATGCAATGGCAAGGGGACCAAGTCGAGATCGTGCAGGCCGATCGGTCAGTACATGTCGCCAGTGCCGATCTCGCAGTTTGGGAGATGGAGGGAATCGATTGCTTGTCCGGGCGAGTCTGGGACGCCGATTTCCTCAAGGTAACCGATTGCGACATCGAGGCAATTGAAGACCAAGACCAGCGGTTACTTTAGCGAAGATGCACCATCCGCCATTGATAACAACCCATACACAGATGACGCGGTGGATGAGTTAGATGGCAAGTTGGGACAAGGTTTTACGTCGGCCGATGAATTGGAAGAAATTGATATAGGGATAGGTGACAGGCCTAGGCTGACGTATGTAAGCACTAATTTGCCAAAGGAATATAGGAATAATTTGATAGATCTTTTGAAAGAATTCAAAGATTGTTTTGCATGGGAATACCATGAAATGCCTGGATTAAGCCGATCGATCGTAGAACATCGGCTACCAATCAAACAAGGCTATCGGCCTTTTAAGCAGGCTCCTCGGAGGTTTAAGGCCGATATGCACGAAGCCATAAAAGCAGAGATCACAAGACTTTACGACGCCAACTTCATCAGGCCCTGCCGATACGCGGAGTGGGTCTCCAACATAGTTCCGGTATTAAAAAAGAACGGCAAGCTAAGGGTATGCATCGATTTTAGAGATCTAAATAGGGCGACACCCAAAGACGAGTACCCTATGCCATTGGCCGATTTGCTAGTCGACGCTGCTTCTGGGCACAAGATCATTAGTTTCATGGACGAAAACGCGGGCTACAACCAGATCTTTATGGCTAAAGAGGACATTCATAAGACAGCGTTCAGATGCCCAGGGGCAATCGGCCTATATGAATGGGTCGTCATGATGTTTGGTTTAAAGAATGTTGGAGCTACGTATCAGAGGGCTATGAATTATATTTTTCATGATCTTATCGGCTCTCTGATTGAAGTCTATATAGACGATGTCGTCGTAAAGTCAAGGGAACATGATATGCACTTGGCCGACTTACGCAAGGTACTAGAAAGGGCAAGGAAATATGGTTTGAAGTTGAACCCTAACAAATGTGCCTTCGGCGTATCGGCCGGTCAGTTTTTGGGCTTCTTGGTCCATGAGAGGGGGATTGAAATCACACAGAAGAACATCGATGCCATCAAGAAAATCAAGCCTCCAGAAAACAAGACCAAGTTACAGTCTCTGCTTGGCAAAATCAACTTCGTCCGGCGTTTTATATCAAACTTGTCGGGCCGTATAGAGCCATTCACCCCACTGTTAAAGATAAAGGACGACGAAGAGTTTATATGGGGTGACAAGCAACAGAAAGCGCTAGACGATATCAAAGAATATTTAACTTCTCCGCCGGTCTTAATTCCTCCACAGAAAGGAGTCCCATTCAAATTGTACTTGTCAGCCGATGAGAAATCCATCGGCTCAGTCCTGGTTCAAGATGTTAACGGCAAGGAAAGAGCTATTTTTTATCTCAGCAGGAGAATGTTAGACGCTGAGACAAGGTACACGCCGGTGGAGAAATTATGCCTTTGTTTATATTTTTCATGTACTAAATTAAGGCATTACCTGCTTTCCAATGAGTGCATAGTGGTGAGCACGGCCGATGTGATGAAATACATGCTATCGGCCCCTGTGTTGAAAGGACGAGTTGGAAAGTGGAGCCTATCTGCTTAAGGGATTAGATGGAGAGATTTATGGACGAGCTCTCAATGGCAAATACTTGAAACAATATTATCCCAGTATCTGGATTGACTCATGATCGGCCCTCTAGCCGATTTATGATAACAGCCGATGTAGTCAAACATCGTCTTTAGATGGCCGATAAATACTATCGCCCTTAGTTCAAATTTCAGAATATGAGCCCTCATCTTCCAAAATTTGGGGGGCATATATACAGGAATTTTCAAGAATTTTCAAGGAATTATCAAAAGACTTCGGCTTTCTGGCCGATGCGATGGTTTATACAGGAATTTTCACGGATTGTTCAGTTTGGCGATTGACTTCGGCTATCTGGCTGATGAGATTGCTTATAATCGGTTTGTTCATCTTGAAGATATATATGTCTGGAATTTTCAAAACAATTCGGCTGCACGGCCGATAAAGGGTAAAGAGGATTTCAGAATCAATAAATTAGGCTGGAATTATCAAAACAAATTCGGCTGCATGGCCGATAAGGTGTACGGTTATACATTATAGAAATAACATGTGCTACATCACCCTATGAAGTCTGCAATAGCAGCGATGGCTTTACAACGGATTTGCTCAACGTCTTCGATAGCCTGGGCATCATCGGCCATCGTCCCTGGGATTGGTTTCAGTGACTTGCTCAGGGTTGCGAGGTACTTGGTCGATGCCTTGAGCTTTGCCGTCTGATCTGCTATGATCTTGGGTGATGCAGCTATCCCGGCTTCGACTTCCTGGATTTCTTGGCGTGTAGCGGCCAGCTTCGATTCTAGCTCTGCCTCGAGGCGACGGAGTTCTTCAAGCCTATTTTTCAGCATAATCGGCTCCACCGCTAGCTCGTCCAACCTGGTCTTATCGGCATTCACTTGAGCTTTGCTAGCGGATAGAGCCGATTCCATTTGTTCGCGCTGTCGTCGCTCTGCAAGTCTTTCCTTTGCTCTGAAAAGCTTGAATCGGTACTGTTCCAGGAAGATGGCCGGCGTAAGGATTTCCATCAGGTCTTCGGGCAGTTCGTCTTGGATTTCTTGTACCCTGACTCTGATGGAGGAGCAGTCTTCTACCAAGCATTCCAGCGAGGCTTCTAGCCGATTCCCAATATCAGTCAGCCGGTTCTTCAGATCGTCGGAGATTGGTGCCTTGGCTGCGTTGGGTATTTCCTTATCCTCATCATCAAGGAACTGGCCGATATCGAAGGAAAACATATCGGCTAGGTTCTGCAAATGTCAACATGGGTTGGAGTTAGCCTTGTTAGTCAGGAATCGGCAGAAAGAGGATCAGGGTAATCATGGTTACCTGTGTTGGAGCATTGGTGGTGATCACATCGGCCTCCCTTTGCTTTGACGACACAACAGGCGAGGGGGTTGGCCGATGTGGTGAGCGTGATGGAGCCCTAGGCTGAAAAGCAGGAAATTGGTGAATAGGGCTATGTGATTAGAGAAATAATGCAAAAAATCAACTCTTACCGAGACAGTCGGAGAGGGTGGTGGAGAAGGAGAAGGGGTTCTCAATCGTGCCTTGGCTCGTTCGCGTCGTTGTAAAGTTGTTTTCTTGGATCTTGGCATAGGGGCCGATTGAGTTCTCTCCTTCAACACAGATGACACCGCAGCCTGAAAAGGATATGAGGTTAAAATATGACAGTACAAAGGGATTATGTAAACACAGAGAAGGGATTTTATTGACCTTGCGAACTGCATGTCTGGTCCTTCTTGGTTGCGGGGCATCATCTTGGTCGTCGGCCGGTGGGATCTCCGTAGCTTCGGCCGATGGCTCCTGGGTGGTTTTGACCGATGGGTTTTCTTCTTTGTCTGCATCGGCCGCTGCTGCATCGATTTCCTCCTCCATTACTTGTTCTTCGAGGAATTCTTCCAAGGAGGGGTCTAGCTCTTCGGCTTCGGCCTGGTCATCTGTTTTGGCCTTCTTGCTGGCTTTCTGCGATTTGCCTTTGGCCGGCGCCTTCCTCTTGGGGTTTTCTTTAAGCATCGGGCCTTGGAGAAGTGATGCCACTTTTGGGGCAGTGAGGCCGATGATGGATTCCAGGACAGTCGACCCCGATGGAGCTATGGCTTGAGCATAGAAGATCTTCCGTCCACTGTTGCTCACAGATGGAATCGGCTCATCCGGGACTTGAGGGCTGATGCCTTGGATGAGTTCTGTCACATAGAACCTGGCCGATTGATGAAAGATGTGAGCGGCCCATTCTTGCCACCAAGTTTGGAAGTTAATGTGCATGAAGGCACTCAGATGCAGCCGATCGCAGTCACCAAGATTGGGGAGCTCGATCTCCATTGCTTTGTTCATGATCAGGGCCGATGGGACTGTGCCTCTACTCTCTAAGAGCTTATGGAGATGCAAGCTAATGGGAAGTTGCCCGAGCCCGCATTGTCTAGCAGCTGTCATTGGGGTGTAAAACTCATAGGACAAGCTGGTACTCCTTCCCTGAAAGACGCCTACTGGGAGCAGGCATGGAGTGAGGCCGATCATGAACAAGTCCCTTGATTCCATGTCATCATTTACTAAGCTCAGTTGCAGGTCATCTGGAAGCTCGAAGTCTCGGTCCGATGTATAGACAAACATATCCATCCTGGCCGATGGAGGGCCGGTGAAGAAGCGGATGAACCATGCAGCCATATCATCGGCCGATTGATCTGCGCCGGGGTAGATGGAGGCTGCTTCCCCGTACGACATGCATCTTCTGTCCCTCGGGTCTT
The DNA here is from genome assembly GCA_008326285.1 of Oryza officinalis. Lineage (NCBI taxonomy): Eukaryota > Viridiplantae > Streptophyta > Magnoliopsida > Poales > Poaceae > Oryza > Oryza officinalis. The sequence goes on along the minus strand of BDMV01000007.1, from coordinate 53,098,694 downwards.
CGTGATCGGCATATTTTGATGGGAAGCGAGAATCCGATAGAGGTGGCCGATCAACCATGGTGTTTGTGTATATGGTTAGCCAGAGTTGAACGAACCACCATGGTCCTCCATGAGCCACAGTCTGTTTCAGCATCAGGTCTTGTGTGGCAACATGGAGTAGCCGATATACAGCTCCTAGAAGGTATCGGCCCAAGGGGATTTGTCTCTTGTCGACCAAAGCTTGAGCCAAGTGTTGACAGTTTGTAGTGGGGCCACAGGTCGATCCGCAAAAGACAAATCTCTCCAACCACAGTGTCAGGAAAGCTACGTGTTCTCGCTCTGAAACCGATCCCTGTTCCATGTGTTCAGAGATATATCCGGACCAGCCTCCGATTTTCTTGGTCTTCAACTTGTGGCTGCTGTTTGTCAGGAGGCTGAAGGGGTTGATCTCGGAGCTGATATCCAGTCCTGTGAGTACCTTGATATCTATGAGGGTTGGGGTCATCGGACCTTGCTTGAACATAAAGGCGTTCATGGTACTTGACCAGAAGTAGCTGGCGGCTGACATTAATGGCTCATTCTTCTTGGTATCGGCCAGGGACAGAGTTATGCATTGGCCGATTCCAATCTCGTCCCAGTGGACTTGTTTGACGGCAGCGATTCTTTTGTGCCAGGTCCTATACCTGTTTAGCTTTGATGGCCATGACCTGAAGGTGTGCTTCCACGCCGAGACAGTGGGTTTGGCTTGCCTGAAAGGAATTCTGTCTGTTTCGGCGTTGATGAGCCAGGTTGGGTCGCAGTCGCCCATGGGGCCCAAGAGGAAGCGATGGGACTTATCGTCGGTGGGAATCAGGATTTGGTTCTTGAAGACCTAAAACGTGAGAACGACGATGAAAATATAAGGCCTAAGGGGGGCAGAAAGTAAAGACCTAATTTGGGGAAATCGGCGGAGAAGGTAATAATGCGGATTTTGGAGGAATCGACTCACCGCAGGGATCTCGGAGGCGTAGAACGGGGCAGAGGCCATCGTTGTTGGAGGAGTCGCTGTGGAGGGGGTCGATGTTGACGAGACGCCGAGGGGTCGCCGGAATTGAAGAACACGAGGGGTTGTCGAATCGGCGGCGAAAGAGTTCGAATCTGGATCTGTGCGGTTTTCGAGTTAGGCCTAGCAAAAAGTCGATGAGTTCCCTGGAGCTAATTCCGCCACATTATATAATGAAGCGGAATTGGGGGGCATGTGTTGACGACGGATTTTGGTAATCGACTTGGAAGGAAAGAGGAAACCGAAGCAGAGAAGAAGGATTGAGTTGGAATCGGACCAAGCTTTGTATCGGACTCGGTAACTGTATCGGACTTGGGGAGTGTTGCTATAAAGGGCATATCGGCCGATACGGATTTGGTTTGGTCACGGGCCGATACGGGTTGTGAGTTGACAGTGTCAACGTGGGCTTGGTCTGGGCTCGAAGTAAGCTTCAAGGAAGTTGCCGAATAGAGATAAAGCTCGGTTTTGGGCAATTGTATCTTGTAAATTAGGTAGTTTAGATCTAATCTGTGGCTAGAGTCTGCCGCAAAGACTTGTTTGTTAGTTGTAGATAAGATCGTGCCCTACAAGGGTTCTGTTGTGACCTCGGGTATAAATATCCCGATAGTTTGTACATGTAAACTCTCTCTCGAATCAATCACAACAAAAACCAGTTCAATCTACTTTCGGCGCATCGCCAACCCTCGCAAGAGGTCTTCTTCGACGAGTTCTTGCTTCCTCAGAGCAGAGGTAAGAACTCGTCCCCGACGATCTGCATCTTCGGGGCTAGCGTGTCGCTTTAGACACGTTAAGCCTCGATGATGTGATCGTCGATTATCATGTCTTGGATAATTTTGACGGGTGTCTTGATTAAGCCTTGCCAGCGGTTTACTCGTTTTAGGGTTTACTGCTGATGATGGTTTAATTTGCATGCTTGGCTAGATTATTCAATGCATCTGTCATCCCCAAAAGCAATCGACGACTTGATTTTCTTTGCGTTAAGTCTCGATTCACACTTTGAGTTGCTATCGACCTTAGTCCTGTTTTGAGATCTAACACAAAGCCTGTTTTCGATTGTAATTAAGGATAGTACCGGGGTTTTAGCCGGTCTTACCTAACATATGTGGTTGCTTTATGTTACTTGCATATGTTTGCCACTTATACGTGCGGATCGATAAGTATAAATGTGTTGATCATGAAGTAATCTTAAAATCTCTTTATGGTTGATGCGTTTATATTGGCCGATTGGCTCGTATAAGGTTACACTAGAGTACTAGCTGGTGTGATTACCTTTATTATTCTTATCGGCTGATATTATTAGTTAAGATCTACATATCAATGAAGGCCGATAAGATTAGAATCATATCATACTCATTTTCTAAGTGAGCCGATATAGCTTTGCCCTATCGGCTGGGCTATGACAATGTGTCATCGGTCTGTCGACCGATCGGCCATTGTTTTCTGACTTGGTTTACTTGTTTCTTGTTGATTGCAGATCAAATCAACTGGCACGCTCTATTAACGACTAGGCAAGCCATTTGGACCTGCACTGGAGCTAAGCAGATCTCCCAGGCCGCCGTGGTAACGCGGAACCCGTTTGGTTGCTGGACGGGTCGAAATTCTGCGCCAACATTCCCCTCAACCAATTGAACACGGGGATGAACGGATGCGCCGGATTTGGAGGGGAAATGGCGGCTTGGGGCTTGGTTGGAGCTCTGTCCCGAGCTAGAAGATGACACTGTAGCGAGAGGGAGGTATAACAGACTTCTGGGTAAAAGGGCCGGCATGAAAAAGAAAAAGAAAAGGAAGGAAGGGAGGCAAAGTAGACTTTTTGAGGTAAAGATAGGAGCTGTGGATTCGGGCTGGACCAGTAACAGAGAAGAGCCAAACTTTCTCAGATTCGGCCCAAACCTGGAAGGAGACTTAAATATTTTTTTTCCAATTAAATAATTGCTGAAATGATCTTCCGTTTATTAAAAATACTTTCAGTGCTCAAATAATTCCAAAAAAAATCCTGAAAATACTTGGACACTTAAAGTATTTACTAAAATTATAACCAGACCATTAAATGATTAATTTATTATTTACATAATTTCTGAAATGTTCTTTGTATTATTAAAATTAGTATTTGAGCTCCGAAAAATCCGAGAAAATTCCAGAGAGTGTAATTAACCATGAAGAATTTAATAAAAATTAAATTCAGCCATGTTTAATTTAGGAAATTTCATTTGCCACATCAACTTCACTTGTAAATTAATGAACATTTAATATAAATTCTAGAAATAATTTATTAAATAATTTATAAACCCTTGAAACGAAAATCAGGGTGTGACAGCCGCCAACCGGGGGGGCCTCGCTCAGCGCCTCTCGGAGATGGCCGGGGACCTTGAAAGGCTCCCCGAGGAGATCGAGGAGACGGTCAAGTCCTCCTCAAGGGACCTCGCCCGGGGGGCGGTGGAGCTTGTGCTGGCGAGCTACCAAGCCCGGGACCCCGACTTCTCCTCGTGGATGGCGCTGGAGGAATTCCCCCCGGGACCGAGGCCAACGCACGCGCCCAAGTCCGGGACGCCGCCGACCAAATCGTCCAGGGCTTCGAGAGGACTGCCCCTGGCTCGTCTTTGCTCTCGACTCCGACGAGGAGGTGGACGACGACGAGGATGACAGCGACGGCGAGGCCAGCGGCCCGGGTGCGTCGGAGTAAGCCCCCGGGCACCCCGAGTATCTTAATTTTTTATTTCTTCATCTTCTGAGGCCTTCGGGCTTTTGCTTGTACAAACTGGCTTTATTTCATCTGCAATCAAATAAGATTTTAATTTCTATGTTAGTTATGCTTGCTATATGCATGATAAGGATGGTCTGTGTCACGATCCTTTTGCATCTTGGCTTGAGCGAGGGCTCGTGCTCGGGCCCCAGCCTCAAGCGGCGCGGGTCGGAGCTAGTGCCTGGGGAGATCCGCGTGTCGAGACTGGCCAGGCCGGGAGCGCGGTGACCGAGGGTTATGGATGACCCGATTGTGAGCCTTTGCCGATTCCCCCCCGGAGTTCACCGCACCCCGGGGCACGGCTCGGTTCTGGGCCCCGTTTGGCGGTTTAGACGACCCGGGCTGCCGAGGGCAAGAACGAGCACGAGCAGACTGACTCAACCCAAGACTTCTCAAAGGGAAACGATAACACAGGCGCAGTCCTTAGGAAATCGAAAATGCCTGCTATTGAAATGCTAGGAAAAAATTAAACATGTTGTTGATGCAAAAAACACACACTGGCCTGGGAGATCTGCTTAGCTCCAGTGCAGGTCCAAATCTTGGTGAGATACAGGCGTGCCAGTCAGTTTAATCCTGCAACTGACAAGATATACAAACGACAGATCAAGGAACCGATCGGCCAACATTGCCGATGTAGTAATTCCAACCGATCCTGATGACAGCATATACAAACGACAGATAAAACAATCGATCGGCCAACATAGCCGATGTAGTAATTCCAGCCAATCCTGATAACAGCCGATAGCGATAGGGTTTGAGCTATCGGCTATGTGTTCAATGTAGATTCTGACACTTGATGTAAATAATGACAAAGAGACAATCGGCTGATGATAATATAGCAATAATATGATCCAGTAGAAATCAATCGGCTGATGTAACATGCAATAGATTGGCAATGACTTGATAAAGTGAAACGAAAGTTAGATGTACTCGATCGGCTGTAGATATCAATGATACATAATCTAAATCTCAAAATATATTTAAACCAAGTGATTGGGATAGATCGGACAAGGCGCCGAGACAGTATAAATCACTTATGTCTAAAAACACCTCAAGAAAGAGATTATATATATTCATAGCATAGCCGATGAAGTGAATCTAACATAGATCCAATGCCATAAAATCCACAAGATTAGATTAAACAGTGAAACCTTTGTTGTCATCGGCTAAATTCAACTTATATGCAATCCTTATAAGCCGATGCAACGTCCAGATAACTCATCGGCTGAAACCCCGATGAAACCCTTATCGGCAATCAAAAAGCAGGCTAGAGATTCATGGTTCTAAGCACGACTTAGTAGGTCAAACTCAACTGATGCAGCGCTAAGTATGTAAAGAAACACGGTATCTAGATGATCAAGCCCTTGACTAATTTTCAGGGTGGTAGATGCCTAAGCTAATCTAATCTAGCAAGACGATTTAGTCGATACCGGCAAAAACCCTAAAACGAGAAGCAGCCGATAAAACTAAATCGAGATGCTAATACTAGATTAACAGAAGACATATGATAAATAGCCAGGCAAATATATCATCCAAACCAGAGCAATCCAAGAGGTCGAATGTACTGATGCAGCCTTGAACGACGCCGACGTAGATGATACAATTGCCTGAACCGACGGAACATTGGACTTACCCCTTCGCCGGAGATCGACAGCCAATGCAGCCCCGCGTCAGGCGCCAAATTCCGCCGGTTGATAAATAAACCGTAACAAAGTAAAAGGTGGCGATGCGCCGAATTGTATTGATCGAGAGTTGATAGATTACAATAACCCCGGGTGTACATATTTATACCCATGGGGAGATACTAGTCCTTGTAGGACAAGAAAGAAACTTTCCTAAAGATAAAAGAAAAACATAAAGTCCTTAAGGGACACTAAACACACTTTCCTAAAGATAAAAGGAAACTAACAAATATTCTAATTAATAGATACAATTGCCTTCTTCGGACTCAATCCGCACGTGGCAATCCTCATGAAGCACACCAACCGAACCCGACAATGATCCTGCCATCTCCTCATCGGAATCGGCTACATCGGCTATCCTTGTCCGATTCTGTTTCAGCCGATGCACACCGTAGCCGATTTGGCTTGCAGCCGATTCATACTCTGTTTCTTTAATCGCTTATTTCCTCCAATCGGCTTCGGCTTTAACTCTGCATGATTTACCAAATTTCGTCGTTAACACATGTATAGGCATGTGGGAGCCCCCGGCCAACCCTGCGTGCCCGAGGGGGACGCGGGGTTGGCCTGAGCTCGAGGTACGACACCCGACCCCCTTATGGGTTGGGCAGCTCCGTGCCATCGCCTGTGGCCAGTCGAACCGAGCCCGGCCGGGGGACGCCGATCACTCGATACGGACCCTCCCACATTGGTGAGAGTTTGCTCAGTCCAGCACGCGTTTGGACGCGGCGTAGGACGAGATCGTCGACGCGGAGTGATCGGGCCCGGACATGGCGTTGATGGTAGCGCCGCAGGCTTTGCTGGTAGCGCGTGGCTCGGAGGGCCGCGCGCCACCTTCGCTCTTCTAGGTAGTCGAGGTCGTCTTGGTGAAGCTGATCTTAATCAGCCTCGCAATGCATGGTGGCCCGAGGGGACCTCAGGGTGAGCTCGGATGGGAGGACCGCCTCTGCGCCGTAGACGAGGAAGAAAGGCGTTTCCCCAGTCGCTCGGCTTGGAGTGGTTCGGTTCGCCCAGAGCACTGCTGGCAGCTCCTCGATCCACGAGTCGCCGTGCTTCTTGAGGATGTTGAAGGTCTTGGTCTTGAGGCCCTTGAGGATTTCCGTGTTGGCACGCTCCACCTGGCCGTTGCTTCTGGGGTGGGTGGGTGAGGCGAAACAGAGCTTGATGCCCATGTCTTCGCAGTAGTCGCCGAAAAGCTCACTGGTGAACTGGGTGCTGTTGTCCGTAATGATACGGTTAGGCACCCCGAACCGAGCAGTGATGCCTCTTATGAATTTTAGCGCCGAGTGCTTGTCGATCTTAATGACCGGGTAGGCCTCGGGCCACTTAGTGAACTTGTCGATTGCGACGTACAGATACTCGAACCCGCCCGGAGCCTTCCTGAAGGGACCCAGGATGTCCAGCCCCCAGACAGCAAATGACTATGAGAGAGGTATGGTCTGCAGGGCCTGGGCCGGCTGATGCGTTTGCTTGGCGTGAAACTGGCACGCCCTGCATCGTCGGACCAGGTCAACTGCGTCGTGGAGCGCCGTTGGCCAATAGAAACCCTGGCGAAAGGCCTTGCCGACCAAGGTGCGCAAGGCGGAGTGGGCTCCGCACTCACCTTCATAGACATCGGCAAGAAGCTCGACGCCTTGCTCCCGAGGAATGCACTTCAGGAGGACTCCGTTATCCCGCGCCGGTAGAGGGCCCCTTCCACCAGCACGTAGCGCTTGGAGATGCGATGGACGCGTTCACTCCCTTCGCGGTCCTCGGGTAGAGTCTGATCTTTGAGGAACGCCTGGATCTCAGCCATCCAGGCGACCAATCTTGGGGGGCCAGGCTCGGCCCCCGGGTCCCGAGGCCTGGACTCCGACGGGCCTCGTGGGCCGTTCAGGCACGTCCTTCTCCCCAAGGGGGTCGGGTCACGCCGACGGCTGGGCCAGCCTTTCTTCAAAGGCGCCCGGTGGGGTCGGGGCTCACGATGAAGCAAGGCTCGAGAGTTCGTCGGCGACCGCGTTATCCCGCCTGGGCACGTGCCGAAGTTCTAACCCGTCAAAATGGCGCTCCATACGCCGCACTTCGCGAACGTAGGCGTCCATCTGCGGGTCGGAGCACTGGTACTCCTTGGAGACCTGGTTAACGACCAACTGGGAGTCGCCTAGAACCAGGTGGCGGCGGATCCCCATTCCGGCCGCCACTCTAAGTCCCGCAAGGAGTCCCTCGTACTCCGCCATATTATTGGTTGCCCGAAAATCTAGGCGAACCAAATATCTGAGGACGTCTCCGCTCGGCGAGGTCAAGGTGACCCCCGCGCCGGCGCCCTGAAGGGCCAGGGAGCCGTCGAATTGCATCACCCAATAGGTGGCGTGAGGCAGCTGCGAGGGGCTCGCGTCGGCCTCGGGGGCGGAGGGTCCGAGATCAGGCTCGGGAGCCGGGGTCCATTCCGCCACGAAGTCGGCGTGGGCCTGGCTCTTAATCGCGTGGCGTGGCTCAAAGTGCAAGTCGAATTCAGAGAGTTCGATTGCCCATTTTACCACCCGTCCGGTACCCTCGTGGTTGCGTAAGATTTGGCCGAGGGGGTAGGACGTAACCACCGTGACCCGATGCGCCTGGAAATAATGGCGCAGCTTCCTCGAGGCCATCAGAATCATGTAGAGCATCTTCTGGGCCTGAGGGTATCGGGTCTTGGCGTCCCGCAGCGCCTCACTAACGAAGTAGACGGGACGCTGCACCTTTCGGCGGGGCCTGTCCTCTCTGTTGAAGGCACCGTCCCCGGGGCGCTCGTCGTCCGAGGGGCCTTGCTGGGCCCACTCGGCTTCTGTGCCGACGACCTCGGGGTCAGAGGGCGTCGGGCGCGGCGTTCCCACAGTAGCCCCGGGGCCTTCCTGGGGGTCAGGGGCGTCCGGTGCCGTCGGACGAGCGGGCAGAGGGCCACATCCGGTCGTCAGGGGCCTTAGGCCGCCGTCCGGCTCGGGGGCCTCTCCTCCCTTCTCTGTCCTGGGTCGGGTCGACACAGGGTGGGGGCGCGTGGGTCGAGGGCTGTCCTCGCCGCGCACCACAACCAACGCCGCGTTGACTACCTGCGGGGTTGCCGCCAAGTAGAGTAGCAGCGGCTCATCGGGCTCCGGGGCGACCAGGATCGGGGGGGAGCTGAGGTATGCCTTCAACTGGGTGAGAGCCCGCTCAGCCTCCTCCGTCCAGGTAAATGGCCCGGAGCGCTTAAGGAGCTTAAATAAGGGCAGCGCCTTCTCTCCCAGCCTCGATATGAATTGGCTTAAGGCAGCCATGCATCCGGTGACGCATTGCACGTCCTTAAGCTTGCTGGGGGGGCACATCCACTCTATAGCTCGTATCTTCTCGGGGTTGGCCTCAATGCCTCGGGCAGAGATCAAGAACCCGAGAAGCTTGCCCGCGGGCACACCGAACACGCACTTTTCGGGGTTCAGTTTTATGCGGGCGGAGCGGAGACTTTCAAAAGTCTCTGCTAAATCCGAGAGCAAGGTCTCCTGGTTGCGCGTTTTTACAACCAAGTCATCGACGTAGGCCTCAACATTGCGTCCTATCTGACTACCCAAGGAGATACGAGTAGTACGCTGAAAAGCAGGACCTGCATTCTTCAACCCGAAGGGCATGGTTGTATAACAATAAGTTCCTACAGGGGTAATGAATGCAGTCTTTTCCTCATCCTCCCTAGCCATGCGAATCTGATGATATCCTAAGTATGCATCTAGAAAACACAAAAGGTCGCACCCCGCGGTGGAGTCGATAATTTGATCTATGCGTGGCAGGGGATAAGGGTCCTTAGGACATGCCATGTTGAGGTCGGTGTAGTCGATGCACATCTGGAGCTTGCCGTTCGCCTTGGGGACGACGACCGGGTTCGCGAGCCACTCCGGATGGATGACCTCACGGATGAATCCGGCCTCTAGAAGCCGCGTCACCTCCTCGCGGATGAAGGCTTGGCGTTCCGGGGCCTGCCGTCGCACCTTCTGCCGGACGGGCCTTGCGTTCGGCCGCATGGCGAGACGGTGCTCAATCACCTCCCTGGGGACCCCGGGCATGTCCGCCGGTCTCCACGCGAAGACGTCGGCGTTTGCCCGCAGGAAGGAGACGAGCGCGTCTTCCTATTTGTCATCCAAGAGACCACCAATCCGGGTGGTCTTGGACGGGCCGTCGCCCAGAGCGACCTCCTTCATCGGGACCTCGTCGCCTGAGGCCATCCGCTGCCTCGGGGCGGGCGAGGTGGAGGCGCCGAGCCTCTCATCGTCGCCCGTGGGCTTGGACACCGCGGCGAGGCGGTCCGCGCACTGCTCCATGCAAGCTAGCGCGACTTTGAGGTCGCCATGGACTGTGATGGGGCCACCGGGGCCCGGCATCTTCATCTGGAGGTAGGCGTAGTGGGTGGCCGCCATGAACTTCACCAACGCGGGCCTTCCCACGACCGCGTTGTAGGGCAGATTGAGGTCCGCCACATCGAAGTCCACCCGCTCGGTGCGGAAGTTGGCGGGGCCACCGAAGGTGACCGGGAGGCCGATGTGACCTAGCGGCCAGGTGTGCCCCGGCGTCACGCCGATGATCGGCCGGGACGGCCGGAGCTCCATCCCCGGGGCCTTGATAGCATCAAAGGCCGCGGGGGAGAGGATGTTGAGGGCGGCGCCCCCGTCTATCAGGACGCGCCCCAATTTCACGTTGCAGACGGTGGGAGAGACCACCATCGCGATCTGTCCTCCCCGGGCAACGCATGGCGAGTGGTCGGTCTGGTCAAAGGTAAGGGTGACCTCCGACCAACGCGCCCGCCGCGCCGCCTCATGGGTAGGGACTGCGGCCAGAAGCTCTCGCTTCATGGCCTTGAGGCTCCGGCGAGAAGCGTGAGCACACGCTCCCCCATCAACGGTGGCGACGGTGGCCTCGGGCTCCTAAAAACCCAGGTCATCATCGCCATCGTTGACCCCCTCAGCGGTGGCCTTCTGCTTGGCCTCACTTCGCCGGTTGCCGGTGGAAGTCGCCAGGGCCTTACCCTCTGTTAACGACGAAATTTGGTAAATCATGCATTGGATTCAGAGTTAAAGCCGAAGCCGATTGGAGGAGATAAGCGATTACAGAAAACGGAGTATGAATCGGCTGCAAGCCAAATCGGCTACGGTGTGCATCGGTTGAAACAGAATCGGACAAGGATAGCCGATGTAGCCAATTCCGATAAGGAGATGGCAGGATCATTGTCGGGTTCGGTTGGTGTGCTTCATGAGGATTGCCACGTGCGGATTGAGTCCGAAGAAGGCAATTGTATCTATTAATTAGAATATTTGTTAGTTTCTTTTTATCTTTAAGAAAGTGTGTTTAGTGTCCCTTAAGGACTTTATGTTTTTCTTTTATCTTTACGAAAGTTTCTTTCTTGTCCTACAAGGACTAGTATCTCCCCATGGGTATAAATATGTACACCCGGGGTTATTGTGATCTATCAACTCTCGATCAATACAATTCGGCGCATCGCCACCTTTTACTCTGTTACGGTTTATTTATCAACCGGCGGAATTTGGCACCTGACGCGGGGCTGCATCGGCTGTCGATCTCCGGTGAAGGGGTAAGTCCAATGTTCCGTCGGTTCAGGCAATTGTATCATCTACGTCGGCGTCGTTCAAGGCTGCATCAGTACATTCGACCTCTTGGATTGCTCTGGTTTGGATAATATATTTGCCTGGCTATTTATCATATGTCTTATGTTAATCTAGTATTAGCATCTCGATTTAGTTTTATCGGCTGCTTCTCGTTTTAGGGTTTCTGCCGGTATCGGCTAAATCGTTTTGCTAGATTAGATTAGCCTAGGCATCTACCACCCTGAAAATTAGTCAAGGGCTTGATCATCTAGATACCGTGTTTCTTTACATACTTAGTGCTGCATCAGTTGAGTTTGACCTACTAAGTCGTGCTTAGAACCATGAATCTCTAGCCTGCTTTTTGATTGCCGATAAGGGTTTCATCGGGGTTTCAGTCGATGAGTTATCTAGACGTTGCATCAGCTTATAAGGATTGCATATAAGTTGAATTTAGCCGATGACAATAAAGGTTTCACTATTTAATCTAATCTTGTGGATTTTATGGCATTGGATCTATGTTAGATTCACTTCATCGGCTATGCTATGAATATATATAATCTCTCTCTTGAGGTGTTTTTAGACATAAGTGATTTATACTGTCTCGGCGCCCTGTCCGATCTATCCCAATCACTTAGTTTAAATATATTTTTGAGATTTAGATTATGTATCATTGATATCTACAGCCGATCGAGTACATCTAACTTTCGTTTCACTTTATCGAGTCATTGCCGATCTATTGCATGTTACATCAGCCGATTGGTTTCTACTGGATCATATTATTGCTATATTATCATCAGCCGATTGTCTCTTTGTCATTATTTACATCATGTGTCAGAATCTATATTGAACACATAGCCGTTAGCTCAAAACCCTATCGCTATCGGCTGTTATCAGGATCGGCCGGAAGTACTATGTCGTCTATGTTGGCCGATCGGTTATCTGATCTGCTATTTGTATATCTTGTCAGTTGCGGGATCAAACTGACTGGCACGCCTGCATCTCACCAAGATTTGGACCTGTACTGGAGCTAAGCAGATCTCCCAGGCCAGTGTGTGTTTTTTGCATCAACACCCTCACGGCGTTCCTGCCTCTTCTCCTCCTCCCAATTCCTCGTCCATTCGGCCAAGCTTTTGATCGTGCGGCAGTCGGCGATGTCGTGGAGGAAGGTGTTGTGCACGGTGCACCATCTGCCGGCCGGGCGCTCCTTGCCGGGAGCGCCAGCCTCCTTCTTTTTGTCGCCCACGGGCCTCCCCTTCTGGGGGGCCTGTGAAGCGCCCTCGGCGGCGAGGACGTGACCCTCGCCGTCGGAACCGGCCGACCTTCTCTTCCTCCTCCTGTCCTGCCGCCCCGAATGAGCGGCGGACTCGGGGGCAGCCGGAGCCGCCGCTCCAGAGCCGGAGGAGTTCCAGGTCCAGGTCTCCTCCTTGCGAGCCACACGGTCCGCGAGCTCGAAAAGCTGCGCGGTGGTCTGGGGCTCCTTGGAGGCGATCTTTTCGAGCATGCGGTTGTGCCACACGCCCCTCCTGAATGCGTAAATGACCGTATGTGCAGGGATGCAAGGTATGGTGTTGCGGACTTGACAGAACCGCTGGATGTACGAGCGGAGAGACTCATCGTCCCTCCGCTGTACCGCGTGCAAGTCCGCCTCTTCGCCTGGGCGCGGATATGTGCCTTGGAAGTTCGTGGTGAACTGCTGGCACAATCCTCCCAGGAGTGGGCCGATGCGGGTGGCAGATTCATTAGCCAACCTCACGCCTGGCCCTTCAGAGCCATGGGAAAGAAGTTCGCCATGACCCTGTCGTCACCCCCCGCGGTTTCTATTCCAGTCGTGTAGATCCGGAGAAACTCAGCAGGGTTGACGCTTCCGTCATATTTTTCGGTGATGGTGGGCCGGAACCTCGGGGGCCAACGGACGTTCCGAAGGCTTGCCACGAAGGCTCGACAGCCGGCACCACCAACCGGGGACACGGGGGGCCGGCCCCCGTGACCGGAACGGAGTGGCGCCCCAGAGGAGGAGGCGCCTTCCGTCGCATGGGCGGCGCGACGAGCGTCGCGCCGGCGCTCAATGTCGAGCCGGGCATCTGGCCCCCCATGCACATTCTCATGGGTCGGAGGCGTTGAGGAGGGAGGTGCGGACGAACGGCGGGTGTCTGCCGTCGCCCACTGTCCCCTTCGCCTTGACGACATAAAGCCGGCGGTGGCGGCACCAGAGGTGCCGGTGGCGGAAGACCGCCTGCCGGCGCCTAGGCGCTGCTGCGCCGTCATGACCAGGTTGGCCACGTCATCCAGCCAACGCTGGGCCGGGGTCTCTGGATCGGGGACGATGGGCGGGTGACGCAAGAGCGCGCCCGCAGCCTGGAGCGTGCCCTGGGGCGTGCCGCTATCACCAAAGGTGAGGTGACGACGCACCCCGCCTCGCTGTCCTCCTCCGTCGCCCGCGGGTGGTGAGGTCGCGGATTCCTCGACTTCCTCAGGCGCCTTCCCCCGCCCAAGACCCCGGTGGGAGGGGGACGACGGGGTGCGTGCCCGATGGCGCGGGTTCTGCTCCCCGCCATCACCGCTAGCACTTAAGGAAGGATCGCACGCCACTGCCTCTTCGGCCATAGGGCTGACCTGGCAAAGCTTGGCGTACACGAAAGGAGATGGGGGCTTCGGAAAAACACGCGCGCCCCCTACCTGGCGTGCCAGATGACAGAGGGCGAAACTCCTCACCGGAAGACCGTGCAGGCCCCCCTTTGCCGGTTCGGCCGGGGGCGCGAGGTGCAATTCCTTGCCCCAGATCTGTGGGATTTTCAGTGAGAAAGAACGCGAGGACGCAGGCGATTTTGACAGGTTCGGGCCGCTGGGAAGCGTAATACCCTACTCCTGTGTTCTAGTAGATCTGAGAGTATGATGGGATCCAAAGACCATCCATCCTCTAGCCAGCCAGTCTTAGTCCGATCCCCTCTTTCCTAGGCCTGGGCCTCCTTTTATATGGCAAGGGGCTACCACATGGGCCACGAGCTGCCTAAGAAAGAAAATATTCTTTTACATTTAGGGCTATCCTATCGCCGGAAGCAGTCTCTGAAAGACGCCGTAGCACGCCCCTGCTCAGCTAGTCAACTCATCCAGGGGATGCCCGATTCAACTTTCATTAAATGGCCGGTGACCTCTACGTCTCGCCTGCAATGGAATCGGGAAAGCATCTGACCGGGGCTGACATACCAACTCCGGGAGTTGGCACGCCAACTCCGGCTGAGAGACGAGAGACAGAGGGCTCTCATCATTCCGATGGGACGGGGCGAGGCGTGCAGCAGGCCGCCTGGCGCCACCTAACCCGCGATCTGACCGGTCTGCGACCGGTCACTCACCGTGACCGGTCACGGACCAGATACGCACGCGCCACGCCGCATTAAAAGCGGCGTAGTGCGCTCGTCTGAACCGCCATAAATGCGGTCAGGTGAGCCCTGTCGCGCTCACCTAACCTGCGATCGTGGCACCAAAACCACAGGGGGTCGGGGCGCCTCAGGCCTCGAGGCAGAAACAGGAGCGGCCCGACCCCGGGGGGAAACTGGGAGGGCAGCCGCCACGTCACCCTCTGGCCCGACCCCTCTGGGGGAACGGGCCACGTGGATCCCTGTGGCCGCCCTTCCCTTTGGTCTCGATACCCCCGGTCCCATGTCACCAACACTAGTTATCGATGGGCTATACCTCGTCTACAGTATTTGTAGAGTATGAGGATCATTGTAATCAGGGTATACGCACGAGATTAAGGTAAAAAAGACGGGAGGATTTTTATACAGGTTCGAGCCTGACGGAGCAAGGGGCTCCTCACCGGGAGACCGCGCGGGCCCCCCTTTGCCGGTTCGGCCAGGGGCGCTAAGTGAGGTTCTTCGCCCTCGATCTGAGGAACGTCAGCGAGAGAGGAAACGCATAAGACGCGGGCGACGTAGACAGGTTCGGGCCGCTGAGAAGCGTAACACCCTACTCCTGTGTTCTGGTGGATCTGAGGGTCTCCAACAATACAAAGAGAGTTCGGTCTCTAGAGCGTACTCGCCGGAGTCCCCCCCTTTCTTTCCTAGGCCTGGGCCTCCTTTTATCTGGCCAGGGGTCACCACATGGGCCTCAAGCTGCCTAAGAAAAGAAACATTCTTTTTACAAAGAGGGCTAGTCTACAGCCGGAAGTGACCTCTGACAGGCACGGTACACGCCTCCTGCCCCGCTCGCCAGCTCTCCCGGTGGACGCCCGTTTCAACCTTCATTAAACGGCAAGCGACTTCCTTGCCATGCCTGCGCTGAAGTCTGGAATGGATCTGACCGGGACTGACATACCAACTCCAGGAGTTAGCACGCCGGCTCCGGCTAGGGACGAGAGCCAGGAGGCTCTCATCATTCTGACGGGACGGGGCGAGGCGTGCCACAGGCCGCCTGTCGCCACCTAACCCGCGATCTGACCGGTCTGTGACCGGTCACACACCGCGACCGGTCACGGACCGGATAAGCGTGCGCTGCGCCGCATTAAATGCGGCGTGGCGCGCTCGTCTGATCCGCTATAAATGCGGTTAGGTGAGCCCTGCTGTGCTCACCTAACCCGCACACGTGGCGCCAAAATCACAGGGGGTCGGGGCGCCCCAGCCCTCGGGGCCGAAACGGGAGCGGCCCGACCCCTCGGGGAGACAGAGGGAGGGGTGGCCACGTCACCCTCGGGCCCGACCCCCCCGAGGGGGTCGGGCCACGTGGGTGACCGCGGCTACCCAAGCCTCTAGTCATGATACCCCCGGTCCCATGTCACCGACAGTAGCCCCCGGCGTTACGCCAGGGCGACCGCCCCCCTCGAGGGAAGCGCTCGGGCGTGACGCCACTCCTTAGGCCCGGTGACAGGTGGGGCCGGTCCCTACAGGCGGGCAGAAACCCAACGGTCGCGAATCGCGCGCATCGGCAAGAGAAAACCGACCGATAATAATGAGCGGCCTCTTTAAGACCGCTACATTACTCGAGCAGCGCGTGAATCGGGACGAGCCGGTTCGTTTCGCCTGGGGATATGATGATGGCGTTTTTCACGGTCGGCGAGCGCAGTTAATGCGCGCACGATCTGCCCCATCTCAACCGCCACGGCCGCACGTCTGCCGCGTGCGCCGCAAACGGGCGAGTGGGGTTAGTGGAGGCGTGGGCGCGAGAAACGAGGGGGCGAGGTAGTGGGCGCAGGAAGCGAGGAGCCGGGCATAGCGTTGGCAAGGGTATAAAGACGCCGAGGAAGGGATTCGTTTCCTTCCTCTCTCCACTCTTCCCCTTGCCTTCGCCACTCGTGCCCTAACTCTTCGTTTCCTGTGCCCTACTCTTGCCGCACGCGCTCGCTCTCAAGCTCCTCCTCCGCCGGCGCCATGGCACGGGGCTCCGCACCGCTCGACGGTAGCGTGCTGCCGCCTTCCCGCATCACGAGCGAGAGGCAGGCCGGGCTGCCGCGCCGATTCATGCCGGAATCTGCCACCGGCCGGGAGGTGGTCACGCTGGGCGAGGGACGCCCGGCGCCAGACTACCCGGGGCGGTCCGTCTTCTTCCTCTCTTTCGCAATGGCGGGGCTGGTCCCGCCATTCTCTATTTTCTTCATGGATATTCTGGAGTTTTATGATCTCCAGATGGCGCACCTCACCCCCAACGCGATAATGACGTTGGCCATCTTCGCGCACCTGTGCGAGATGTTTATCGGGGTGCGCCCATCTCTCCGGCTGTTCCGGTGGTTCTTCACCGTGCAGCCGGTGTCGCCGCCGACGGCAGTCGGTGGCTGCTACTTCCAGCCGCGGGGGCAGGTGCTGAACCGCTACATTCCCTGCGTCCTCCGCAAGAAGTGGGACGACTGGAAGAGCGACTGGTTCTACACCCCCCTCGCCGACGAAGCGCGCCTCCGACTTCCGAGCCAGCCCCCGGCGCAGGCCTCCAGCTGGCGGGCGGCGGTGGATCTGGGGGACGGCTACGACGCCGTTCTTGACCGCCTGGCGGGTCTGCGATCCCAAGGGCTCACGGGGGCCATGGTGTTCGGCGACTACCTTCGTCGCCGGATCGCGCCGCTCCAGCGGCGCGCCCGAGGCGCCTGGGAGTACACCGGGCCCGAGGACCACGTGAGGACCCACCTGGGGCGAAAATGGGACTGGGACCCCGAGGACTTCAGGATGGTGGTCCAACGGGTGCTGAATCTCAGCTCCGTGGAGGCATCCCTCATCCCCCAAGGGGTCCTCCCCCTCTGCTGCGACCCAGAGCGCGCCAACATCCTGGCCATCATGCAGGTGGTCGGGGCGTCGGGGGAACGGGCCCCCCGAGGCCACGATGGCGCGGGCGGGAGCCGCAGGGGGGAACAATCTACCCCGGGAGGGGGTCGTGCTTCTGGGCCCCGCGACGGGGGCCCGGGGGGCAGCCGCCCCGCCGACGCCAGGGGGAAGAGGAAGCAGGGAGGTACTCCTCCCCCATCTCCTCCCCGAGGGGGCGGGGCGGTGCGTGCCAGCAGCAGGCGCCCAGAGGGTGCCGTGCCGGCGCCGCAGCCCGAGGGGGAGCGAAGGAAGAAACGGCTCCGCAAGATGGGGGAGAGCGAGCCATGCCGGGGGAGCCTCATCTCGCCCCCGAGGTGGTCGTTCAGCCGACCTCCCCGCAGGTTCGTTCCCACGCCCACTGCGGCCGTATCTACTCCCCAAGGCGAGTTTTTACTCACCCGCTTCTTTTTGTCTTTGGTTTTTCTTCTGCCTCAGCGAGATCCCGTCACGCCCCCCACGCCATTCCAAGTCCGGCCGGTCCGAGGCCGAGGAGACGGTGACCGCGGAGGCCCGGAGGCGAGAGGCTGACCGACGGGAAGCCGCGGACCGCCTCCGGGAAGCCGAGGAGGCTGCCCGGGAGGCCGCCCGGGTTCGCCAGGCCGAGGAGGCCGCTCGGGAGGAGGCCAGACTCCGCCGGGCCGAGGAGTCCGCCCGGGAGGCAGAGGCGGCGGGTGCACGCCGGGCAGCCTGCCAAGCCCCCGACCCGACTCCGCCCGAGACCATGACGACCCCCGAGGCCACCCACAACGAGGCCGCGGGCGCGCCGCCCGGGCCTGACGCCCCGGGCGACGCGCGGGACGAGCCAGCTTCGGGGGGCGCCCCCGAGGCCAGCACGCCGATCGGCGGGCCGAGCCGCGCGGCACCCACACCGAGGCGGCTCTCCCCTTTGCCTTCCGCTACCCCGCTGAGCGCGGAGCCCCTCCTGCAGGCCCTGGCCACCGCGAACAGCACGGTGCTGGACGGGCTAAGTGCCCAGATGGAGGCCCTGCAGGCGGAGCGGGCGGAGCTCGACGCGGCGTGGGCGCGCGTCGAGGAGGGGCGGCGCTCGGTGGAGGCCATGGTGGAGACGGGCCGCAAGGCATACCGCCAGCACGCCAAACAGCTCGAGGCCCGTCGTAGGGACCTGGCGGAGATCGCCAGGGAGGTAGAGGAGGAGCGGGAGACCGCCCTCATCGCCACCGCCGTGCTCGACGAGGCGCGGGACGACCTCCGCCTCCAATACGGGACCCGGGCGGCGGAGCTAGAGGAGAAGCTCGACGCCGCCCGGGGAGTCCTCGACGCCGCCGCTGCCCGGGAGCGGCGGGCGGCGGAGAACGAGGCGGCGTCCCGTCAGCGGGAAGAGGCCCTTGAGGCTCGCGTCGCGGCGCTGGAGGAGCGCGCCCGCGCCCTGGACGCGAAGGAGGGCGCCCTGGCGGACCGCGAGGCCGCCGTCGCCACCCGGGAGGCAACGCTGGCGGCGCACGAGGCCGCCTCCGCCGAGGAGGAGTCCGCACTCCGCCTCCGCGAGGATGCGCTCGCCGAGCGGGGGCGAGCTCTCGAGGAGGCCGAGGCCGCGGCGCAGCGGCTGGCGGACAGCCTGTTCCTCCGCGAGGCGGCGCGGGAGGAGCAGGCGCGCCGCAATCTGGAAGGCGCCCGCGCCGAGAGGGCCGCGCTGGACCAGCGGGCCGCTGAGCTCGAGGCGCGGGCGAAGGAGCTGGACGCGAGAGCGCACAGCGGCGGGGCGGCCGCGGGCCACGACGACCTAGCCGCCCGCCTCGCAGCCGCCGAACACACCGTCGCCGAGCTGCAGGGCGCGCTGGACTCGTCCGCCGGGGAGGTCGAGGCCCTCCGCCTGGCGTGCGAGGTGGGGCCCGGCATGCTTCGGGACGCCGTCTCGCGTCTAGACCGCGCCGGGCGGCAGGCGGGCCTCTGGGGCGGGCGGTACGCGAAGTACGCCGCCAACCAGGGGGGCCTCGCCCAGCGCCTCTCGGAGATGGCCGGGGTCCTCGAACGGCTCCCCGAGGAGCTCGAGGAGACGATCAAGTCATCCTCGAGGGACCTCGCCCGGGGGGCGGTGGAGCTCGTACTGGCGAGCTACCAGGCCAGGGACCCTGACTTCTCCCCGTGGGCAGCGCTGGAAGAGTTCCCTCCCGGAACCGAGGACGGCGCGCGCGCGCAGGTCCGGGACGCCGCCGACCACATCGTCCACAGCTTCGAGGGTACGGCCCCTCGGCTCGCGTTCGCCCTCGACTCCGAGGAGGAGGACGGCGACGACGGTGCGGACGACAGCGACGGCGAGGCCGGCGGCCCGGGTGCGTCGGAGTGAGCCCCCAAGCCCCCGCCGATCTTAAATTTTACCTTCTTCTTCCGAGGCCTTCAAGCCCCCTGCTTGTATAGACTGGTTTAATCTGCAATCAAATAAAGAGGAAATTTCTATGTCAGTTATGTTTGTTGTGCGTATAAGACGAGGATGGTCTGTGCCGCGGTCCTTCTGAGTCTTGGCTTGAGCAAGGGCTCGTGCCCAGGTCCCAGCCTCAAACGGCGCGGGTCGGGGCTAGTGCCTGGGGAGATCCGCGTGTCGAGACTGGCCAGGCCGGGAGCGCGGTGACCGAGGGTTAGGAGGACCCGATTGTGGGCCTTTGCCGATTCCCCCCCGGAGTTCACCACGCCCCGGGGCACGGCTCGGTTCTGGGCCCCGTTTGGCGGTTTTAGCCGGCCCGGGCCACCGAGGGCAGGGCCGAGCACGAGCGTACTAACTCAAGCCGAGATTCTTCAAAAGGAAGCGACGGCACAGACACGGTCCTCTGGAAATCGAAAGTGCTTTTATTGAAATACGGAAGAGAAAAAAGATAAGTATGTGCATGTGGTAGCCCCCGGCCAACCCTGCACGCCCGGGGGGGGTGCGGGGTTGGCCCGAGCCCGAGACATGACACCCGACCCCCATTAGGGGTAGAAGCGACGAAGATGCTCGATGTTCCACGGGTTAGGCAGCTCTGTGCCGTCGCCCGTGGCCAACCGAACCGAGCCCGGCCGGGGGACGCCGATCACTCGATACGGACCCTCCCACATTGGTGAGAGCTTGCTCAGTCCAGCACGCGTTTGGACGCGGCGTAGGACGAGGTCGTCGACGCAGAGTGATCGGGCCCGGACGTGGCGCTGATGGTAGCGCCGCAGGCTCTGCTGGTAGCGCGCGGCTCGAAGGGCCGCGCGCCGCCTTCGCTCTTCCAGATAGTCGAGGTCGTCTCGGCGAAGCTGATCTTGATCAGCCTCGCAATACATGGTGGCCCGAGGGGACCTCAGGGTGAGCTCAGATGGGAGGACCGCCTCCGCGCCGTAGACGAGGAAGAAAGGCGTTTCCCCGGTTGCTCGGCTTGGCGTGGTTCGGTTCGCCCAGAGCACCGCTGGCAGCTCCTCGATCCACGAATCGCCGTGCTTCTTGAGGACGTTGAAGGTCTTGGTTTTGAGGCCCTTGAGGATTTCCGCGTTGGCGCGCTCCACCTGGCCGTTGCTTCTGGGGTGGGCGGGTGAGGCGAAGCAGAGTTTGATACCCATGTCCTCGCAGTAGTCGCCGAAGAGCTCACTAGTGAACTGGGTGCCGTTATCCGTAATGATACGGTTAGGTACCCCGAACCGAGCAGTGATGCCCCTGATGAACTTAAGGGCGGAGTGCTTATCGATCTTGATGACCGGATAAGCCTCGGGCCACTTAGTGAACTTGTCGACAGCGACATACAGATACTCGAACCCGCCCGGGGCCCGCCTGAACGGTCCCAGGATATCGAGCCCCCAGACAGCAAATGGCCACGAAAGAGGTATGGTCTGCAGGGCCTGGGCCGGCTGATGCGTTTGCTTGGCGTGGAACTGGCACGCCCTGCACCGCCGGACCAGGTCGACCGCATCGGTGAGAGCCGTCGGCCAATAGAAACCCTGGCGAAAGGCCTTGCCAACCAAGGTGCGCGAGGCGGAGTGGGCTCCGCACTCGCCTTCATGGACATCGGCGAGAAGCTCGACGCCTTGTTCCCGAGGAATGCACTTCAGGAGGACTCCGTTAGCCCCGCGCCGATAGAGGGTCCCTTCCACCAGCACGTAGCGCTTGGAGATGCGACGGACGCGTTCACTCCCTTCGCGGTCCTCGGGTAGAGTCTTATCTGCGAGATACGCCTGGATCTCAGTGATCCAAGCAATCAATCTAGGGGAGCTGGGAGCGCTCCCCTCGGGTCCCGAGGCCTGGACTCCGACGGGCCTCGGGGGCCGTTCAGGCGCGTCCGTCTCCCCTAGGGGGTCGGGTCGCGCCGACGGCTGGGCAAGCCTTTCTTCAAAGGCGCCCGGTGGGGTCTGGGCTCGCGAGGAAGCGAGCCTTGAGAGTTCGTCGGCGACCGCGTTATCCCGCCTGGGCACGTGCCGAAGCTCTATCCCGTCGAAATGGCGCTCCATACGCCGCACCTGGCGGACGTAGGCGTCCATCTGCGGGTCGGAGCACTGGTACTCCTTACGGACCTGGTTAACGACCAACTGGGAGTCGCCTAACACCAGGAGGCGGCGGATCCCCAGTCCAGCCGCCACTCTGAGTCCCGCAAGGAGTCCCTCGTACTCCGCCATATTGTTGGTCGCCCGAAAGTCGAGGCGGACCAGGTATCTGAGGACGTCTCCGCTCGGCGAGGTCAAAGTGACCCCCGCACCGGCGCCCTGAAGAGACAGGGAGCCGTCGAACTGCATCACCCAGTAGGCGGTGTGAGGCAGCTGCGAGGGGCCCGGGCTGGCCTCGGGGGCGGAGACGGGCTCGGGAGCTGGGGTCCACTCCGCGACAAAGTCGGCGAGGGCCTGGCTCTTGATCGCGTGGCGTGGTTCGAAGCGCAAATCGAATTCAGAGAGTTCGATTGCCCATCTCACCACCCGTCCAGTACCCTCTCGGTTATGCAAGATTTGGCCGAGGGGGTAAGACGTAACCACCGTGACCCGATGCGCCTGGAAATAATGGCGCAACTTCCTCGAAGCCATCAGAATAGCGTAAAGCATCTTCTGGGCCTGAGGGTATCGGGTCTTGGCGTCCCGGAGGGCCTCGCTAACGAAGTAGACGGGCCGCTGCACCTTTCGGCGGGGCCTATCCTCTTTGCCAGGGGCCGCGTCTCCAGGGCGCTCTTCGTCCGAGAGGCCGTGTGGGGCGCACTCGGCTTCTGTGCCGACGACCTCGGGGTCGGAGGGCGACAGGCGCGGCCTTCCCGCAGTGGCCCCGGGGCCATCCTGGGGGTCGGGGGCGCCTGGCACCGTCAGACAAGCAGGCGGAGGGCCAGCTCCGGCCGTCGGGGGCCTTAGGCCGCCGTTCGGCTCGGGGGCCTCTCCTCCCTGCTCTCTCCCGGGTCGAGCCGACACAGGGTGGGGGGGCGCGGAGTGAGGGTTGTCCTCGTCACGCTCCACGACCAACGCCGCGCTGACCACCTGCGGGGTTGCCGCCAGGTAGAGTAGCAACGGCTCATCTGGCTCCGGGGCGACCAGGACTGGGGGAGAACTGAGGTACGCCTTCAACTGAGTGAAGGCGCGCTCAGCCTCCTCCGTCCAGGTAAACGGCCCGGAGCGCTTGAGGAGCTTAAATAGGGGTAGCGCCTTCTCTCCCAGCCTCGATATGAACCGACTTAGGGCGGCCATGCAGCCGGTGACGCACTGCACGTCCCTAAGCTTGCTGGGGGGGCGCATCCGCTCTATAGCTCGTATCTTCTCGGGGTTGGCCTCGATGCCTCGGGCAGAGATCAAGAACCCGAGAAGTTTGCCCGCAGGCACGCCGAACACGCACTTATCGGGGTTCAGCTTTATGCGGGCGGAGCGGAGACTTTCGAAAGTTTCCGCTAAATCCGAGAGCAAGGTCTCTTGGTTGCGTGTCTTCACAACCAAGTCATCAACATAGGCCTCAACATTGCGTCCTATCTGGCTACCCAAGGAAATTCGAGTAGTACGCTGAAAAGTAGGACCTGCATTCTTTAACCCGAAAGGCATTGTCGTATAACAATAGGTTCCTATGGGGGTAATGAATGCAGTTTTCTCCTCATCCTCCCTAGCCATGCGAATCTGATGATAACCAGAGTATGCATCTAGAAAACACAAAAGGTCGCACCCCGCGGTGGAGTCGACAATCTGATCTATGCGTGGCAGGGGGTAAGGGTCCTTAGGACATGCCTTGTTGAGGTCGGTGTAGTCGATGCACATCCGAAGCTTGCCGTTCGCCTTGGGGACGACGACCGGGTTCGCCAGCCACTCCGGATGGATGACCTCACGGATGAATCCGGCCTCCAGAAGTCGCGCCACCTCCTCGCGGATGAAGGCTTGACGTTCCGGGGCCTGCCGCCGCACTTTCTGCCGGACCGGCCTTGCGCCCGGCCGCACGGCGAGACGATGCTCAATCACCTCCCTGGGGACCCCGGGCATGTCCGCCGGTCTCCAGGCGAAGACGTCGGCGTTTGCCCGCAGGAAGGAGACGAGCGCGTCTTCCTATTTGTCGTCCAAAAGACCACCGATCCGGGTGGTCTCGGACGGGCCGTCGCCCAGGGCAACCTCCTTGACCGGGACCTCGTCGCTCGTGACCATCCGCTGCCTTGGGGCGGGCGGGACGGAGGTGCTGGGCCTCTCGTCACCGTCCGCGGGCTTGGATGCCGCGGCGAGGTGGTCCGCGCGCTGCTCCATACAAGCAAGCGCGACTTTGAGGTCGCCATGGACGGTGATGGGGCCACCGGGGCCCGGCATCTTCATCTGGAGATAGGCGTAGTGGACCGCCGCCATGAACTTCACCAACGCGGGCCTCCCCAGGACCGCGTTGTAGGGCAGACTGAGGTCCGCCACATCGAAGTCCACCCGCTCCGTGCGGAAGTTGGCGGAACCACCGAAGGTGACCGGGAGGTCGATATGACCCAGCGGCCAGGTGTGCCCCGGCGTCACGCCGATGATCGGCTGGGACGGTCGGAGCACCATCCCCGGGGCCTTGATGGCATCAAAGGCTGCGGGGGAAAGGATGTTGAGGGCTGCACCCCCGTCCACGAGGACACGCCCCAACTTCACGTTGCAAACGGTGGGGGAAACCACCATCGCGATCTGTCCTCCCCGGGCAACGCACGGCGGGTGGTCGGTCTGGTCGAAGGTGAGGGCAACCTCCGACCACCGCGCCCGCCGCGTCGCCTCATGGGTAGGGGCCGCGGCCAGAAGCTCACGCTTCATGGCCTTGAGGCTCCGGCGAGAAGCGTGAGCACACGCTCCCCCATCGACGGTGGCGACGGTGGCCTCAGGCTCCTGAAACCCCAGGTCATCGTCGCCATCGTCGACGTCCTCGGCGGGGGCCTTCTGCTTGGCCTCACCTCGCCGGTTGCCGGCGGGAGCCGCCGGGGCCCTGCCCTCACGGCGCTCCTGCCTCTTCTCCTCCTCCCACTTCCTCGTCCGCTCGGCCAAACTTTTGACCGCGCGGCAGTCCGCGAGGTCGTGGAGGGAGGTGTTGTGCACGGTGCACCACTTGCCGGTCGGACGCTCCTTGCTGGGAACGCCGGCCTCCTTCTTTTTGTCGCCCGCAGGCCTCCCCTTTCGGGGGGCCCGCGAAGCGCCCTCGACGGCGAGGACATGACCCTCGTCGTCGGAACGGGCCGACCTCTTCTTCCTCCTCCTGTCCCGTCGCCCTGACCGAGCGGCGGACCCGGGGGCGGCCGGAGCTGCCACGCCAGAACCGGAGGAGTTCCAGGTCCAGGCCTCCTCCTTGCGGGCCACACGGTCCGCGAGCTCAAAAAGCTGCGCGGTGGTCTGGGGCTCCTTGGAGGCGATCTTCTCGAGCATGCGGTTGTGCCGCACGCCCCCCCTGAACGCGTAGATCACCGCGTGTGCGGGGATGCATGGTATGGTGTTGCGGACTTGACAGAACCGCTGAATGTACGAGCGAAGAGACTCATCGTCCCTTCGCTGTACCGCGTGCAAGTCCGCCTCTTCGCCTGGGCGCGGATACGTGCCCTGAAAGTTCGTGGTGAACTGCTGGCACAAATCCTCCCAAGAGTGGACCGACGCAGGTGGCAAGTTCATTAGCCAACCCCGCGCCTGACCCTTCAGGGCCATGGGGAAGAAATTCGCCATGACCCTGTCGTCACCCCCCGCGGCCTCGATCCCGGTCGTGTAGATCTGGAGAAACTCGGCGGGGTTGACGCTTCCGTCGTATTTTTCGGTGATGGTGGGCCGGAACCTTGGGGGCCAACGGACGTTCCGAAGGCTCGCCACAAAGGCTCGACAGCCGGCACCGCCAACCGGGGACACGGGGGGCCGGCCCCCGTGACCGGACCGAAGTGGCGCTCCGGACGAGGAAGCGCCCTCCGTTGCGTGGGCGGCGCGACGAGCGTCGCGCCGGCACTCGATATCGAGCCGGGCATCCGGCCCCCCACGCACATCTTCTTGGGTCGGAGGCGTTGACGAGGGAACGGCGGACGAACGGCGTGTAACGGCCGTCGTTCGCCGCGCCCTCCGCCTCGACGACATGGAGCCGGCGGTGGCAGCGCCAGAGGCCCCGGCGGCGGAGGACCACCCGCCGGCGCCTAGGCACTGCTGCGCCGTCATGACTAAGTTGGCCACGTCATCCAGCCAACGTCGGGCTGGAGTCTCTGGATCGGGGACGACGGGCGGGTGACGCAGGAGCGCGCCCTGGGACGTGCCGCCATCGCCGTAGACGAGGCGGCGACGCGCCCCGTCTCGCTGTCCTCCCCCGTCGCCCGCGAGTGGCGAGGTCGCGGATCCTTCGACCTCCTCGAGCGCCTTCCCCCGCCCAAGACTTCGGCGAGGGGGGGACGGCGGGGTGCGAGCCCGACGGCGCGGGTTCTGCTCCCTGTCATCACCGCTAGCGCTCGGAGAGAGGCTGTGCGCCACTGCCCGTTTGGCCATAGGGCTGACCGGGAGAAGCTTGGCACACACGAAAGAGGATAAGGGCTTAGAAAGACACGCGCGCCCCCGACCTGGCGCGCCAGATGACGGAGCAAGGGGCTCCTCACCGGGAGACCGCGCGGGTCCCCCTTTGCCGGTTCGGCCGGGGGCGCTAAGTGAGGTTCTTCGCCCTCGATCTGAGGAACGTCAGCGAGAGAGGAAACGCATAAGACGCGGGCGACGTAGATAGGTTCGGGCCGCTGAGAAGCGTAACACCCTACTCCTGTGTTCTGGTGGATCTGAGGGTCTCCAACAATACAAAGAGAGTTCGGTCTCCAGAGCGTACTCGCCGGAGTCCCCCCCTTTCTTTCCTAGGCCTGGGCCTCCTTTTATCTGGCCAGGGGTCACCACATGGGCCTCAAGCTGCCTAAGAAAAGAAACATTCTTTTTACAAAGAGGGCTAGTCTACAACCGGAAGTGACCTCTGACAGGCACGGTACACGCCTCCTGCCCTGCTCGCCAGCTCTCCCGGTGGACGCCCGTTTCAACCTTCATTAAACGGCATGCGACTTCCTTGCCATGCCTGCACTGAAGTCTGGAATGGATCTGACCGGGACTGACATACCAACTCCAGGAGTTAGCACGCCGGCTCCGGCTATGGACGAGAGCCAGGAGGCTCTCATCATTCTGACGGGACGGGGCGAGGCGTGCCACAGGCCGCCTGTCGCCACCTAACCCGCGATCTGACCGGTCTGTGACCGGTCACACACCGCGACCGGTCACGGACCGGATAAGCGTGCGCTGCGCCGCATTAAATGCGGCGTGGCGCACTCGTCTGATCTGCTATAAATGCGGTTAGGTGAGCCCTGCTGTGCTCACCTAACCCGCACACGTGGCGCTAAAATCACAGGGGGTCGGGGCGCCCCAGCCCTCGGGGCCAAAACGGGAGCGGCCCGACCCCTCGGGGAGACAGAGGGAGGGGTGACCACGTCACCCTCGGGCCCGACCCCCCCGAGGGGGTCGGGCCACGTGGGTGACCGCGGCTGCCCAAGCCTCTAGTCATGATACCCCCGGTCCCATGTCACCGACAGAGCCTCTTGACTGAAAGGTAATATCCTTACTTCTGTTGATCGAAGTCGGTGTTGTTTTTATATATCAGTATCACACGAGTACAATATTTGAGATGACCTAATCTAGTCGGCGTCGGCTTGGCGGCATGGAGCTCGAACACATAGTCGACGGCTAGCGTAATTTTCTTTCTCGAATATGAACTCGGCGAGATTAAAGATAGCCCTAGATCCCTTGTGTCGGTCTTTATGGCTCTAGATTGGATTTATCTAGACTTATATTCTGACTTGACATCTATTGGCGCTATCTTCTTTTCTCCTAAGGAGCCTTCTATTTATACCCTCGAATGTCCTTTTATCCAAGTAGAAATAGAAAAACAAATATGGATACTATTCAAGAATAGTCCTTGTAACACCCAAGCAGAACTCCGTTTTTCCTTTCTTATCCGAAATATCTTTCGTATATGAGGTATGATTATGTATAAGACTTGATATATGGTGGGCTCCGTCGAGCCCAACCCAAAACTATTGAATATGTCTTATCTATAACACTGACCACTAGGTAATCATCTTTTAATTATTTTAGAGTAAGTAATTTGCATTCCCATTAACTCTTTATTAGATGATCTAGCCTATTCCTGTCTGGCAATATATATGCGCTATGGACATGTTAAACATGTCTTCTCGTAGGTGCTGTCTCTGTCTGGCCTAAAACAGTGACTTTTTTTGACACGGCGAAAACAATAATTTCCGCTAAAGAACTCAATAAAACAAGCAGCGCAATAGAAAAAAATATTTCCTCTATTTTTTAATATATAACGCTATTAATTTTTTAATATATGTTTCACCATTTATTTTATTTAAAAATTATATATTTATTATTTATTTTGTTGTGACTTAATTTATTAAAGACGACTTGTATTTTTTTTGTTTGTTAAATATTTTCAACCAGATAAATAATTAAACGCATGTCAAAAAGTAACACGTAATACATTAAAGGTACTACTAATAAGACTTGTCCAATTGTCCAATTCGATACTTTTAATTATCTTTTTTACCAGCGTAAACGGCCAAACTTTCTTACTCCCTTCATTCCACTAATTAAAAAGAATTTGAAAATATACTTTTTTACCGGTTTCACAAGAATATATACAATTGAAAAAAAAATGGCAAAAATATACCATCGCGAGAACATGGAAGCAAACTCGCGGCGGCGTGCGTCATCACGATTAATTGTTAATTAATTGCTAATGATGCTAACTAAAAAATAATGACCAGTTAATTAATTGTTAATGATGCTAATTAATTTATTAATTAACCGCGCAAGTTTGCAACGCAGGGACGTGAGTTCGCATCTTCACATTTTGTTCGCGCGAACTCACGACGCCATCACGAACAACACGTCACCAGTTTGTGCATTTCTCGTGCAAACTCGCTGCAACAACAATATACTTCTTTCAATCTCTTTTAAACGTGTATATTCCCATAAAACAGATAAAAATATATATTTTTTTTCATTTTTTTCACATCGGATACTTATTTATATACAAACTAAAAACAGCTCATCTTTCTTTTAAAAATAATATTTAAAACATGTCATATTATCCAAGTATTTTGCATGCTTAAATATAACTATACTACTTGTATTTACCAAAATATTATAATTTAAAATTTTTACTAGTTGAAGATAGAATCATAGCGGTCAACAGTGTCGAAGTACTTAAAAGAGAACGGAGGGGTTACTAATTGACTATGATTTAACGAAGTTGGTTAAAGGGTAACAAACATGATTGTTGTCATATGGTACTTGCAAATTTAGAACTATTGAATCATTAAAATTAAAAATATAGTTTACTCCACACTAAGTGCAACCTTTTATTTCTTAGTTCTAAAACCTAGAAATTTCATTAGACTTCACACCGGGAGAGTCATGCGTCGACCAGCATACGTAAGGACTAGGTACACACGCGTACACAAAGTAAGCGGTTGATTGTATTTTAATTTCCTCACGGCAACAAGGTCAAATTCAACGGTTAATAATATTCTAGACCAAAACTGCCCTCACCTCACTGGACGTTGTACGTTGACGTGTTAATAAATAAGATTTTGTTACTATTGTTGAAACGAGTACCATTAATAAACCACGCCATTTGAATATAAAAAATCGTAGCCGGCGCCCGGCGAGTTGTCTGGATTCAAATTAAACAAACTGGACGCTGTGCCTCAGCAGGGGGCTATTTAGTGCTTAGGATTAGGAAAAAAATTCCCCAACTAATACATGCATATATATTTTTAATAATAAAAATGATTTACATCTTCGACAAATGTCGACAGATACACAACCAATAATTAAGTTTTGGAGATGAGAAAGGAAAAAGAATAATCAATATCGAGTGATGGGAGAAAGTACCCAACTTGAAAAATGATGAGCTGAATTAAAAGTTAAGATAAATTATATAGATTGTAACAAGTAATTTTGTAGGTATTACGTCATCTAAAACGAAGCACCAAACTAATAATTAACAATTATAAGAGTATAGCATACAGTATTCTGCTTCTCGTGTGACATGAAGCCAGTTGGAGCTAGCTGGTAGACATAAACATAACAAGATTAGCCAACTTTTTATTATAAAAAACTTTTATTAATTTCGCAACGCTAAATTGACTCGAAATCGTATTCCTTACAGCAAGTCAATACCAATTGCGTCCATATGTGTAACGTTTGTGAAGTATCTAAACTATCTTCAGTAGCTAGCCAATTGATATTTAGCAGATGAAATCTCTCACGCACACACAAATCAATTCCAAGCAACCAAAAAAAAAACTGAATTTCCTCATAACCGATATTAGTAGCAGCAAGAGAAATTATTCTTTGACCGGCACGGTTGGGTGTGATCTCTCTCAACAACCAGAGGATGGGAGTTTTTTGAATGGTGGATCAAGCTCAATTATTTGGTTCCGAAGGTTTTAAGGCTGCGCTCGTTCTATGGGTTGGAACCAATCCTTTTTGCACATAAAGCGAAATTACTCATTAGCGTATGATTAATTAAGTATTCATAATTTTTTTTAAAAATAGATTAATATGATTTTTTAAAACAACTTTCGTATAGAAGTTTTTTGAAAAAAACGCACTGTAGTAGTTTGAAAAACATACACGAAAAGACGAGGAAGATAAATTGGAAACTATCTCAAAAGAACAAAGCCTAAGTGAGTTATGAATTTACTAATCATTTTAGGAGGGTGGCTACTTTGAAAGCATCGAAATAGCCACTAATTTGAAAGCATCAAAATGATTGTGCGTTTAATAGAGCTTCTTCTTGTGTGCAACTGGTTCTTAGTCAAATTTTGGAGAAAGCGCATTGTAGCTGCATGAATCCACTCACATCTTTTACGGCATTTCAGGATGTGGAGCATCTTTATTCTTTATAGAGTTAATATCTTTGATTTTAACAACAGTGTTATAATCGTTTTTTATATCTAACATAACTAGCATATTTCAAAAAGAAAAAAAATTCCGGCATCTTAGTCTAATAAGTTTGACAAATTAAGGCACACGATTCAAACAAACGCTAGTGCTTTCATGGAATAAAGCACATCATAAAGCTTACAACGCTTTCTACTTGATCAGTTTTAGCATTGCGATGTAACTTTCCCGCAACAATGCTATAGTTGCTCTCTGAAGCGTAAAGCAATGACTCGTAGATACTGGATAACGAATTTTTTGAGTGAATTGCATAATGGGCCACATTTTCTTACCACTGTTACAGTTTGGACCAGAGGTTGGCTAATGTTTTCATATTAGAATAGGTATTTTTACAGGCTGTTTCAATTTCGGCGCTGTTCTGAGCTTCTTGACATTCCTACCCTAGCAATATAATGGGGTATTTCTTCTCTCTTTTTTCTTCGTTCTTCCATAGCTCAAGGGCGAAATGGTTTTGTGCCATGGAGGCTGCTTGACCAGTCGACCTACTGTCGTGCGGTTCCTCGAGCCCAGCAGAGAGAGAGAGGAGAGAGCAAGAGGTAGAAGAACAGGTCCAAGTTAAAACAACTTGTAAAAATACCTAGCCCACCGTGAAAATATTAGCCTCCCCCTGGTCCAAGTTGCAAGTGTGGTATGGTCCAATATAAAATTTTCGAATTTTTTTAACATGAAACCACAAAAATTTGGCTCAATAATGCCAAATGTATTCATAACCGTATTTTTCTATTTTATGATTCTTTATCTAGATGGACTTTGAGCTTAAACTTAATTTAGCTAGATGATAGTGCCTATTGTTTCAACATTGTCATTTTTTTAACTATTTGATTGATATTTGAGGATTAAATTAAAAACGGACAAGTGTGCATGTACGCAAGTCGTAAAAATACAATTCTAATCGTACAACCACTGAGAAAAAATAATGGTACCGCCGTAGAGATGCTCTCGTAAGTTTTCGCAATTTTATTAATTATATTCTATATAGCACAGTAACATAGTACTAATCCACTCATAGACATAGCCATATTTATAAAACCAACTAGAATTTAAATTCTGATGGCTGAAGTTATGCATACACAAGACTCATACACCTCAGTAACGATGTTTTTATAACTCTGAGAAAGAATATATATATGTGTGTGCGCGCGCGCGTTCGTTCATATGCACTACAAACTTATTCTGACGAGGGGACGAAGAAGGGTGTTGGATTAGTTAGTTGGGCGTGTCATTCATGCGATTGTCGTCTCCTTTATGCGTTGTGAAGCCGCCGTCGACGACGAGGTTATGGCCGTTGATGTACTTAGCCTCGTCGGACGCTAGGTACAGCGCCGCCCTGGCGACGTACTCTGGCTCGATGGCCACGCCGGCGTTGATGGCGGCGTCCGCCATCCGCTCCAAGTCATCGTTGCTCACGCCGGGGGTCATCTGGGAGATCACATGCATCATCATCGGTGTTCTGGTGCCCGTCGGCGAGATGGCGTTCACCCGCAGGCCGTGGCGCGACAGCGGCTCCGCCGTGGCGCGCACGATGGCGATGGTGGTCGCCTTGGAGACGGAGTACATGGCGATGTTGGGGATAGGCATGACGCCCGCGTCGCTGGCCGTGCAGAGGATGACGCCGCTGCGGCGAGGCGCCATGACGCGCGCGGCGTGCTTGATGCCGACGAGCGCCGCCCGGGCGTTGATCGCCATTATCCGGTCGAAGTTGGCGAGGTCGATGGACGCCATGTCGTCCTGCGGCATGGCCCCGATGATGCCGGCATTGTTGTAGAGCACGTCGAGGTGGCCGTGGAGCTTCACGGCGAGGTCCACGGCCGCCGCGACCTGTGCCTCGTCGGTGACATCGCAGCGCGTGTACGAGGCGTTCGGGCCGAGCTCCGCCGCCGCAGAGTGGCCGAGCTCATCCTGAACATCGGCGATGATGACCTTGGCACCATTCTTGATGAACTCCTTGGCTGTAACCTTGCCGATGCCACTGGCTCCACCGGTAATGACAGCCACCTTGCCAGCCAAACTGCAAGTGACATCCGTAAATACATAGTCGTCAGGATGTACATAATCACTATCCTAGTTTCGTGTATAAATGGATGTGTCTGACTATGCCGTTTTATGACAGAAACCGAAGATAAAAATTATTTCTATTATATCATAAAATTAATTATATGAACTAATGTGTAGACTACTACTCTAAGAAAAGAATATGTCTAAAACTATAATATTCGCAGGAGGATCGAGAAGCAAGCAGCTGGAATAAAGAGCAGCAAACCGCTGGTCGGAGTTGGAAGCCATGGAGAAGCCTGCAGCTGCAGGCGAAGTACGTTCCTGGTAAGGCAGAGCAGAATTAAATCGATTAATTCTGATCAAGCCTTGCTTGAGAGGTAGTAGCTAGTAATTTACAGAGAGGGCACTGCAGTGCAAGCCTCTCCTTAATAAGGCCAGCCATCTTGATCTTACTTACCCCTTGTCTTTGGTCTTCCATCGCGTGCCGGAATCAGTGCAGCGACAGCTTCTTCCACTTGGTTTCTTGTTGTTGATAGGGGCGGACCTTCTCTTCTCTTGTGCCATTGCCAATTTGCCATGGCACATGCCTTATCCTCCAAGCTGTCAATGAAAGGAAGCAGCTGCAATGGCGGCTGGGCGGCGACCAGCGACTCAACGATTGCGATAGATTGACGGTACTATCGATTCGTTTATGTTTATACTTATCCGAATGATTTATTTGCGACTGAAAAATAACTTATGAGTAAAATAAACGTGTGCTTAATTCAAAACATAAAATAAACTACGATGATAAAATCAACTATAAATTTAAGTTTCATACTTTAAATTTTGACTTATAAGGATGATCATTAGCTAAGCGATGGGGCTGTCAGTCGTAACGAGCTTGCGTTCGCGTCTTCGCGATCATCGAGTATTGGCCAAAATAAGCGGCGAATTTGCCCATTTGGTCATTTATCGTGTGATCAATTGACAATTTGGCTTAGTACAAGTCAAACTTGTTTGATTAACTGGGAGTAAGGGCCCGGTGGAAGTGGAACCGCCTTGTCTGAAAAATGAATCGAGAGTGTAATAACAAAATATTGATCGGTAAAAGGGCAATGCCTACTAGTTTACAGCTATATTTCTTCAGAAGAATGGCTGGTTGGCCTAGCCACCTAAGGGAGCAAAAATAAAAAGAAGTATATGAACAAGCATGAGATTAATAAAATGGCGGAAACTTATGTTATAAAATCGGTCCCGAAATCACTATCGAAAACCAAACGCGAAAGAAACGCCATAAGAGATTCAAACATGATGACGACACCAAGGCATGATATTTGTTAACGAGGTTCAGCCGAAGCCTACATCCCCGGGATACTGATTACAGGCGCTCCTCCCCGATCCAGTATATTATAACGTATCAGAGTTACAACAACCCTCGGTCGGACGTCGCCGGTTGCCACTACCTCTCGCTATGCTAAGTTGCCTTACGGTTACAATAGACCCACCTCTTTATTTAAGAGAGATCCTAGGATAGAATCCGACTCTTATTTTATTTCTATACCTAATACAACTCCAAGTCCTAAATTTTAAACGACTTTGTACATATATTTGACACAAACTCTAACAACTTATGTCACTTGTGAAAGTTATAAGGAATACTTAGGATTTCTAGCTAAATGTTTGTGCTTTGCTATGGATAATAAAAAATATATTATATAATATTATCTAAAATAAATTAAAATGTGTTTTCTATGAAATAAGTTAACAAACCTTTTTTTCTAAAGAGAATACTGATCATAATTTAATTTTATATGTGGCCATCCTTTAGATTTGTTTGTTTTTTTTTAATTTTAAGAAGTTCAAGTGCTAATTTACAAATTGAAAATAGAAGTATATGAGGTGACAGATTTATTGACACCACCACTACGTTCTTTTAAATAGTATAGATGAGTAAATTGTGTTGAGGTGTACAAACTTATCAGTTGGATACAAGTTAGTATACAAACTTGTAAAATACTAACTATGATACATGAACTTGTTTAACTTGTTTAGTGCGTGTAAATTAGTCTAAAATATGATACATGAACTTGTTTAACTTGTTTAGTGCGTGTAAATTAGTCCAAAATGATATATTGTGACTAATTATATTGAGTTAGTCTGATTATAAACTATTACCCGTATACATGAGAACATGAGATATGTCGTATGTGTAAATAATTAATCTTTATACATTCCGTATTTGTTGTTATTTAGAAAGAATCACAAACTAGTTAGTACGTTGTGAAATTATACTGTTGTGAGTGAGACAGTAGACCAGCTCCATGCTCATCTCCCTGTCAGGCTTTCCTATCTTTCGCAAGATACGAGTGGATTTGGCTTTTTCTTCTTTTTCTTTTGTGCTGCTCAGTGCTATTGGCGTCTGAACACACACGACATTGAGAATTTATCGACCATGTACCGGTTGTGCTCGTCAATATATTACTCTCTTTTTTAATATATGACATTATGAACTTTTAAGAGGACTATTTATTTTATTAAAAATATTATTTATTTTCTTATGACTTATTTTATCTACTTTAAAGATTAATTTTTTTTTATATTTGCACTATTTGTTAATAAGACGAATGGCTAATTGTTATGTCCAAAAGATAGTAATGTTGCATATATAAAACGGATGGAGTTAGAGAAATTCCATGGTATTTGAAAAAATATTTTGGTACCTAGCACTTAAAAAAACGATTTTTGCGAACGACCACCCTATTTCATCGTAGGCGGGCTAAAACAATGTTGTATGTAAAAAGATTTGGATGGTGTTCGGTTAAGAGATTCGCATATGAAAATACGCTCGGACACCACACCAACATCCTCTCCTTTAAAAATACTCTACCGACGCACCAACGGCTTAGCCCTCTCTCTACCTCTCTATCTGCCTCTCACTCTGGCTATTTCACCTCTCTCACCCCACCGATGCACTGCTTGGCGGAGGTTAGTAGCGGCGGTGGCGGAGTTCGGCCTTCCCTCTCTCTCTCCCGTCGCCTTTCTCCTTCCCTCCCACTCGTGACCGCGACAATGATGGCAAAGGCGACAGCGACGACGATGAAAACAAAGATGCGAGCGTGACCCGTCGTCCCTGGCCTTGGACGTGCGGATCAGCCGCTGCTGGACCTAGGGCATGCCGGATCCGCTGTCGTCGGGCCGCCTCGGGCCCGTGGGTCCATCACCATCGGGCCTTGGGCATGCGGGATCCACCGTGACCGTTGAGAAGCTCAACCTCCTCAATCGTCATGACCATCCTCACTGTGATGATCCAACTTTGAATTTTTTTTGCTGAATTTTGTTTTTGCAGACAAGCGGTATAACTCGTCGTATGGGAACATTTATTTTCGCACGTTGTTTGGCCGTCCGCATGAAAAAATTCCAATTTTCACAGATACCTTGGGGCATGCGAGCAAAGCGCCCGCCTGCAAAAATACATTTTAACCGTATGAAATAATTATTTTTATGATACTGTAGGCATATAAATTTTACACTATAAAATATGATATCTATGATATTTTTTAATGATGATAAAATTAGATATAGATATATGGTTACCTCCTATATGCCAGCGTTGTTAACTGCTGGCATTAACTGCTTAGGGCTTCAATGGCACAATGAAACGAAACAAGCCCTTATTAGTGTTTTAATGGCATAAAGTACATCAAATGATCATTTATAGGTACATCATTTAAATGACTAACTATACGTACGGGAACGTTTTCACAGAGCATGAACTTTTTTTTTCTGAATTTAGAAACTTTTGATATGGCTCCAACTACTTCCTTCATTTCATATTAAAAGTCATTGATATTTTTTTTATTTTTTTAGATTTGACTAAATTTATAGAAAAAATTAGCAACATCTACGATACCAAATTAGTTTCATTAAATATATTTTTAATAATATATTTGTTTTGTGTTAAAAATATTGCTATATTTTTTTTATAAATTTGATTAAACTTTAAAAATTTTGATTAAAAAAACGAAATGACTTATAATATGAAACGGAGGAAGTACTAGTTAGTACCATTCTTAATGAATCAAATTTGGCTCAATAATGCCAATCCCATTCATAACCGTATTTTTCTGTTTTGTTACTCTTTATCTTGACTGTCTTTGACCTTAAACTTTGGCGGATGATATATAGTGACTACTATTTCAACGTTAACATTTTTTTATTTTTTATAATTACTTGATTGATATTTAAGGAATAAAAAAAGAGTGTGCTTTGCAACTGACTTTTTTATCTTCATAATTTATTTGAGGTATAAAAAATCATACCTCCTTAATTAGAGTTGATCATGCAAGTTTTGTTTTATTATAATTGTACATAGATAGTAACTTATGAAAATTGCCTAGTCGCCTAACTAATCCACCGACGCACACAATCATATCTGTGGATATCAAATTTTAATTTTCTTTTAGAAAACCAGAATTTAAAATTTTAATCTTTCTTTTAGAAACCAGAATTTAAATTCTAGAGTCATACATCCGTAACTTTACCAACATACCGGTGAATACTTTTGTAGTTCCGAGAACACGTATATGACAACCTTATTCCAACGAGACTACCACGACAGGTGGTGGTGTCTGCTCGATATATGTTAGTTGGACACGTGTCATTAATTCATGCGCGTGTCGGCTACTTTGTGCGACGTGAAGCCGCCGTCGACGACGAGGTTGTGCCCGTTGACGTACTTAGCCTCGTCGGACGCCAGGTACAGCGCCGCCCTGGCGACGTACTCAGGTTCCATCACCACTCCGGCGTCCATGGCGGCGTCCGCCATCTTCTCCAGATCGTCTTTGCTCACGCCGGGGTATGTCTGGGAGATCACGTTCATCATCATCGCCGTCCTGGTGCCGTGCGGCGAGATGGCGTTCACCCGCAGGCCGTGGCGCGACAGCGGCTCCGCCGCGGCGCGCACGATGGCGATGGTGGTCGCCTTGGAGACGGCGTACATGGCGATGTTGGAGATGGGCATGACGCCCGCGTCGCTGGACGTGCAGAGGATGACGCCGCTGCGGCGAGGCGACATGACGCGTGCGGCGTGCTTGATGCCGACGAGCGCCGCCCGGGCGTTGATCGCCATCATGCGGTCGAAGCTGGCGAGGTCGACGGACGCCATGTCGTCCTGCGGCATGGCACCCATGACGCCGGCGTTGTTGTAGAGGATGTCGAGGTGGCCGTGCCGCTTCACGGCGAGGTCGACGGCCGCCGCGACCTGTGCCTCGTCGATGACGTCGCAGCGCGTGTACGAGGCGTCCGGGCCGAGCTCCGCCGCCGCGGAGTGGCCGAGCTCATCCTGGATATCGGCCATGATGACCTTGGCGCCATTCTCGATGAACTCCTTGGCTGTCGCTTTGCCGATGCCGTTGGCTCCACCGGTAATGACGGCCACCTTACCAGCCAACCTGTGAGTGACATCAATACATCCATATTTTATAAATAGAGATAATCACAATCACTATCCTTTTATGTACAAAAGGAATGTGTCTAAAATGTTTTACAACAGAGGTCGAAGATGTATATCATTATTCTCTCCATTTCATATTATAAATTATTTTATTTTTTTGTCAACTTTTTTATGTTTGGTTAAGTTTATAAAAAAATATAGTAATATTTTTAACTAAAAAAAGATATTAAAAAATATATATTCAATATTATATCTAATGAAACTAATTAAATATTACAGATATTGCTAAATTTTTTTATAAACTTGATCAAAACTTAAAAAAATTTAAAAAAAATCAAAACGACTTATAATATGAAACTGACACAGTACTATATATTATCTTAAAAAAATACATTATGTGTACTTTGCGAAAAGAAAAAAAGAACGCCTAAACTATTATCTTCGACAAGAGAACAAAGGAGCAAACCTCTGGGCGGAGTTGGAAGCCGTGGAGAAGCCACTGACGAAGCCTGCAGGCGAAGTTGCTGCCCCAAGAGCTCTGTTCGTCTCCCTGCCAGCCACACCAATGGACACACGCCGATCAATTCAGTCATCCTAATTAACTAGTAATTTCGAGTCTCACACACACTAACACAGTACAATTAAGCCTGATATATATATGTACCTGAGGAGGAGTTGCGCAGTTCTGAACATCCTGTTAATTAGCTCGAAATGCTTACTGGAGCTAGCAGCTGCCAGTAGCTGAATTGTTCCCTAATTTTGCAAGCTAGGCAGAGCAGAATCAATGGAGATGAAGGTATGATCTGATCAGGCCTCTGGCTCACCGCGAGCCTCCTTAAGAAGGGCCAAACCAGCGTTCTTGGTCTTGATCGCCATACATTATTCCACGGCGTGCCGGACCGCATGGTCATTCTCATTCAGCATCGTCTCCTGTCCTTCCACGAAAGATGCCGGAGCAGGTGGACTTTTGGGGCGTCAGTCCGGCTGGCACTGTGATCCAACGATCATTGACGTGGTTACCTTGTCACCGTGGCAAACCCGACGGCTCGAGTCACCGTGGCAAACCCGACGGCTCGATGTTGACATGACAGTAGAAGGATGCCAGCACTGCTGACGCCGTCCTCACCACCATGACGCCATCATATTCTTCGTTGTTTTGGTTTTTTTAGTCCAAAAAAACAAAAATAAATTAATAGATTAGTTTTTCTCTAGTCCTATAAACATTTGAGCTTTTTTTACTAGTACTATTTAGTTAGAGCTTGTTGAGTTTTTTTTGTTACATTGTTGTGTCGAGTTGCTAGTCTTAGCGTTCTGTCGTTTTGAGTTTTGAGTTTTTGCCGCCATCATCACTATTACCGCCCTTACCACCATCGCTGTCACTCACCAAATCTCTTTTCGTTTGTGCAAGACATGTTTCTTCCTTGCAATCCAATTGTCTTTGAATCTGCCGTCAAAACACCCATAACTTGAATGTTATTCCATAAAACAGTCATATCTTTTTCATACTGATCCGAAATCAGACATATAATATATTCACGGACATCTACAGAAAAAGTTACATCCGTTGCTCCCTAGCTTTGATGGGTTCAGCGAAATCAAAATCACGAAATTTCGCTTGCAAGATTGTGTTTTCGAGGCGAGAAGCTTCGAGACCCATTTCGATAGAACTTTGAAAAATTCTACGGGCCACATATTTTGTCTGTTCGAGCTTAAATTTTCTGTGGTTGATTCCTACGTGCTTCTATATAAAATAAAAATAAAAAAGTTGCACCTCTCTTCTCTACACTAGAGAGAAAAAAGAGGAAGATTGGGGAGGACGGCGCCAACATTGCTGGCGCCCTCCTTTGGTCACATCAGCGTTGGGTGTGTCACGGTGACAGGGGGACGGCGCCGTCCCATTAAATCACGCCAGTTACTCTGGCGTCCCAAAAAGAACCATTTCTGAGATAAATTTTTTCAGAGGTCTATTTATAAAATAAGTTTTTGTAAAGGACCAAATTGTAAAAAAAATCCACGCCAGAGCAGTCACAACATCTTCTTCTTCTTTTCTTCTTCTTCTCTTGTTCATGTTCTTCTTCGTGATCTGGCTGAAATAAGGCTGACTCGATCGATGACAGAACTGCAACATAATATTTAACATAGTGATTCAAAAGTTGTACACCATGTTGCCATCATGTTTTATAAAGTTTTATCCTCCATATCTAGCCATGTCTCATGTAAATTTTCGCAGCAACATGTGAGATCATCACAAAGTTTAGGGGCAAAGACAAAAAATACCAACTTAACAATTTTCAGAAATTGTATAGTAGTTTTATAGGATTTAAATGAGATTATGCCACTGCCGATGTCTGTATTGTTCTTGTCGACAGACCCGTGACATGTAAATAGCTTAATGTTAAATTAATGTTAAATTGTACTATCTCGATTTTTAAATTTTAAATATATAACATTCAAGGCAAGACAATTAGTTTATTTTCTAAACTAACTCACTTGTCTTAAACATCGTATATTTATTTAAAATCGGAGGTAGTAAGTGAATTTCCTGCATTTTGCCATCAGCCAGTCATAGTAACAGCCGGTTGGTTGGGTTGATGCACTGCGAGCCCCCTTCAGGAAGGCCAGTCAGCCACCGTCAGCACGTGCCTCTCTTTTTCGTTCTTGCCCTACGTACATATATGTTTGGCAATTCAGGCCGTGCTTCTGGCAAAACTTGAATTTCAAACAGCTTGAACGAATCTGGTCCTAAATGTTAAATTAGTATTTATGATAAAAAAAAGAGTCTATGTTTTACTTCCTTCGTTTTATAATATGAATCGATTTGATTTCTTCACTAGTTAAACTCTTTTACTTTTTGATCAAGTTTATAGAAATATATATAGCAATATTTTTAATACAAACTAAACATATTATAAAAATATATTCAATGTTATATTTAATTAAACTAATTTGGTCTTATAAACGTTGTTAATTTTTTTATAAATTTGATCAAATCTAAAAAATTTGATTAAAAAAAAGTTAAAATGATTTATAATACTATACGGTTGTGAAATTCTACTACTGTGAGGGAGATGGTAGACCAGCGACATGCTCAATTCGTGTGTTGAATTCGTGTCAATTGAACACACGAAATGGAGGATTTATGAAGCAGTCATTCAGTCAATTAATTTGACCACCGGTTGCGCCGATGCCAACGTTGTCGGAGATGATTCTGTGGTTTTGCTAAAAAAATATGGTGTTACATTTTTAAGCTTGATTTCAGTCGCTTTTAGCCTATGTGATTGTCATTTTTTTATGTAAAGTATGTTTCTATCTATGTACTTTCCCAAGTATTGAAATTTACAGTTTTAAGTTTTAAAATTTATAATATAATTACAATGTTGATTTGTAGTGTAAAAGGATGACTTCTTATATAGAAAATATATGGCGTTATAAATATAACCACATCCATCATTTTTTAACTATGTTGTCCGAGATGATGTTAATGGGCCATGGCGCGCAAATATCGAAGTTGACGGGTCACCGAACCAATATGAATGGAAAAATATTAAATAATTAAGCCTATTAAATGAAAATTTAATACATTTTTAATAAATTGTGTTTAGTCTTTACTGATTTTTTCAATAATCGTGGTTATCAACAAAATCACCAGAAGTAATAGTTGGTAACCAAAAAGTTTTCAAAATCTGACTACAAGTACCAGAAGAGGTGCTTCTTTCCAAAAAAAAGAAAAAAGAAAAAAGACAGAAGAGGCGCCCTCATGAATGAGCAACCCTACCTGCTAGTGGCCCCCAACATTTGAATCTAGATCATCTAACAACCCTACCTGCCAGTGGCCCCCAACATTTGAATCTAGATCATCTAACATAAAGTTAGAGAAACCCATAGTCGTTAACATGTGGGCCGATAGACGATGGGTCACAATGATCATATGTTACAGGAACAGTTAGTTTAACAGTGAAATGATGTTAACTATTCTTCCAACCAATATACCGTTGCAAACCCAGGCTGATCGTCCGTTAAATATATGATCCGAATTTAGGCCTACAATATATTCGAATTAGTTTTTAGTAGGATTACATATCGTTTTCTATTAGGACTATTTACTTTTATCTCCTATACATACTCTTGTAAGCCGTACGGAAAGGGAGACGTTCCCATTGTTATTTCGTCACGTTTGTAATCAATTCCTCAATAGTGATTATTGTCGATCGGTGCCGATGGTTTTTTCCCGCAAAGGTTTTTCACGTAAAATTCGTGTCTCTGTTGTGCATCTATTTTCTTAACAAATGGTATCGGAGCATTGGAGATCGATCCATGGTTCTCGGTCGCCGGCGTGTTTCTTCCGGCGAAGATTGATCTAATCAGTGGCGCGTGGAAGAGCAGCAGCAGCGCAGCCATCAATTGCGAGAGAAAAAGCAAGCAAAAAGCAGCAGCAAAGAAACCAACTGACTCGCACGGTTTTTCACACACAAAACAAAATTTTTCACTGAGAGCTGGGTCAAGGCTTTGGTGATTTTTTTTTCTCGGCGAAAATTGCTAAACGCACCCAAGCTTGTGTACCAGGAAGATTTCAGATCTACGCTTTGTGCACTCAAAAAGTGTACCTAGAGGTTCATATTTTGTTAGGTTTTCTCTAATTTCTTACCAGCAAATTCAGAATTAATTCCCATGATGAGTTTAAAGTATGATATACCACTCCTGAACCGAGACACAAGATTCTCACTATGGCAAGTGAAGATGCGAGCCGTTCTTGCACAGCAAGACCTCGATGATGCGCTATCTGGATTTGACAAGAGGATTCAGGATTGGTCCAACGATGACAAGAAAAGGGATCGTAAGGCTATGACATATATTCATCTTCATCTATCTAACAATATTTTGCAGGAGGTGCTTAAGTAGAAGACAACCGCTAAGCTGTGGTTGAAGCTGGAACAGATTTGCATGACAAAGGATCTGACCAGTAAGATGCACCTGAAGCAAAAATTATTTTTGCACAAGTTGCAAGATGACGAATCTGTGATGGACCATCTCTTCACTTTCAAGGAAATTGTTAGCGACCTTGAGTCTATGGAGGTAAAGTATGATGAAGAGAATTTAGGCCTTATTCTATTGTGTTCGTTGCCTAACTCATATGCAAATTTCAGAGATACTATTCTTTATAGTTGTGATACTTTAACTTTGAAAGAAGTTTATGAAGCTTTGCATGCCAAAGAAAAGATGAAGAAGATGGTACCCTCTAAAAGTTCAAGTCACAAGCAGAAGGCTTAGCAGTTCGGGGCAGGCAACATGAGAAGAATACAAAGAATCAATCAAGAGATAAAAGTTCAAGTAGCTGCCGTGGAAGATCAAAGTCCAAAGGCAGATATAAGTCATGCAAATACTGCAAGAGAGACGGACATGATATCTCTGAGTGTTGGAAGCTACAGAACAAAGATAAGAGAATCGAAAGTTATAGACCGAAAAGTAATAAAGAAGAGGAAGGCAAAGCCGCAGTTGTTACTGATGATAAGTTTGGTACAGAATTGCTTGTTGCTTATGCTTGTTGTGCACAAACTAGTGACCAGTGGATTTTTGATACTACATGCACCTATCACATGTGCCCAAACAGGGATTGGTTTGCCACCTCTGATTCTGTGCAAGGTGTTACTGTTTTGATGGGTGATAATACGCCATGCAAGGTTGCAGGTATTGAAACAATTCAGATCAAGATGTTTGATGGCTGTGTCAGAACATTGTCAGATGTGCGGCATATTC
The DNA here is from genome assembly GCA_008326285.1 of Oryza officinalis. NCBI lineage: Eukaryota > Viridiplantae > Streptophyta > Magnoliopsida > Poales > Poaceae > Oryza > Oryza officinalis. Next base: position 53,054,816 of record BDMV01000007.1, on the reverse strand, counting down.
CAAATTTGAAGAGAAGTCTCATCTCCTTAAGTATTTTTGATCGCAAAGGGTACAAATATTCCGGTGGAGACGGAAATTTGAAGGTAACCAAGGGCTCTCTTGTTGTGATGAAAGCTGACATTAAAACTGCCGACCTGTACCATCTGCGAGGTACAACTATATTAGGTAATGTTGCTGCAGTTTCAGATTCATTATCTAATTCCGATGCTACTAATCTTTGGCATATGCGTCTTGGGCAAATGAGTAAAATTGGTTTGGCAGAATTGAGCAAGCGAGGATTGCTAGATGGACAAGGCATCGGGAAGCACAAATTTTGTGAGCATTGCATCTTTGGCAAGCATAAAAGAGTGAAGTTCAACACATCTACACATACTACAGAAGGTATTCTTGATTATGTGCATTTTGATTTATGGGGGCCTGCTCGTAAGACATCCTTTGGAGGTGTTCATTATATGATGACTATCGTTGATGATTTTTCGTGAAAAGTTTGACCTTATTTCTTGAAGCACAAATATCAAGCTTTTGATGCGTTTAAAGAGTGCAAGACTATGGTTGAAAGACAAACTGAAAGGAAGGTAAAAATACTTCATACTGACAATGGGATGGAGTTCTGTTCTAAGATATTTAAATTATATTGCAAGTCTGAAGGCATTGTGCGTCATTACACCGTTTCTCATACCCCTCAAGAAAACGACGTAGCTGAGCGTATGAACAGGACAATTATATCAAAAACCCGTTGTATGTTGTCTAATGCAGGTTTGTCTAAACAGTTTTGGGCGAAAGCCGTTTCCACTGCTTGTTATATTACTAATCGATCACCCAGTTATGCCATTGATAAGAAGACTCCAATTAAGGTATGGTCTGGTTCCCAGCAAATTATTCATACTTAAGAGTATTTGGTTGTACTGCTTATGCTCATGTTGATAATGGTAAATTAGAGCCGAGAGCTATAGGTGCATTTTTCTTGGTTATCCATCTGGTGTGAAAGGCTATAAGTTATGGTGTCCTGAAACTAGAAATTTTGTGATTAGTAGAAACGTTATCTTCCATGAATCAGTTATGTTACATGACAAATGTCACACCCTGGAGTTCCCCCTTCTAGCTTTAAATTCATTAAATAAATCGCTTAAAAGAATTTGTTTAATTAACCTAGAGCAAAACACCAATTGAAAAATGCATTTAATTAAGTGGAAATGGCATGGTGGAATTTTTCGTAAGTTCCCCATGTTAAAATACATTAACAGGATTTTTAGTGAAATTTTCAAAGCCCAAAAATAATTTTACCCAATTAAAAACCCTCTCCGCAATAATTAAATCCCTGGAAAATCTGTTTTTCTTTTTCTTTTTCTTTTTTCCTTATCTTCGGGCCATCGGCCCACCTCTCCCGGCCGCGCCCGCGCGCGCCTTCCCTTCCCCGGGCCGGCCCAAGGCCGCGCTGCGCGCGCCTTCCCTCCTCCCCCCGGCTGGCACAAGGCCGTGGCCTGTGCCGCCGAAGTCCGCCTCGCCTCCCTCTCCCTCCCAGGCCACCGATAGGTGGGGCCATCTGTCGGGCCTTCCCCTTCCCCAGCCGGCCACTCGCGCCCCCGCAACCGCCGCCACCCACCTCCCCGCGTAGCCCGCGCCACCTGCACCCACTTCCCCCACTCCGCGCTGTCCGTGCCGCACCGTGGAGCGCGGGATTCGCAACCGAATCCCGGCTCTCTCTCCTCCCCACTCCCCAACTCCAGCAAGAAATCCGGATGGCACCGGCCACCCCTAGCTCCCTAGCCCCCTATAAAAACTCTCCCCGCTCTTCCCTCTCTCTTTTTCCCCATTCGTCGTTCACTCCCGTGCTCTCTAGCGCCGCCGGCCGTAGTCGCACCGCCGCGCCGGCCGTCGACCGCGCCGTCCCGCGGCGACCGCCGCCCGAGCCGCCCCGTGCCGCGTGGCTGCCGCGTCGGCGCCACGTGGTACGTGCTCGCCCGCTGGTCCCGTGGACTCGGTCCACTGTGGACCGGGGCTCCGTGCCACCGACAGGTGGGGCCCACCTGTCGGCGTCGTCGCCCTTTCCTTCGCTGACGTCAGCCCTGGGGATTAGTGCGCAATAATTGAAATAAGGACTTTTCTGTTTATAGTAAAAACACAGTTAATCTTCTAAAATTCATAACTAATTCATCCGTACTCCATTTGAGTCCATTCAAGTTACAGAAAATTCATAAAAGTGTCGAGAATCCATTAAAATGGTTTTGTTTCCTGTTTCAGTAGGCTTATAACTTGTTTGCTTGTGTGTTTTGTTTTTCATTTAGATTTCGGTAGTTCCGACGCTCCCGTGTACTTTGAGGTTGTTGCAGAGGTTGATCCAGTGCAAGAGCAAGGCAAGTCATGCTTATTCACTTGAACATATTGTACCTAAATTGCGAATGTCTTATTTTTCTCTAAATATTGCATTGTTTTATAATGTTATTTATGGGCTTAATTATCCATTGTACTCAGCCTTATGTTCCAAATATATTGTTCCTTTGGTAGCTTGGGAAATAATTTGAGTAGTTGCTAGGTTAGAACATGCTTAACCCTGCTTGGATCAAGTAGCACACCAAAAGGGGTCTTTTCACCTAATTACCTAGCATAGTGTTAACAACAGATTTTCGTAATCGACCCGGAGAGGAAAGAAGAAACTGAAGCAGAGAGGAAGGATTAAGTTGGAGTCGGACCAAGCATCGTATCGGACTCGGTGAACATATCAGACTAGGAGAAGCGCTAGTAGGAAGAGTGTATCGGCCGATACGAATTCAATATGGTCGATTGGCCGATAGAGGCTGGAAGTTGACAGAGTCAGTATGGGCTTGGTTTGGGCTCGAGATAAGCTTCAAGGAAGTTGCCAAATAGAGATAAAGGTCGGTTTTAGGCAGTTGTATCTTGTAAATCAAGTAGGTTTAGATCTGATCTGTGGCAAGAATTTGCCGCAAAGACTTGTTTGTTAGTTAGAGATAAGATCGTGTCCTACAAGGACCCTGTAGTAATCTCGGGTATAAATATCCCGGTAATTTGTACATAGAAACGCTCTCACAACCGAATACAACAACCAGTTTGTTTCAATTTACTTCCGGCGCATCGCCAACCCTCGCAAGAGGTCAACTCCGACGAGTTCTTGCTTCCCCGGAGCAGAGGTAAGAACTCGTGCCCGACGATCTACATCGTTGGGGCTAGCGTGTCGCTTTAGACACGTTAAACCTCGATGATGTGATCGTCGTTTATCATGTTTTGGATGATTTTGACAAGTGTTTTAATTACGCCTCGTCAGCGATCTACTCGTTTTAGGGTTTGTTGCTGACGACGGTTTAATTATTATATTTGGCTAGATCATTCAATGCATCTACCATCCCCAAAAGCAATCGGCGACTTGATTCTCTTTGTGTTAAGTCTCAATTCACACTTTGAGTTGTTATCGACCTTAGTCCTGTCTTGAGATCTAACTCAAAGCCTGTTTTCGGTTGTAATTAAGGATAGCACTGGAGTTTCAGCCAGTCTTGCCTGATATGCATGATTTTCGTAAGGTTTTTATGTATATCTGCCATCTACATGAACGGATCGATGAATATAGATATAACTGTTATAGATTACTCTTTAGGGTTTATCTGTGGGCGACATATTTATATTGGTTGATTGGTTCATATAGATTTGCACTAGAGTATTAGCTAGTGTAGTTATCTTTGTTATCCCTTATCGGCCGATGCCATTAATCGATGTTAATATGTTGATGAAGGCCGATAAGATCAGATCCATGCTTTAGTATTATTTTATCACAAGTAAGCCGATATAGCTTTGCCCTATCGGCTGGGCCACGACAATGCGACATCGGCCTATCGGCCGATCGGCCATTGTTTTCTAACGCGGTTTGCTTGTTTATCTTGTTGATTGCAGATCAAATCAACTGGCACGCTCTACACACGACTAGGCAAGCCTTTGGACCTGCACTGGAGTAAAGCAAACTTCCCAGGCCGTCGTGGAAACGTGGAACCCGCTTTCTTGTTGGGCGGGTCGAAATTCTACGCCAACACGCTTTTGGCACGCCCAGTGGGACCATCAGGAACACAAGCTTTTCAACGACAACAAGATCACCGCACCATGTCTAAGCAGGGTGAGATCTCTAAGGAGAATGTCGTCGCTGTGACCGCCGACCAACTCAACGAGGAGCAAACAGCTGAAATGGACAAGCTGGTCGAGCAGTTTCGGAATATGTACTTACAGACATACTCCAGGACTCGGCAAGGCATTCTCATTCAGAAGACCAAGATGGTGATGCCGAATCCCGGAGACGGAGCAAGCACGTCGGCGGCAGCCCACGCCGTCAAAACTGAAGAGAGCGCCGCGCCGACGTTGCAAGATCGCATTGACTCCACAGTCCACTCTGCGCTAGTCAACCAGTCGGGGATTCTGGTGAATACATTGACCAATACGGTCAAATCAATTCAGGATGGTTCGATTCACCAGTATAAACCTCAAGGGCCGATTTTCTTGCCCGAAAACAAATTCCCAACTTATCGGACCTTGAGGACCGATTTGAGTTCAACCCCTCAGCCGATGGCGCCGATCCCGCCTCCATCGACTCAGCCGGTGCCAACCATGCCACTGGTCCTGGCCAAGCAAGTGGGAGGAAGTCCCCAGCACATCACTGAGGAGCAATTTGCACAGTGGACGAAGGGGAAACAACCGGTGGTCGAGCCGATGCAGCAGATTCCAGTAAACCCGCCATTGGCCGGACAACCTCAAGCCCCCTTGTTCAATAACCCTCCACCACAGACTGCTTACAACGTGCCGCAAGGCTATCAGCAGTATACCGCGGGGCAATACGATGCACAGAACCTAAATCATCACTTCCAACCGTACTCCCCCAAGCAATATCGGGCAGAGGGCTTGCAGCAATCCTACCACCAGGACTTCCCACATCAGCCCGCAGGATATTGGGCCGATATAATAGCCGACGTAATGCGAGATCAATTCGGCTTAAAGCTCAAGGAGAACTCTACAGTGTATCGGCACCCATACCCCGAGGAGTTTGACAGAGTGCCACTGCCAAGCCGATACAAGATCCCGGACTTCTCCAAGCTTTTAGGGCAGGACAACGTCTCGACATACGAGCACGTGAGCCGATTCCTAGCACAGTGTGGGGAGGCATCGGCCATAGAGGCGTTGAGGGTGAGGTTTTTCCTCTGTCTTTGTCAGGGTCAGCATTTACATGGTTCTCTTCTTTACCCTGCAATTCCATCAGAGGATGGATAGATCTAAAGAAGCAGTTTCACAGATATTTCTACAGTGGTGTACAAGAGATGAAGCTGTCTGATCTCACTGCCATCAGGCAACATGTTGATGAATCGGTCCCAGAGTACATTCAAAGATTCAGGGACATAAGGAACAGGTGTTACAGCCTCAGCTTGACCGATCCTCAACTGGCCGATCTGGCGTTCCAAGGATTATTAGGGCCAATACGAGAGAGATTCTCTTCTCAGGAATTTGATAGCCTAGCTCAGCTAGCACAACGAATATCGGCTCACGAGCAATGATTCCAGGAGGCGAAGAAGTTCGCGAAGAAAATTAATACAATTTATCAGTACGCCTCCGACGAAGATGATGAAGAAGATGCCGATGTCGATCTGGCCGAGTGGGCCCGAATGAAGAAGTCGACAACATGCCAATGGGCCAAAAAGGGCGATAAGGAGGACAAATACGACTTCGACATCAATAAGGCCGACAAAATATTTGACTTACTCCTGCAAGAAAAGCAGATCCAGCTGCCAGTAGGTCATATACTTTCATCGGCCGAAGAAATCAAGAAGAGGAGATATTGCAGGTGGCACAACACCTATTCCCATCATACTAATGAATGCAAGATCTTCCGACAACAGATCCAATCGGCCATCAAGCAAGGCAGGATTAAGATCGACGATGCCAAGCGGCCGATGAAAATAGAAGGGCACCCGTTCCCAGTCAACATGGTGCGGGCGGACAGGGCCGACGGCGGTGGCCATCGGACCGACAAGCGACCTTATCAGACCTCGGAGGGCCTGATCAGAAAATACCAGCGGCGGCAGGAAGAACAAGCACAAGACTACGCCGATCAAGATAACTCCTATGACCCGCATTGGGAGTGCGAGTTCTTCCGGTTCTGCTGGAACGAAGGGATGAGGTTGCCATCCATCCAAGAGTGCCCTGCGTGCAATGACGTAGAAGACCCCCATCAGGGCGGCTCGAGCAGGCAAGTGCATCGGCCAAGCAAGCAGAGAAAATCTGTGCACGAGAGGCTAGGGCCGATGCACCACGATCGTCAGGACAAGGCAGACGAGCAAGTCCAGAACCCCCAATGGTGCCCAAGCGACGTGTTTAGCAAGACATAAAAACGGAGGGTTCAGAGGCTAAGGAGGAAGGAGCAAATCCAAGAGCAGCAAGCGATAATAGCCCATCGGCCGGCCAAGACCAGGAAGGAATGGAGAATAAAATCGGCAGTGATCAAGGCCGATGAGGGCACCTCCAAGACAGCTCGAGCTCCTGCGTCCGCCAAAGGTAAAGGTGTAGCATCGGCTTCTGTTAATATGGTTTTCATATTGCCAGCAGAATACAGCGTGCAGACAGCCGATGAAGCAATAGCCGATGATGAGCAGTCCTCGGCTCGACTACAATTGTCACCAGACCAGGCCATATTCGACAAGCCAGCCGACGCCAGCTACAGGCACCTCAGGCCGTTATACATCAAGGGATTCGTCAATGGGCGGCCGATGATGAAGATGCTGGTCGATGGCGGCGCGACAGTGAACTTAATGCCGTATACAACCTTCCGGAAGCTGGGAAAAGTACCGGAAGACCTCATCAAGACCAACATGGTACTGAAAGATTTTGGTGGCAACGCATCTGAGGCGAAAGGGGTGCTAAACGTGGAGCTCACCGTGGGAAACAAGACAATATCCACCACCTTCTTCGTCTTCGATGGAAAGGGTTCCTACAGCCTGTTGTTGGGACGGGATTGGATCCACGCAAACTGTTGCGTCCCTTCAACAATGCACCAATGCCTTATACAATGGCAAGGGGACCAGGTCGAGATCGTGCAGGCCGATCGGTCAGTACACGTGGCCAATTACCGATCTCGTAGTTTGGGAGATGGAGGGAATCGACTGCTCATCCAGACGAGTTTGGGATGCCGATTTCCTCAAAGTGACTGATTGTGATATCGAGGCAATTGAAGATCAAGACAAGCAGTTGCTTTAACCAAGATGTCCCATCCGCTGCCCAAGATGAGCAAGCTAGTCCCTACACAGATGATGCAGTGATTGAGTTAGATGGGAAATTGGGACAAGGCTTTACGTCGGCCGATCAGCTCGAAGAGATTGACATAGGAATAGGTGATAGGCCTAGGCCGACGTATGTAAGTGCTAGCCTGCTAAGAGAATATAAACATAATTTGATAAATCTTTTGAGAGAATTCATGGACTGTTTTGCATGGGAGTATCATGAGATGTCAGGATTAAGCCGATCGATCGTAGAACATCGGTTACCTATCAAACCAGGCTATCAGCCATTCAAGCAAGCTCCTAGGAGATTTAAGGCCGATATGCATGAAGCTATTAAGGCAGAGATCACAAGAATTTACGATGCCAACTTTATAAGACCCTGCCGATATACGGAGTGGGTCTCCAACATAGTTCCAGTGTTGAAGAAAAACGGCAAGCTTAGGATGTGTATCGATTTCAGAGACTTGAATAAAGCAACGCCAAAAGATGAGTACCCTATGCCGTTGGCCGATCTGCTGGTAGATGCCGCGTCTGGACATAAAATTATCAGTTTCATGGATGGGAACGCAGACTACAACCAGATTTTCATGGCCGAAGAAGATATTCACAAAACAGCCTTTAGGTATCCGGGGGCAATCGGCCTATACGAGTGGGTTGTCATGACCTTCGGTTTAAAAAACGCTGGAGCTACTTATTAGAGAGCTATGAATTACATTTTTCATGATCTTATCGGCTCGCTGATTGAGGTCTATATCGATGACGTCATCGTGAAGTCCAAAGAGTACAATATGCACTTGGCCGATTTACGCAAGGTACTAGAAAGAGCAAGGAAATATAGTTTAAAGATGAATCCTAACAAGTGTGCCTTTGGCGTATCGGCCGGTCAGTTTCTAGGTTTCTTGGTCCATGAAAGAGGAAATGAGATTACACAGAAGAAAATTGATGCCATTAAAAATATCAAGCCTCCAACAAACAAGACCAAGTTACAATCTCTGCTCGGAAAGATCAACTTTCTCCGGCGCTTTATATCAAACCTATCAGGCAGGATAGAGCCATTCACTCCATTGTTGAAGATAAAGGACGATCAGGAGTTTGTATGGGGTGATAAGCAACAAAAAGCGTTGGACGATATCAAGGAGTATCTAACTTCCCCTCCGGTTCTAATCCCTCCACAGAAAGGGGTTCCATTCAGGCTGTACCTATCGGCCGATGAGAAATCCATCGGCTCAGTCTTGGTCCAAGATATTGATGGCAAGGAAAGAGCTATTTTTTATCTCAGTAGGAGGTTGTTAGACGCCGAGACAAGGTACACGCCGGTGGAGAAATTATGTCTATGCTTATATTTTTCATGTACCAAGTTGAGGCATTATTTACTTTCCAATGAATGCATTGTGGTCAGTAAGGCCGATGTGATGAAATATATGCTATCAGCCCCTGTTTTAAAAGGACGAATTGGGAAGTGAATTTTTGCTTTAACAAAGTTTGACCTCAGATATGAATCGGCCAAAGCAATGAAAGGACAAGCCCTGGCCGATTTCATTGTTCAACACAGGGATGATTCAGTTGCATATGCAGATATTGTGCCATGGACGCTGTATTTTGATGGATCTGTTTGCAGACATGGATGCGGTATCGGCCTGGTCATCATATCCCCTCGGGGGGCAAGCTTTGAGTTTGCTTTCACCATCAAGCCTTATTATACTAACAATCAAGCAGAGTATGAAGCGGTGCTTAAAGGTTTGCGGTTATTACAGGAGGTCGAGGCCGATTCCGTAGAAATCATTGGTGATTCACAGCTGGTCATTAATCAACTTTCTGGCGAGTATGAATGCAAGAACGATATTCTCAGGGTATATAATGAGGAATGCAAGGAGTTGCTACAAGTTTTCAAGATTGTGACGATGAGGCATATACCCAGGAAGCAGAATTTCGAGGCCAATGATCTAGCTCAGGGGGCATCGGGATACAGGCCGATGGCTAAGGACATTCAGGTTCAAATCGCTACCGTGGATGCCGACAACTGGAGATTTGCTATCATTGATTATTTGAAAAATCCTTCCCAGTCGGCGTCGCGGAAGATGAAATACAAAGTGTTGCAGTATGTCCTGTTAGACCATGACTTATACCATCGAACGATTGATGGTGTCTTGCTCAAGTGCCTAGGTCCCGAGGAGGCCAAAGTTGTGATGAGCGAGGTACATGAGGGAATTTGTGGAACCCATCAATCGGCCCATAAAATGAGATGGCTTTTGAAGCGCGTCGGATATTTTTGGCCGACAATGCTTGAGGATTGTTTCAAGTACTATAAAGGATGTCAAGATTGCCAAAAGTTTGGAGCAATTCAGAGAGCACCGGCATCGGCTATGCAGCCAATCATAAAGCCGTGGCCGTTTCGAGGGTGGGGTATAGACATGATCGGACAGAACAATCCACCATCAAGTAAAGGACACAAGTATATCCTGGTGGCTACAGATTATTTCACCAAGTGGGTAGAGGCCATTCCTCTCAAGAAAGTTGATTCCAAGAATGCGATTCAGTTTGTCAAGGAGCATATCATATATCGGTTTGGATTACCACAGACACTGACCATCGATCAAGGATCAATCTTCGTGTCCGATGAGTTCGTCCAGTTTGCCGACAGCATGGGCATTAAATTGTTGAATTCTTCCCCGTATTATGCACAAGCTAATGGCCAGGCAGAAGCTTCTAATAAGACTTTAATCAAGTTAATCAAGAGAAAAATCGACGAACAGCCGGAGCAATGGCACACGACGCTGGTCGATTCCCTTTGGGCGTATCGGATGGCCTGTCATGGTGCGAATCAAGTGCCTCCATATCAGTTGGTTTATGAACATAAAGCTGTGCTGCCATGGGAAACCAACATCGGCTCAAGAAGGATTGCTTTGCAAGACGACTTGACAGCCGATGAATACCACAATCTTATAGTCGATGAGTTAGATGATTTGGCACACGTCCGGTTGCGGGCCTTGGAGAAAATCGAACGAGACAAAGATAGAGTGGCTCGTCATTATAACAAAAAAGTTGTTGCCAAGTCATTTGAAGAAGGGGATCTGGTTTGAAAGTTGATATTGTCGATTGGCTCAGGAGATAATAAATTCGGCAAGTGGTCACCTAATTGGGAAGGTCCTTTTCAAATTCATCGATGTGTTCCCCACAATGCTTATTTGCTCAAGGGGCTAGATGGTGAAATTTATGGACGAGCTCTTAATGGCAAGTACTTAAAGAAATATTATCCTAGCGTCTGGATCGATTCATGATCGGCCCGCCAGCCGATTTATGATAATAGCCGATGTGGTATACATCGTCTTTAGATGGCCGATATACATTTAATGACATTTTCATTTAAGTGATGCCATGGTACTATTTAAACTAAAACATGATAAATGATGAGCCATGGGTGTATGGTTTTGCTAGTCGCACCCATGGCAATTAAGGACCGGTTCGCGGGAAACCCTGGAATAATTACCGTACTTTCACAAGCCAACATGAGCAACGGCTGGGCTTGTAGTGTGGCTTTTCCTAGCCGACGCATCCAGGCAAGGGTGGGCGTGATGGAATTGGGTCAGCGGGGGTTTACTAGTTGATCGGTTTTCGGATTCACCCAGGCACGAGAGGGGGCTGCCTGCCTTGGTTTAAAGGTGGGGGCGAAACCTGTGGTGTGGTGCGCTTGGTTAGGGAGGGTCGTGCGAAGGGTCCTGTCACAGTCCCTTTCCGGTGTACCGTGGTGGTATGCCGGCGCATGGTAACGTGTCGTGGGGCTGTGTCTTGTGGGTACAGTTGTACACCTCTGATCAGAGTAAAACTATTCGAATTGCCGTGCCCGCGGTTATAGGCGATCAACCAGATTCACCATGATTAGTCATACTTTTAACAACCTGACTTAATGAAACTGGTGTAGTCCAGGTAGTGGGTTGGGCCTGTCGCAACGTGGTGTAGCGTTAGGCTGTGATGGTTTAATTTTGCTTAAATAACTCAACTGCTTTAACGCATTCAACTACTGTATTTAAATGCGTATTTCATGCAAACAAACCCCTCTAGCCTCCTTTGCTTTTACTTGCATCATTTTTCCCTTTCCGGTATGACTTGTTGAGTACAGTGGATAGTACTCAGTCTTGCTCTATTTCTCCCCACACCAGAGTCGGAGTTCTTTTCCGATGGAGGCTATTCGGAGGAGTAGGCTTGTGGCTGCCGTCAAGGATGCCCGTGGAATGGTACTGCCACGCTGCGAGCGTCTAGTTATCTAGAATAGCTTGTTTATCTCTTTCCACTGCATTTTTGTAAAATACTTTTATGGTGTTTGTAAGACGTGGATCTGTATGTCAACTTTGTCGTTTGTTTACCCTGGTCGGTCCTGGACAGGGGTTGAATGCACACTCTGCTTGAAATTCAGGTTAGCGAATCTCTGGACGTGACAACAAACCTTCTAGTAATGTTCCTGTTGAGAGTCATCAGAAAGCAAGTGTGCAGGTGGCACACTTGATCAGTTCAGGGCATGTACCAAAAAAAAGAAGATGTTGCTATTAACCAAGATGCACCTGTTAGTGAAGAGTCAGATTCTTCTATTGTTGAGTAGTTGCCAAAACATTCTATTACAAAAGATAAACCCAAAAGAAATATTAAACCCCCTCAAAGATATATTGAAGAAGCGAATATAGTTGCTTATGCTTTGAGTGTGACAGAGAAAATTGAAGGTAATGTAGAACCTTCTTCATATTCTGAGGCTATTGTTTCTGATGATTGTAATAGATGGATAACTGCTATGCATGATGAGATAGAGTCACTTGAAAAGAATTGTACTTGGGAATTGGTGAAATTGCCAAATGAGAAAAAACCTATCCGTTGCAAGTGGATCTTCAAAAGAAAGAAAGGTATATCTCCAACTGATGAGGCAAGGTATAAAACAAGGTTAGTTGCTAAAGGTTATAGCCAGATTTCAGACAAATCAGAGATAACAAAGTTGAAGGCACAATTGAGTAGTGAGTTTGAGATGAAGGATTTGAGTGCAGCAAAGAAAATTCTCGGTATGGAAATTACTAGAGAAAGATAGTCTGGTAAGTTATATCTTAGTCAGAAAGGTTATATTGAAAAAGTTCTTCGTCGTTTCAATATACATGATGTAAAACCAGTGAGTACTCCTTTAGCTGCACATTTCAGATTATCTTCAGATTTATGTCCACAGTCATATTATGATGTTAAGTACATGTCTAGAGTTTCATATTAAGTGCAGTTGGTTCACTTATGTATGTCATGGTATGTTCTCGTCCTGACTTATCATATGTTTTGAGTGTTGTCAGTAGATACATGGCTAATCCTGGCAATGAGCATTGGAAAGCAGTTCATTGGATTTTCAGATACCTACGTGGTACTTCTAGTGCTTGTTTGCAGTTTGGGAGATCTAGAGATGGACTTGTTGGTTATGTGGATTCAGATTTCACTGGAGATTTGGATAGGAGAAGATCGCTTACAAGTTATGTTTTCACTATTGGAAGCTATGCTATTAGTTGGAAGGCAAGTTTGCAAGCAACTGTTGCCTTATCTACTACTGAAGCGGAGTATATGCTATTTCTGAAACTTGTAAAGAAGCTATTTGGCTTAGAGGTTTGTACACTTAGCTTTGTGGAGTTACGTCTTGCATTAATATATTTTGTGATAGTCAAAGTGTAATATGTCATACAAAGGATCAGATATTCCATAAGATAACAAAGCACATTGATGTGAGATATCATTTTATTCGAGGTGTGATTGCTGAAGGTGATGTCAAGGTATGCAAGATAATTACTCATGATAACCCAGCTTGTCGGTGACATAGGACCGGGGGTATCGAGACCAAAGGGAAGGGTGGCCACAGGGATCCACGTGGACCGTTCCCCCGGAGGGGTCGGGCCCGAGAGTGACGTGGCGGCTGCCCTCCCGGTTTCCCCCCGGGGTCGGGCCGCTCCCATTTCTGCCCCGAGGCCTGGGGCGCCCCGACCCCTTGTGGCTTTGGTGCCACGTGCGCAGGTTAGGTGAGCACGGCGGAGCTCACCTAACCACATTTATGGCGGTTCAGACGGGCGCACTACGCCGCATTTAATGCGGCGTGGCGCGTGCATACCCGGTCCGTGACCGGTCACGGTGAGTGACCGGTTGCAGACCGGTCAGATCGCGGGTAAGGTGGTGCCAGGATGCCTGTGCGCCGCACGCGCGCCGGGCGGCCTGCTGCACGCCACGCCCCGTCCCATCAGAATGATAAGAGCCCCCTGTCTCTCGTCTCTCAGCCGGAGTTGGTATGCCAACTCCCGGAGTTGGTATGTCAGCTCCGATCAGATGCTTTCCCAATTCCGTGTAGGCGAGACGCAGAAGTCACCCGCCATTTAATGAAGGTTGAAACGGGCGTCCCTCGGGAAGGGTCGACTGACCGAGCGAAGGCGTGCTGCGACGTCTGTCAGAGGCTGCTTCCGACGATAGGATAGCCCTAAATGTAAAAGAATGTCTTCTTTCTTAGGCAGCTCGTGGCCCATGTGGTAGCCCATTGCCATATAAAAGGAGGCCCAGGCCTAAGTAAAGGAGGAGGCGGGGAAAGGACGCTCGCAGAGAGAGACTCTCTGGACTCTGGTGGGGAACTCTCTCTGGATTCCATCACACTCTCAGATCTACCAGAACACAGGAGTAGGGTATTACGCTTCTTAGCGGCCCGAACCTGTCTAAATCGCCTGTGTCCATGCGTTTCTCTCGTTGAAATCCCACAGATTAGGGGCAAAGAATTTCACCTTGCGCCCCTGGCCGAATCGGCAAAGGGGGACCTGCGCGGTCTCCCGATGAGGAGTTTCACGCTCCGTCACAACTGATATGATGACAAAGTCAGTTCCTGTTACTAAGTTTGAGCTTTGTTCAAGCTTGGTTGATGCTATAGTATAGTCCAATAGACTATTTGGCGCGTGGTGATTTTATATACATGAGGTATTTCTTGGGGATTGATGTTTTTATGTTACAAGAGAAAATTCATCTCAAGGTAAAGATTGTTAAATATGTGATCTGAATTTAGGCCTACAATATATTCGGATTAGTTTTCTAGTAGGATTTCATATCGTTTCGCTTTTATCTCCTATATATACTCTTGTAAACCGTACGGAAAGGGAGACGTTTCCATTGTTATTCTCCTACGTTTGTAATCAATTCCTCAATAGTGATTATTATCGGTCGGTGCCCGTGATTTTTTTCTCGCAAAGATTTTTTATATAAAATTCGTGTCTCCATTATACATCTATTTTCTTTAACATCGCACAATCCGAAAACCAAAAGGCAGTGCATCGGTGTCGTGCTGGAACAAGATCATTACAAATTCTGCTTTCTTTCATCTATTCCACCGTACGATTTGACTTGTGGAGCATGAAAAACTTCTAGAGAAAAGAAAAGGAGGCATTGCACGCATCATACTATACGAGTCATACAGAGAAAGATATTGATGCACAAACCACGTGGTAGGATTTTTCTTCAAGGTGGTTGCCCGCGCTCAAACTTAATTGAACATTAATGTGGTTGAATATCCTTTCTTTTCTTTTCCATTAATTACTCTTGGAGTATGTTTGATATTTTATTCCGTTAAGACCCTTTTGAGACGAAGGATTTGCGAATGAATTTTGTAGATTCGAATCCCATAGAAAATGTTTCTAATGATTTTTGTTGGTCAACGGGCTATATCCAAAAATGGTATTTGAAAGGTATAAGAAACGTTATAACCAAAGTATATATGAGATTGAGATAAAAAAAGACGGGCGATAAAGATTTTTATATAGGTTCAGATCTCTTAACTAACTGACAGGTAATAACTCTACTTTTTTTTGGTCGAAGCCGGTGCTACCTTTATATACGAATAAAATATATATTTGAGATGATTTAATCTAATCGACGTCAATTTGACAGCATGTAACTCTCACACGTAGTCGACAATCAATGTAGTTTTTTTTTCGAATATAAACTCGGCGAGACCACTTTCGCAACCATATTTTTCATAGAAACCAAATCGAAAATGGTAGAACCAAAAATGAAAACATATCCAAAGCACCCATATTTTTTTAACAGAAATGAAATTGAAAACGATAGAGCCCGAGACGAGAACAATATAAAAATACTGAAAACTCGAGAACAGAAACATATTGCTTTCATTCGGAAACCAAGTAATACGAGTAGGAAACACCGAAGTTTAATATAGTTTTCTCGCAGTTCGTAAAATTAAAGGGACTGTCTATATGAGATTTGAAAGATTTTTGAGGCTCAAATCATGCAGATTTTTTAACCTTAGGATCAACATCTAACAGCTGAAAAGATTTGACATCAAAATATAAGTAAAAAAGAGAAAATTTCAAATATGACGCTTTGAAGGCCCAGCTTTTTTCTGAGCCCAATCACAGGCCCAAATAAAACAAGAATCGTTCAACAAGCCCATTCTAAAGCCCAATTACATATCTAACATATTAAAAAACCTAAAATTAACCAAAGCATGTCAACAAGCCAAGAGTCCCAATTCTTTTGAGCCCAATATAGTCAGATACGTACATGAGGTTCATTCTAAAGCCCAAATAAAATTTCTTAGGGCAAGATTGAAACTTTCATTTGATTATGACATGAACTAATAACTACAATAACAAGTAATTTCGTCTGAACATTAAAGAGAGTCAAATGTGAAATATCGTACAAATAGATATTTGACCTATAGTATAAACCTGATTCTGAATTGAGTTCACACATATCATTTATATTAGTAAGTCAAATTTTTGTCATCTACAAATCAAGTAGAACAATTTTCCTTGTTTGCGGGATTTGAAATTGAGTTCTAAAAGTTGTATTTTGCGGGATGCAAACAAATTCACAACATTTAATATAAGGAAAGTGGCAAGAACAATCTTCAATCAGGTATTTAATCAAATCTATAATTACTATACTTTAAAACAAAGGTATTTAATCAAATCTATAATTACTATACTTTAAAACAAAAATTATAGTACATTTCTGATAAAATTACAGAAAAAATTACTGTATTTTTTGTAGAAAGCATTTTACCTGTTCAAATGAATGTAAGTTGACTGATGTCCTCAGTACCAGGGTAGGACTTACCGGCGGTAACCGCGGTTACCACCCGTACCGCGGAGGTACGGTTACCCGTACCGCGCGGTACGGTTTAATGAAATTCGCCCGAATTCAAAAATTTTGAAAAAAAGGAAAAAAATCAAAAAAAAAATGGTGCAGGTAGTGCTTGATTTGTAGTGTTTTATGGTGAAGAAATTTCTCAAAAAAGAGTAATATTTATTCAAATTTGAGAGCAAAACGGAGAATAAATTTGAAAATTGGAAAAAGAAAAAAAAAATGGGCCGACCCGTTACTGTGCGGCCCGTCAAACATCGCGTGGTAACCGCGCGTAACCGCGCCAAACCGCCCGGTTACCGCGCCATACCGCACGGTAACCGCGGTCGATACCGCGGTTTGCCTGAATTTTTGAATTCAAATTTCGATTTATAAATTTGTCACGGTTTTGCGCAGTTACCGCGGTTACCGCCGGTAACCGCTGTACCGCCGGGTGACGGTAACCGGGCCCTCGGCGGTAAGTCCAACCCTGCTCAGTACTAGTTGAGAGAAATATCAAATGCAGCAAATACAAAAGGTCTATGCATGTTTGTGCTGAGGAAATTTGAGCATCTTTTCATTTCAAAAAACGATTAATTTTCTCATCAGATGACATGCATATATCTGATGTGTTTACTTCAAATCTACCATATCATCATTTGGCAAAAATGAAATACTTATTTGATTCAAATATATTTAGAGATTTCATCAACTAAACTAGACTTTTTAAAAAAAAAGTGAATTAGAAGTACTTGGATAGAATTGTTTTGTACTGTTCAGTACTGAATAATATTGAATATGTAACAGTACCACAAGGATGAATTGATCAAAGAATGCTTTCTTATCCGTGGATACAAGTTTGCAAGTCAAACAATCACATTCAAACACAAATACATAATTTACAGTAGATTTTTAATAGAATTACATATTAAGTACACTAAATTTAGACTTGTTGTAATTGATAAATATTTTAAATTAGAATACGTGTTTTAACATTACTAGTATAATTTGGTTCTAGATTATGTAAAATCAGTATTTTGAAGTGAACATTATAGATATCAGATCATTCATTTGAAATACTATTACCTAGGGCAAGTTTCAAATACATATTTCTTGATGTGATTAATCAAAAGTACAAAACTAAAATATCAAGTAATAGAACGCATGGTTCAACTACAGAATCTAAATTACCACATAGTGTTATAACCAGATTAAATTCAGAACTACAAACATTACTTACTTCACTTTTTATGTGTAGATGTAAGTTTAAAAGTGACACAACTTCACTTTCAAAATCAAGTACATAGTTTTACAATAGTATTTTGATAGAATTACATATTAAGTACACTATAAATTTAATATAGACTTGTTGTAATTGATAAATCTTTTAGATTAGAACATGTGTTCTTTACGATTACTAGTACAATATCTATGTTACTTTGAAGTAAATAGTACTGATATGAGATCATTTAATTCTCACATAAGAACCATTAGGCAATATTAATACCTCATATAGAAAAATCAGAATTTTTAGAACTCTCAAATTTGCAGTATAATTACAATTCAATTGATAATTTAATCTATGACTGGTGGTAGATATTACATGATTTGAAAAGTTTGAAATTATAAAGAACTTATAGTATAAATTTGAATAAATTACATAGTAAGAACACTGTAATTTTAATAGAAAAGTCATGTAAATCAATTTTATTATGCATAACTACATAAACGATTGATCCTAGCTATAACCTTCATTTAATTATGTGTAGGTTTCAAAGAAAACAAGGAGCAAGACAACCATAGTGACATGAAAAAGTAAACATTAACTAATGGTAAGAATTTCAATACATGAGTAAAACTCACTTGTTGTAATGATCTTGATACTATTGAATAGTCCCATGTCAATCTACTAAAAAGTCTGAAATGAGTTTGGAAAGATTCAAATTAATTACTGAAGATCATATAATAATAATACAAGTTAGACAAGAAGTAATTTTAATTCAGGAACTAGTTTGCAGTACAACAAAATGATATGCTGAAATCTGAAAAAAAAATATAGATGTCAAAATATAAGTCTTGTAAAATAGAAATACAACAAGAGCTACAGGTTTGGTACAATAAACAAGGATTTTTGATAACTGTTTTGTGATGAGGAGAAAAAGAACCAAGCATTTCTGAGAAATATTTCACAGAGAATCTAGTTAATGGATTTGCATAATTCAATTCACTATTCATGGATTTGCCCTGGGAAAATGAAAACAAGGAATAAAGATGCAACTCTATACATACTAACAGAAAAAAGAATGAAGAAGTAGAAAGTAATTATCTTCAATTTATGATCAGAATTTTGCAAGGAATATTTAGCTTCTGTTTGAATCTGTTTATAATTTGCTCCTTGTGTATCTTGTACAAAGCTTGATTAATGAGCATATCATTATCAAAGTCAACTTCTTCAGATCTTTTCTTCTAAAATAATAACAGAAATAACTTATTAAATGAATTACATAATTTTTATTCTATATATGAATCCACAATAACTATTATATCACCTTCAAGTTATCATCATCAGTGTCTCTAGCCTTACTAAGATTCACTTTCAATGTTTTCAAAAGTTGGTACGCAGAAATCTCACACAAGGGTTCATTTAAATGTGTTTGTGAACATAGATCCACATCCTAGATAAAAATAAATAATTAAATTGTGCAAAATTTTTATAAAAAAATGATTGCTCAAGAAGAAACTTATAGCACAATCAAGCATATTGCATAATACATCAAACTTAATTTTTAATAATCCAAAACAAATGCAAATGTTACAGTACTTGATTAAACTATAAATTCAATATAGACTTCATGAAAAGTGGAACTAGATTAAGTCAGATTCATCTCATAATTAATAGTACAACTTTAATTTATTGTTCTAACATTGATTGGTATCAAATTACTAAAGATCTACTGGGGTAACTAATTAATCAAATGAATACACTCATATAAATCAATACAGTAAGTATTCCAACAATGTTTATTGCAATTACTACATTTACAGTACATTTGTAATAAAATTACATAATTAAAAGACAGTAATATTAATATAAAAACAATGTAAATCTAAAATAAGCATTACATGAATACCAATTGCAGTACATAATTTGGCAGAACAAAAACTAGTACTCAGGGCAGAAAGAAACTTACATCACTGTCAGAGTTTCCATCAGAATCACATCCTTAGGCAAAGAATCCATCAGATTATACAATCACAACATGAAAAATAAGAAGAACAAAAATAATTATAGCCCTCTATATCAAATTAAAAAAGGACAACAAATCAAAAGACCTGTTAAACTAAACACAAATAGTTTAACTAGTAACTCAAACACAAATGAGCTAAAAATGCTCATAAATACTTTAGCTAGAGCAACATGTGCTGCTTTTCTTGATGGTAGGTGAATAATGGGCAGAAGTGCATAACAATGAGATTTGTACTAGCCAACCTGGTGTCCGTGACACTGGACTATATATGGCATGTGGTTTGATACTTAATTATGTACGTCCATCCAATCACAATTTGAGCTTAACATCTCACTTCTTGTATATAGGGTTTAACAAACTGTTTATCCACAGGAAGCTACTAATTAAGAAGCGGCCATGACACTGAATTAATCAAGCTCTGAAAGTCCGGATCGATGGTCCAACACACTAATATAAACCTAGTGAACAGTACTAATCAACATTTGTGGACTTAAAAGGGTTTGGAATTTCAGATCCATACTACTTATTATCACAGTACAACAAAATCGCGTAGAACAACTACCCACAAAAACAACTAAAATACCCTAAATATATGGAGAAAAATAGATGAACTGCTCAACAAACTCTCATGGCATACGTCATAAACCAAATCAACTGAAGGGAACAAGGGTGCTCACTGTGTCAGATCCAAAGAGAAAACCACGGGTTCACCGTCTCAGAATCGAACAAGAAGCTTAGATCGAGTACGAGAACCAACTCACAGATCCAAATCGACAACAACTATAAGCTCACAAATCAAATTCAAATACGTAGAAAATACCAAATCCACCATGTAAATCAAGGAATAATCAACCACACAAAACATTAAACAAGCAAACAACGAGAACTACACTCATCGGAGAAAGGAGGAACAAAATCGTCGGCGAATCGCCGCCACGTCGCCTCACTCTCTTGAAGACGACGAGAACAAGAGTTATCTTGTCCTGTCCCTCTCTATTGGCAACGTGTACAGGCGTGGACTTCAAAAATATCAGTGGGTCCCACATAAAACCAATGTGCAAAACAATGAAAAAGTCCAATCCAAATCCAAAGCCGACAAGCCAAACTAGCTAGCAAAGCCAATCAAATCTTGCATGAATCTTAAACAATATCAACAGATTGAAAAACGAATGATTCAGCCATCAAATTTCTATCACCAGCCATTTAGCCATTCCATATAATTAAGCGCATATATAGATTTGCAGAGTAAATGTACACCAATTTCTAAGGTATTTAATTCTATGAAATTCAAATTCGTACTAAATATTTTCATGTTGAATTAGAAAAAAATTTACATACTTCAAATTCATACACTTGAAATCAATAGTTATGTAATTAATATGTGATTTACATTACATATTAATTAAATTTATAGTTCAATAGTCATGTAATTTTCTGATTATAGTATTGTAAAAAAAGTTGCTCAGGGTACAATATAAACTAGTATATACAATCAAACTGATGAACAAAGTTGTTTGATATTTATAGGAACAAACAGTTTCAAAATCCAATTGAATAATGAGACAATGATCAAAATGTTGATTTACTAACATAAGATATTGAAAATTTCTTGGTTAATGAACAAATGGAAGCTACAAGTGGAAATAATGCAGAAGAAGGGAGCAAGTATATACCTCGGATAGATATGCAGTTCAAGTCAATTACTAAAGTTCAGGATTTCTTCAACTTTTGTGCTTACTGTGCAAGTTTCTCAGTTATCAAAGCACACACAATTATCACACTATGAGTAAGAAGAGAAATGGGGAAGTGAATAGAGTTACATTCAAGTGTAACAAATACAGTAATTCTAAAGCCAATATTACAGTTAGAAGTATTTAGTACAATTAAATTACACATTGCATCTAACTTTCCAATTTTAGAAAAGTATATGAAAGTTTTAATCATTATCTGATAAGCAATTCAAAATATACTGATATTTTTATATGACTTCTCATCGGATTCAGAAGCACAATTGTCTTCATTGAAGATAGAATCAGATTTTAACTACGTATTATGTTCTGAAATGTCCAACTTTGCACGTTTCTATTTCGCCATCTATTATAAATAAAAATAGCAAGTTGATTTTTAGAATGAAAAATATTTAAGTAGATAAAAGTACTCAAAATTCCTGTACGAAACAAAAAGTTGCATCATAAATCAAGCTGTATTTAACAAAACATATGACTAATTATAGACAATTCCAAAGAAAAATATAACTCTAGATCCACCAAATCCTAATACACTATAGCACCACCGAGAATCAATAAAGTCATAATACACATGATCATCCAGATCTAGTGTCCAAACCTATAATCATCCCGATCTACTCCCTAAAATCCTAATGCAAGAGGCAACTCTAACCAGTAGAATGAGATGCACACCCGCAGCAAAGAGCACAAACATAGAATATTTGAAGCTTTACAGATCAAACAATGACAACTCCCCCAAAGATCAGTCAAAATCTAATGTGCCCCCAACCGAGAACATCACCCAGGAGCTCAAAATTATTGTAAATCTAGTAGCTTCCAACTCCCAGTCGATAATGAAAATTGCACATAAAACATAGGGTCAAAACCCTAAAACGATCCACTGAAAAAAGAAAAAAATAAACAAATAAATACCGAAAACGATAATGCAACCACCTAGAACACAGCAAATCATAAGCAAAATCGCAAGCTCATCGGAGACCAAACATATAAAAAAGAGAAAAACCTAGAACATTAATCTATCGGTCCACAACATCCGAATTGAATAGGAATCTCACAATAATATAAGCTGGTAGCTCACAACTCAAAATCGCCAACTAAAACTACAAATGATACATCCGGTCACAAACCTAACAAATTCACAAAAGAACACAAAAAAAAATCGAAGAAACAGCAAAGACGCCACCACTGGCACCTAGTACTCTGCAAATCGTAAGCAAAATCGAAAGATGGTAGGGAAAAATCATGCGCTAACCTTGTATGTAGCCGCTGGTCATCTCGTCGCGAAATCGTCACCCTCTCATCAGCGGAGAGACGAAGAGAACGCTGCGAAATCTCCCTCTTTGTGTCTCTTGCTCGACAAAAAAGCATGGTGCAATTCTCAAAATCAAACAGTACATGTGGCCCCCACTGGTAAAGCAAATATCTAACGGCTGGAAGAAAACAGAAACTGGCCCAAACCAAAGCCCAACTCATATAGCATTGCAAAGCCAGTCCAAGACGCAACAAAAATCTCAAACAAATCCAAGGGTCACAATATCTGCATGATGGAGGGGTCAAATATCTGTCACATGCCATATAGCATTTCCGAAAATTAAAATATAATGTAGCTTCTTGCAGAACTGCGCGATGAAATTCGGCTAGTTCCAAGACGGTTCAACGCACCCTCGCGTCCGCTCCTTTGTACACCGAGTCTCCGCCGTCGACGACGAGGTTATGCCCTGTCACGTACATGCCCTCGTCGGACGCCAGGTACGCCGCCGCCGCCGCGATGTATTCCGGCGCCATGACGAGGTCGCTCGCCACGATCTGCTTCAGCTCCTCCTCGCTTCTCCCCAGGAACATCTCGGCGAACGTGCGCCACAGCAGCGGCGTCCTGACAGCGCCCGGCGAGATGGCGTTCACCCGCACGCCGTGGCGCGCCAGCGGCTCCGCCGTCGCGCGCACGATGGCGATCGCGGTGACCTTGGAGATGGCGTACACGGGGATGCTCGGGACGGGGAGGACGCCCGCGCCGCTGGCCGTGCAGAGGACGCAGCCGAGGCGGCGCGGCGCCATGACGCGCGCGGCGTGCTTGATGCCCGCGAGCGCCGCACGGGCGTTCACCGCCATCACGCGGTCGAAGCCGGCGAGATCCATGGACGCCACGTCGTCCTGCCGCCGTATGGTCCCGGACACGTCGGCGTTGTTGAAGAGGACGTCGAGGTGGCCGTGGCGCTCCACGGCGAGGTCGACTGCCGCGGCGACCTGCACCTCGTCGGCGACGTCGCAGCGCGTGTACGCGGCGTCCGGGCCGAGCTCCGCCGCCACGGAGCGGCCGAGGTCGTCCTGGACATCGGCGATGATCACCTTGGCGCCGTTCTTGATGAACTCTGCGGCTGTCGCCTTGCCGATGCCGCTGGCCCCGCCGGTGATGACCGCCACCTTGCCGGCCAACCTGCACGTGCATCAAATACTCTACATAATCAGCGAGAGAACGAGCAGCTCAAATAATTAAGGAGGCAAATTACCATTAATTACTCCCTCAGTTTTACTTCTATTATAAATCACTTTGATTTTCTAATGGTAATCCTCTAATCAAATTTATAAAAAAAACATAGCGATTTTTGTAATACCAAATTCTTCCATTAAAAATGTTGCTATGTTTCCGTAGTTAAATTTCTTTCAAATTTAAAAAAGTTTAATTTTAAAAAAATTAAAATGATTTATAATATGAAATATAGGAGTTAATTGATTACCTCTAGGAGCTGGAAGATGTGAAATCATTGTCATGATTAATATTTGTGATGAACAATTGGCTTCGCAAATAATTTATTCGATAAATTGGTTTGAGAATATTTGTGGATGTTGGTGTGAATGTGTGTGACTAATGTGGGTCAGGTTGTGATATCTGTGCCCAGAAACGGTTGTATCTGATTATGTGCAGGAGTCTTGAAGATCAACTTCGGTCAACGGTGGGATCGGGACTAGACTCAGAGAAGAGTTGAGGTCCAGACGATCAAGGATGCCGGGTGACAAAGTTAATTATGAGATGACACATGATGGATGGACACCATGTGGGAGAGATCTTCGCAACGGGCTTCATGAGGTGCGTGCAAGCGTCGGTGTTCACGAAGAAAATAGGAAGAAAAATTGAAAAGGAGTACATGGTTGCTACAGTACTCGAGGTACTGTAGCATGACAGTACTGCATGCATGCATGCGTGGTGTATGCGTGTCGATGCATGATGCGACTGGATTGTTTGAGAGAATTATAATTTGGTAAATTGTAATTTGATTTGGAAAAGTGAGAGTTTGAGTCCTAGTGGAATTAGGAGTTGTACTCCTACTTTGAGTAGGAGATTTTAGGTATAAATAGATGAGGGGTTGAAACTAGAAAGATATCGATTTTTTGGGAGAGAAAAGTTATGGTTTGCTTCGAGACTTTAATCTAGTTCGAGAGTTGAGAGAGGAGTGTTTTAGATCCACTTTGTAAACACATATTGATGCAATAAAGTTGATCTACTTTCAAGAATTTGTCGATACGTGTTTTCTCCGGTTCCCGACGGTTTGACTGGCAGCTTGGAGACGATCTGACCGACGACAGTGCAACGGTTTGACCGACAGCATCATGGCGGTTTGATCGGTGCGACTTAATCAGGTTAAAAGGTAGCTTTTATTTTTGCTAAAAGTTTTGGTTTTTGGTTTTTGGTTTTTTTATCATTTATCCCTTCTTTAATAGATTTGTTTGTTCTCGTTCGATCCTACGGAAGAAGCTCAGTGGAGAAGCGACTGAAGAAAGCCGGAGAAATCGTTGTCCGGCCAAGAACTCTGTTCGTCTCCCGGCGACAAGCACACATTATTCAGTGATTCAGTCAGCTTACATTTGGGAGTGGTAATGTTGATCGAGCTCATAAGAACCTGAGAACGAGCTGTGCTGTTCTGAACATCATCCTGTTCGATCGTGCGAACAGAATATATCAAGATGATCAGATCGTCGTCTCGTTGCCAACACAAGAACACTGTGGTAGATCGAGCCTCTGCTTAAGAAGGTACAGGCAGATCAGCTTACTTGCCCTCTAATTTGGCCGCCATGGCCCATGAGTGGCCCTGCCATTAATATGTTTGAGAAGTGGTTGAGGGGCTTATTCAGTTGGCAGGAAAAACAAAGGATTAATAATTAATTTTTATAAGTGCCATTCGGTTTGAACGAATGAGATATAGAAAAAATCAAAGGAATTTTTTTCCTCTAAGTTGCAGAGAGAAAACATAAAAAAAAATTTATTCACTCAAACCTCTTGAAAAAATTCTTATGAATTGATGTGTGTATACATTTCTATTTCTTTATTTTTTTTATTCCAATGAATTAAAATTCCTCTAAACTGATCGAGCCCTGATGGGATAGTGCATGTGAATGACAGTAATCTTATTTAATGGTGCATGTGCCTGGTGAATTTTTTTAGATAATGAAATGTGCATGGTCAATTTAGCTTTGCCGAAACAATTCTAATAAAAAGAAAACATATAATCCATTTGTAAATTTTACTGTAGCAACTGGCTCCATTTCCGGTGTATGATATAGGGTCGGGATGCCCAACATATTACCCTTGTTGGAGCCCCACTTTTGTATCGATCGTCAAG
The DNA here is from genome assembly GCA_008326285.1 of Oryza officinalis. Taxonomy (NCBI): domain Eukaryota; kingdom Viridiplantae; phylum Streptophyta; class Magnoliopsida; order Poales; family Poaceae; genus Oryza; species Oryza officinalis. Next base: position 53,028,825 of record BDMV01000007.1, on the reverse strand, counting down.
TACTTTTTCACCTATTTTGGAAGGCAGGGCTCCTCATAGGCTTCATGGTTAATTAGTTGTTTTACTGCTTCAAGCCTTATATGCTTCTACTTGCATAGTCAGCTTATCCCTTATTGAGACTCTTTTAAACTTACTTTTATACTCCCTCCATTTCATATTATAAGTTGCTTTGATCTTTTTTAGGTCAATGTTTAACTAAATTTGTAAAAAAAAATATAGCAAAATTTTTAACACAAAACAAACATATTATCAAAAATGAAACTAATATATTTAACACAAAAATATATTTAATATTATATTAAATGAAACTAATTTGGTGTTATTGATGTTGCTAAATTTTTTTTACAAACTTAATTAAACTTACAAAAATTTAACTAGTCAAAAAAATTAAAACGATTTATAACATGAAATGACCATGTAGTTGTGTACGTTGTAAATGCAGAGGCAGCAGATATGATCATCTTCCTTATCTTCAGAAAAATGAGTGAGTAGATCCACACCGTGCAAGGCCAGGCCCATTCATTGATTAATTTAGAGATGTATTTTCACATCCTCTCATTTTTTATATGTCATCTAAATAATCATAAAAAAATTTAAAAAACATAAGACAAATTAATATGAGATATATCATTTCAAAAATATATAAAAATATGTAAGTTTAAATTCGACTTCTACAAATTACACCGAAACTAGATAATTAAAAAATCATAAGTACATTTTTTATTTTTGTTATAACTTACATAAGTCTAATTTTAGCTTGTATGTTTATGGAGTGATATATATTATGTTAATATATCATGCTAACTTTTTTCAAAATTTTTAATATCTATTTAGCAGCCATGCAAGAAAACACTTTCCCGTTAATCCAGCAATTCATTCATGCCGGCGTCGCCCGGTTTTCCCGTCGGGAGATAGTGATTTTTCATACTTTTTCTTGGTACATAAATGCCATTTGACACAAACAGCAAACACACATGACACGCAAACGTGATGGCTACATATGTATAATGCACACACCACCAACATTATTACTTTCTACGTTAAAAAATATACCAATTCAAAATTAGATGTCCCATCTAATTTTGAGACGAAGGAAATACTCATCAACAGTTATTGTCAATGGGTACAGGTATCGTTTCAGCAAATTCATTCATGCCGGCGTCGCTGTGGATTGATGATGATCTAAGTCTTTTCTTTTCCTAAACATAAATGCCATTGTAGTCGTGACACGAACCTGATGGCTACAATACGTACAATGTACACGTCACCAACATTATTATTCATCAACATTCAGGGGCCGGCATGTTGGGCGCCTTGCCGACGGAGTACCCGCCGTCGACGACGAGGTTGTGCCCGTTCACGTACTTGGCCTCGTCGGAGGCCAGGTACACCGCCGCCCTCGCCACGTCATCCGCCTCCAGCGTCGCGCCTTCCATCTCGTTCATGTCCTTCTCCACGATCCTCCTGTGCTCGTCGGCGCTCCGGCCGGGGTACCACCCGGCCATGGCGACCGTCGCCATGGGCGTCCAGATGTAGTTGGGGGAGATGGCGTTGACGCGCACGCTGGAGCGCGCCATCTCGCCCGCCACGGCGCGCACCAGGCCGAGCACCGCGGCCTTGGATACGCTGTAGTGCGGGATCGCCACGCCGCCGATCACGCCCGCCGTGCTCGCCGTGCAGATGATGCTGCCGCGGCGGCGCGGCACCATGACGCGCGCGGCGTGCTTGACGCCCGCCAGCACCGCGCGGGTGTTGACCGCCATCACGCGGTCGAAGTCGGCGAGGTCCAGCGCGCTCACCGGGGTCGGCGTGAGGTCGCCGCTGATTCCGGCGTTGTTGAAGACGACGTCGAGCCGCCCGTGCCGCGCCACGGCGAGGTCCACGGCCGCCGCGACCTGCGCCTCGTCGGTGACGTCGCAGCGCGTGTACGTCGCCGCATCAGGGCCGAGCTCCGCGGCGACGGCGTGTCCCAGGTCGTCCTGCACATCGGCGAGGATGACCTTGGCGCCATTGTTGACAAACTCCTCCGCCGTCGCCCTGCCGATGCCGCTGGCGCCGCCGGTGATGACGGCGACCTTTCCGACCAACCTACAAATTCGCAAATCACATTCACAACCATCCCCGATTCGCAACCAAGAAGAAGAAATCAGCATCCCCAACCAATGGCTCAATGCAACTCCAAGATTAATCAATCAATCACCTCTGCGAATTGGAGGCTGTAGCGAAGGCAGTGACGGAGGAAGACGAAGCTGCAGGTCTCCTCCCCCTGCATTACAACAACCAACCCATTTATTTGGCCTTATTTCCACAGTAAGCTTCACACTGTCACACTGAACTGGCTGCTCATCCGAAATCGAAGAACAGTTGCAAGAATCTGTCATACCTGAGGAAGACGCGCTGCATCGCTGTGAACATGATGCCCCTAATTAATTAAGCTCTGAGCTTGCCTGAGCAACTGCGAACGAGCAGAGAGAAGCTGATTATATTCTCTGGCCGATCGAGGAGACGATGACGACGAATCAGACGACCGGCCTGCGTAATTAAAAAGGAGTAAATTTCGGTAAAGAAAAAAGGATGACATAACTATTGAAAAGTCGGTCTAACACAATGTCCTCATCATTGTCCTCCATCCCCTACGGTGATATACCAACACCCATTAACCGATTCTCCTGGACCAATTGCCATCCGTTTAACCAAGTCACTCTTCATATCATATTTTTTTTCGAGCAAAATAGTGCAAACATAAACGCTTGCAACATGCATACACTTTTTTTTATAAGTTTCATAGTCAACCACTTTGTTCACAGATATAAGAGGGCGAAGAGAGTGAAGCCTCTTGTATTCCATCCCATAACTTTCGAAGCAACCACTTCGATCTTCTTGTTCGACATACATCTAGCTTATGCTTATTCGACATGCATCTAGCTTCAATATTGTAACTACCTTGAACAACTGCCAACTCAAGCCTCCACCCCAACATATCCTTTAGGCTTTTCGTTTAATCTTTTACTCAAGAGGATTTGGAGGAGATTTATTTTACATCTATTATAATGTAAAATTATTTTCTCTCAATCTCCTCTATTCCTTTTTTTTTAAAATTAATCGCACCAGATTGTCAAATCCATTAAAAAAAAACTGTCCTCAAAATCCTTCTAGCAAAAGACTACCAGCTTAATTGTCACATTACCATGCACCAAAGTACGCACGGACCACTCTATCCATCTTATGATATCACATAAATTAAAATAACATCAAATAACACAATAATATACTCATGGGAAGTGGAGGGAAGGAGTAAATCTGGTTTATCTCAAAAACTAGTTACTGTTGTCATAATTTGTAATTTTTGGCGCACACTAGTTCTGGCGTGTGGATTTGTATTATTTGCCGCCCATCATGCTTGTTTGCTGTAGTTGTTGTACTGGGAAAGTAGTTTTCACCACTAGTACTCATTTAATGCTCTCCGAATATTCTATCCATCTCTTTTCTCAATCATAGATAGTGTTTGAATTTCCTGAAGATAAAAGTAGATAAAGATTAAGTGTTTTACGTAAAACGAGATGAACTTAACATATGATTAATTAAGTTTTAATTATTACAAACTTGAAAAATGGATTTATCTGATATTTTAGAACAACTTTCATATAGAAAATTTTCGCACGAAACACATTGTTTAGCAGTTTAAACAACATGCCACGAATATCTAAAAGTTTCGAACGCGGCCATAATATGCATGTTTTGTTGGGGGTATCTTTTGTAGTACTTTCGAACGCGGCCATAATATGCATGTTTTGTTGGGGGTAGTTAGGTCATTTATATTCTTTCTTGGTACGTGGAATGTGTACTATGCTACGCTTAAAATGGAACGGAGAAAGTAATTATTAATGTAAACAAATACTAAAACACAATAACATTGCCCTACACTGTCCATTAAAACAAAATCTAAATTTGAGTGTTAAATAAATCTAAAGGACGATACAATAGCTGTGATGTGTAATAGTCAGTGTTACAGATTACCGATCTGTGTCGCTATACGGATTTTGGAGCTAGCTTAGCTTAGCTTGTTGGACTGCATCTGCATGCGAGCTTTGGATCTTGTGACCGACGCGTAGTAAACTTGGAATAGTATTTCTTTTTTTAATCCTTTTAAGGAAAAAGAAAAAAAAACTTGGAGCCTTGACTATTACTTCCTTCGTTTTTTAAAGTACGACGTCGTTGATTTTTTTATAACCATTCGTCTTATTTAAAATTTTTGTGAAAATATAAAAATATTTATGTCATGCTTAAAGAATATTTGATGATAAATCAAGTCACAATAAAATAAATAATAATTATATAATTTTTTTAAATAAAACGAATGATGAAACATATCTAAAAAAATCAACGGCGTGATACACTAAAAAAAGAAAGGGAGTAATAAGGCATATTTTGTCGTGGGCCAAAAGCCCAAAACCTCATCCGCTCCAAACAAAGGCCTGAGGCCTGTATGCAACCAACACAACAATGCATTTGATCGATGCAAATACAAGAACTTGATTTATTTATAAACGGAGTATAAATCATCCGCGAAATTAAATCATTCTTGATCAATGTATTATTATTATTCGTTCGCCGATTCTCCTGTTGATTATTGCGGCGGCGCCGGCAGGTTGGGCGCCTTGCCGACGGTGTAGCCGCCGTCGACGACGAGGTTGTGCCCGTTCACGAACTTGGCCTCGTCGGAGGCGAGGTACACCGCCGCCCTCGCGATGTCCTCCGCCTCCAGCGTCAGCCCTTCCATCTCGTTGATCTCCCTCTCCACGATCCGCCGGTGCTCGTCGGCGCTCGCCCCGGGGTACCACTCCGCCATGATGCGCATCACCAGCGGCGTCGGGATGTAGTTGGGCGAGATGGCGTTCACGCGCACGCCGGAGCGCGCCATCTCGCCGGCGACGGCGCGGACCACGCCGACCACGGCGGACTTGGACACGCTGTATGGGTGCGGGGTCACGCTGCCGAGCACCCCGGCGATGCTCGCCACGCAGATGATGCTGCCGCTGCGGCGGGGCACCATGACGCGCGCGGCGTGCTTGACGCCGGCGACCACGCCGCGCGTGTTCACCGCCATGACGGCGTCGAAGTCAGCGAGGTCGAGGGCGCCGAGCGGGGGACGCGCCAGGGAGCCCACGATGCCGGCGTTGTTGACGATGACGTCCAGTTGCCCGTGCCGCGCCACGGCGAGGTCGACGGCCGCGGCGACCTGCGCCTCGTCGGTGACGTCGCAGCGGGTGTAGGACGCCGCATCCGGGCCGAGCTCCGATGCAACGGCGCGGCCGATGTCGTCCTGGACGTCGGCGAGGATGACCTTGGCGCCGTTCCTGACGAACTCCGCCGCGGTCGCCTTGCCGATGCCGCTCGCGGCGCCTGTGATCACCGCCACCTTCCCAGCCAACCTGCAAACCAAAAACCAAATCAAACGTCACGCGCAATGCTTCTCCATGATTCACAACTCGCAAGCAACCAAACACAAGGAGAAGAAAAAATCAAACAGAAATGGATGCTAAAAGTTGGCAACCTTTCAGAATTTGAAGCTGTGGTGGAGAATTGACTGACAAATCCTCGGCTCTTACCCCTGCACCCAACATACAAATATATAAAATCGCTCAACAACACATCTAACTAAGCTGTTCTTGTTCTTAATCCAAGAAGATCTTGGCAGTGATGAAGCTTCAATTTGCAGCTAGGATCATGTACAACTATACCTGAGGACGATCTGCAATGCTCTGAACATCTTGATCTTGCTCTGTCTCCTCTGCTTCTTCTCCAACGCAAGTGTCAGTCAAAGTGTGCCTCGACGAGTAGCTCAGAGAGAGAAGCTGATTATTTATAACACAAGTGGCTCAGTAGTTACGTTGACGTTGGATTACCTTAGCAAAAACTACTCTTTATTTTATTCTACTCGTAGTAACAGACGCCAGAATCGACGAATCCAAGATAATGCGCGCGGGATCGCAGTTCTTGCAGCAAGGATTTGAGTATAAAATCCGTATAATAATGGCAGGTTAACATGATTGGTTAGTTCACTCGAATATAATTTCTTGGAAGCGTTTCTCGTGGCAAATAGTATAATAGCACATGAGTAGCCACTGGTGATATCATGGAGTATATCTTGATCTGATCTCTCCTCGTTGGAACGCGGTGCAGTTTGATGGTATCTGTCGCGCGTCTGGCGTGTCGTCGGTGGTCGGTGTCCACGTGTCGATCCGAAGTGATCATATTGTTGAAACATAAAGTAAGTTGCTCATCCTTCCTTATCGCCTTAAATTCTTAAGGTTAAATTGATCGGTAGATGTAAGTCAATACAGATCACTACAGCATGATGCATTGATGCACGAGTGATGCGATGTGGGTGCAGGTAGGCTGCCTGCTTCGTAGACAATAGATTGTTTTTTGGGGAGGGGAATTGTTGTCTGTCTGTTGACAGAAAATCGATGGTTAAATCATTTGGTTTTTTAATCGTCGAATGTGTTTTAAGATTCATGTTAGTCGTTTCATACGTATTTAAGATTCGTGCTTTCTAAGAAAAAGAGAAAAAGAGTAGACAGTAGAGCTAACAGAAAATTGATGGTTAAATCATTGATTTTTTTGAACCGTCAGATATGTTTGAGATTCGTGCTAGCTGTTTGATACATATCAAGATTCGTGCTTTCTAAGAAAAAGAGTAGACAGACAGACAGTAGAGCTTTTATTTGGAATCAATCCCGTTACCTCATGGTGGGCTCATGACTCTACCACTGGACCACTATGTTATTTACAATTTGGTGTGAACTTACATCCTATTTATACTATAATTACATATTAATTACATATGTAACTCTAATATAATTATTAATTATATTGTAATTGTGTGGAATTATATTTGACATATTTTTAAGATAATTTTCAGTTGAATGTTACGTAGATAGTTTCTTTTTTGTTTTTGGAAATTAATCAGGCAATTCGCGAATTTCATTATTGTTTTTTAGAGAAAGCCAAGGCACAAAGCCACAAACATTTAACAGTCTTATAAAGAAGAGGAAACATTAATTACAGTAGCGTTTTGCAGGTTTCCTTACAGCAAATTTAATAGTAGAGCTCACTAATTGTTATAAATTTATTGTAGAGCTAATATATATAATAGATTAGCTATATTTTTTTCTTTTTTTACTATAAACTTAATGCATATTTTTTGGAGTATGTGTAGAGCTAGTTTTTTTTATGAGAGCCAATACTTCTCACTTTTCTTTTATCTTTTTTCTACATAAGAGCAGATACAACATATAATCATATGTGAAGGAGATAAGAGAGGAGAGAGAAGAGAAGTGGGCTATAGATTTGTAGCCAGCTGAATCACAAACTCCAAGACATTTTATGTGTATAAGAGATGAGACCAGATATTAATGATGTAGTATATATATTTATAGATAATTATTATATGAGTTGATTATTAAATTGACTATAAATGATTTGAAGTTAGTAGCTGGCTATACTATTAAATTTGCTCTAGGTATATAGCTCATTATTATCTTCGCTTTTAACGCCAAATGCATCGAAACTTGCATCGCTGGACAGTAGCATTTCGCCGGTTTTCTTTAAGAGAAAGTATTATAAGTCCTAGTCAGCAGGCTGTAAGACCATCCATATCATCAAAATCCTATGTGGAGATAAGAGAATTGAAGAGAGAGAAGAAAGCGGGCGGTAAGATAGCAGTCGGCTGGGAGCGCAGGCACCGAGAAAAAGTTGTTGCAGTTTGTTTCTCGTCCAATCACATGCATGCAATTGCTGCTGCTATTTATTGCCTACAGCCGGCTCAATAGCGTGACCAGTATACGCGTGTTTGCTACTGCTGGCGGTAAGTGGCGTGGCAGGAGCATTCAGCCGGCTACCGGCGAAATTACTAATCTTGCTCTAACGCCAAACGCCGGTGGTGACAGCAGCATCAAACTGCATGCGTCGCGTCCCAACGAGGAGATATCAGGTAAGATATATCATATGCATTTGGTCACATATATATATCTGATATTATCCTCATATGTATGGAAAAATATTATAAACCCTTGTCCATCTCAATAGCTGTTAATCTTTTTTAACAAAATGGATAAATATGTAATACGCCTCTTCACAAACAGACAAGTTTAAATAGAATTTTTTTTAAGTTGTAACGTAAAAAATACATATAGCCATAAATACAAGTTTACTAATTAAAGTTTAATTTATTAATTTTAAAAAATATATATCTATTAGTCTTAAGCTGGCGGTTTTGCCGACGTTGAATTGGTCCACGTGTCGCAGTAATTTGCGAGCGATTGGTAATGCGCGGCCCTATTAATTTGGAAGTTGTGCCGTGAAAAGCGAAAGAAAAAGAAAAAACAAACACGGAACGATGGGTTGGCTGGTACCTAGCTAGGCTGTATAACTCACTGCAGCTGGGCCTGATCGCTAGGCCCCCTGCATGTTGCCTTAATCAATCCATTCCGTGCACAGAAACAAGCCGTAAAAAAGGAAAAAAAGGAAAAAAAACAAGTACAAAGAAATTCGCAAAAAGTACTTACATAAAAACCACATACTATAGGTTAAGCTAAAAACTGAGCCAGGTGCACTGACCACACTAATGTCCTATATTTCTATAAAATAAAAATAAAAATTGGAAAAAAATAAATGACATAAATAATGTAAAAGATAGTTTATGTCATTTAAAACCATTCATTTTATAATGCATTTTTTTTGCTAATACTACAAATTTTAAGGAATCATGTGCAAAGTTTTTAGGTTTTATGAAATCACTACAATTTTGAGAAAACATATCGTTTCTTCATTTTTTTCCTAATAGCATCTATAATTATTTGTCAAAGTTAAACATCATAGTCTCAACCCAAAAAATATTTGATTATCATACATTACGAACCTATTTTAGTTCATTTCCATTTTCGACAAGTAGAAAATAAAATTAAAATCCACTAATAGATCCTTTGTAATTATGATATTACTCGGATAGTGATAAGTGAAACGCTTCCTGCCTCTAATAAAAATCTGAATGCTGTCACTCAAGTCTGAACGTACAGGTGCATAGCGAAACAGTACATGCTCTGATTGAAATCTGAATGCGCTGTCAAGTCTGAACGGTGCATGTATAGTAAAACGCATGCTCTGAAATCTGAAGGGTGCATGCTTTACATGCATCCACATGTGAATAATCCAGAGTGCTTCGTCCACAGTAGCAATATTTGCCAAATTTTCATTACCCGGCTTTTGGAGAAAGCGAAAGCACAAGCAATTTTGGGACAAAAATGAGGGTGCTCAAGGGTGCGGGTGAATCAGGGAAGAATCCAGTGTGGGACAAACTATGAAAGCTTAATTTGATATTTCAGCGGCATTCTTGCCAATGGACATGTTGGCAACAAGGGAGGCTGTCCTATATGCCCATGAGGATGTGAAGACATTATGCACATGATGTTTACATGTGACCGAGCTTGGGAGGTGTGGAAATACTTAGGGCTGTGGAACAAGATTGAGGAAATACTAGAGATCGCCTGCTAGGGTTTGGCGCAAGTGAAAGATGTAATGCGAGAAGAGGAGGAATGGTGAAATCATTGAAGAATGTGAGATTTGTGGAGCTATCACTAATGGGAGCTTGGTATATATTGTGAGAGAGAAGACATCATGTGTGGGGAGAGTGCATTCAACCTACATTTACATCCACCGCTAGCCATCAACTATACAGTGTCAAGAAAGAAAGGAAATGCTAAATTGCGCGAAGGATGAAAGAAACCAGCAGAAGGAAAGTTGATGATTAATGTTCAACATATGCATACAAAAAGAAAAAAAGAAAAAGAAAAGAAATGCATAGAAGAAGGGAAAAGAATAGGACATGCATGCTCAGCAAAAAGGAAGAAGATTATTAATGTTCAACAAATGTATGCAAAAAGATAAAAGGGAAAAAAGAAATGGAAGAAGGAAAAAAATTCAGGAAATGCATTCTCAGCAAAATGGAAGAAGAAAATCCTCGGTACAAAGGGAAAAGGAAGAAGGAAAAGAGAAAGGGAAAAAAAGAGAAAAAAAAAGTGAGAAGGAAAAAAAAGATCAGGGGCATTCCGAGAATCGAACTCGGGACCTCTCGCACCCAAAGCGAGAATCATACCACTAGACCAAATGCCCTTGGATGAAATCAGTTTCCCTCAAAATGTTAATAACTTATTTTTCCATTGAATCGTGAAGAAAAAAAAATGGAAAAACGAGCCTTGGTCCCGCCATGTGTGAGATCTCCGAGCTCTATGCCAAACTTGCACGAACTGCAGCTTCCGTCCAAAACCCCATCCTCCTCCTCGCCTCACTCTCTCCTGCTCGCTTGGCTTCTCCTCAAGCAAATGAAAGGAGAAACTGCCAAAAAGCTGCAGCAGAAAAAAGAAGGCGAGGAAGACCAGAAAGAAAGATCAAAGCAAACCATCGCTCGCGACGTCACTCCATCTCGGACCAAACTGCTCATTCAATGCTGCTGCTTTTCGCTCAATCAGATGATTCGATCACATTTACTCCTACTCGAGATCAAGATCTTGGTACTACTCATCGATTAATTAACTTGTACTCATCAAGACCCTGATACTGATCGATCACTCAATCAATCAATCAGTGGTTAGTGCTCGTCGTCCGAGATAGGCCAAAAGGCGCAGGCAAGAACGAGGAGAGGATGGACAGAGGTTGCAGCGCCATCAGAAAGGAAAGAAACGGGAGAGAGATCGCGGCGATGGCCGGCGATGGGGAGGAAGGCGGCGGCGAGAGGGTGCGGCTGTTCGTCGGCCAGGTGCCCCGCAGCATGGCGGAGGAGGAGATCCTCGCCGTGGTCCGTGCCGCGGCTCGCGCGGACGAGGCCACCGTCATCCGCGACCGCGCCACCGGCGCCTCCCGCGGTGAGTCGCCGCCACCGTTCGTCGCTCGGACGATTGATTTGCTCTTGCCCGTGCCTGAGAATATGAAAAAAAAAATTTGGATTTTGTTGGGTTCTTGCAGGTTGCTGCTTCGTGGTGTGCTCGTCGAGGGAGGAGGCAGACAAGGCTATCGCCGCGTACCACAACAAGTGCACCCTCCCAGGAGTACGTTTCTTCACTTGCATTCACCTGCAAGATTAAAAAAAATCATCTTTCTGTTCATGATTGATTCATTGATTTGGTGAATTGTTTCTTGTCTGGAATTGGGGATGGAGACAGGGGGGTTATGGAGATTGAAAAAGGATTTTCCTTTTTGTGACTAAAGATGTGCCTAGTGATTGGTGTGGGATCAGATAGGGATTCTTCAATTTCATTGAGATTATATTTGTCAAAAAGAAATTTCAATGAGATAATATGTGCCCTATGTCGAGTTGCCAATTCTGTAGTGCTGATAAGAGAAATGCTATTCCTGTCTCCTTAATCAGGCATCCAGTGCAATGCAAATATTTTTTTTAAAAAAAAAACTCCCTTCTTTCTGTTCATGATTGATTTGGTGAATTTTTGTCTGGAATTGGGGATGGAGACAGGAACAGTTCATGGAGATTGGAAAAGAATGTTCTTTTTTGTTCCTAGTGATTTGTGTAGAATCAGACAGGAAAAAGCTCATTTTCACTGAGATTATTTATCAAAAAGAAAATCCAATGAAAATAATCTCTATGATTGTCAATTCTTTAGTTCTGATAAGACAACCTAGGGGACTTCCCTAGGCTAGTTGAACTAGATTTCATATACAACTCTTAGCTCCTATTTTCATATATGCAATTATATTTTATATACCACACATATCAAAAGTTAAAATATTTTAGATGATGGAATAGATATCTCGGCCTCCACATCTTGCGATGCACACAACCAATTAAAAGTAGGATTGGATTTAATATACAAATCTTTTCTAGATTCAATGAGATGATATGTGTGCTCTATGAGACGATGATTGTCAATTCTGTAGTTCCGATAAGACATTATGTTCATGTCTCCTCAATCAGGCGTCCAGGGCAATGCAGGTAAAATACGCGGACGGCGAGCTGGAAAGATTGGGTATGATTTCTCAATTGCAATGTATTTTGTACTGATGAGTCCTGATCAAAGAAGAATTGGTCCTAAATAACTTGGATTTAGGACTTATTTCTGTAGTACTCCTGCAACCCTGCTGATTTTGTACTCTGAAATGGTTGCTGCTGACTGGCAGCTGCAGAGCTGAAGCTTTTCGTTGGCATGCTTCCAAGGGATGTGAAGGAGAATGAAGTTTCTGCATTGTTTTCACAGTATGGAAATATTAGACAACTGAAGCTACTGAGAAGTCCACATAAAACAAGTAAAGGTAGTAGAACTTACAGCTCGTCTCGTTTTTGTTATCTGAAATACTATGAATGGTTTTAGTGCTCACAACCTTGATTGTTTTACCCAAAAGCTGCAGCCTGTGCTATCCTGGAATTTGGAAGCAAAGAACATGCTAGAGCGGCCATTGAAGCTTTGAATGGCACGCGTGTGTTGTTCAATGTAAGCGTTCTCCAATCTGAATCTTCTGTGTAGAGCTCTCCAGCCTGCAACATTGGCTATGTGCCTGTTAACAACTATTGCCAGTCACAGCAAATTGATCTGTACTGAAGTAAACAACATTTTTTTTTCTGAAACAGGAAATGCAACTTTACTGAATTTTCTAACAACTTCACAACATCCATGTAGGGTTCGAATGCGACTTTGGTTGTTAAGTTGGCTGACACTGAAAAGGAAAAGCAAGCTAGAAAGGCACAGAAAGTTGAGGCTCAACCTTCTAAGCCCTTGAGATTTGATCTCTTTCCCCAGCTTCTATCAATATTTGGAGCACCACAGATGAGCTATCTTCCTCCATATAATGTATTGGATTACAAGGTGATCTTTCGTCTGAATTATTTTATCAATTGCAACTGCTCAAATGAAGAACCACCAACATTCTGACATATAAATTATGGGAACTGGAGATATAGGGAATGCTTGGACTATACTCCCTCCGTTTCAAAATATAGGGTGTATTTTGTTTTATTAGGACAAAGCTTTGACTAACAATTGCTTCCCTAATATATCATTTATGTGACACCAAAAATATAATCGTACGGAAGTACTTTTGAAGACGAATCTAATAACATCAATTTTGCTTCACAAAAATTATATTATAATAGAGTGTTGGTCAAAGTCTTGTTCTAACAAAACAATGTACGTCGTATATTTTAAGATGGAGGGAGTTCATTTCTGGTACTGAAATCCCTGCATTATAGATAACTCATAGAATTAAGACATCAGGAGCTAGCTTCAAACATATTTCCTTTGTTCTCAACTTCTCATTTATTATTATCTGAACTATGCTAGCTATCAAATCATGTTTTTTAATAGATAAACCAAGCCAGGGCATGAGATAGTATCCCATTAGAGTATGATAGTATATGAGCAGACAAAAGATTCACCTCATGGTGCAAAAGTGTGCTTTTAGAAAATCTTCAGATTAATATTGAGCTGGCGTGCATATGAAGATCTCTACTACATTTCGTTTATCTAGTGTTCAAGTCAATACTAGAAATTTAACAAAACTAGAGCTATATGTTCCTTTTTTTTAAAAAAAAATGTACTCTATAAAACAAGCTTTACCCTCCCCCCTATTTATGTAACAATCATCCTCTTTCTAATACTGTCAATCATACATGGTCACTATCAGACTGAAGGAACAACGGATCCAGAATTGAAAGATCTAATGAAGATGACAAACGACAAACTTGACATGCTAGTGACTGAGCTCAAGAGCGTGGTAAACTTATTAGAGAATCGAGTTACATATAATGATCCAATACTGCCAATTCAACATTCTCTCTTACCTGTCGACCATGACGAGAAGCAATATAAGCCTAACGAGTGTGATTCCAAAACATTAGAGGTAACACCTTGAACACTGGCCCATCTTTTCTGTTGTTCCCAATCTTTCCTTCTTTAGTGAAGGACTGCCTCAAATGTTTATTTCCAAAAGACAGGATTGCTTGAAATTCCTGCTAGTAGAACTTTGACCATAGTAGTGTTAACTGAGCTCCTATAGGTTATGGCCTATTTTAAGAGTTATTTACTTGATGATATTCTTCATGTTGTATGTTACTTCACTTGTGATTCTGCTATCAGAATCACAAAGCCTGTTGCATGGATATAAGCACCTATCCTACTTAGTACTCATCGCAATACAAATTCTTTTGATCAAACATATAATAATGTTGTAAATTGCTATAGATAACATTTTAAAGTCTGTCTATTTTTTCCACCCTAGCCCCTGGGCAGATCTTTTACACTGGACCATTCTTCTTCTTTTACTTGTTTAATGTATAATTATATTGTGTCCAGATGAAATTGAGGTTTGTGCAAGAATTTTTGCAGGTACCAGGGCATTATGGACACAAAAAGAACCCATTGGCATCATACAACACTATGTACCCACAAGCCAATCAAGGAAATTTAATTCAGGGACTCAACACAAATATATTTCCAGGAACAGATCCTAAAACTTCGAACCTGATTCCATCTGGTGGATACATACAACCTCCTTTCCCTGATTTGTCTGGTCTTCATTACCCAGTATCATATGCAGGTGCCTTAGTGGGAGATACACCACAATATTTCTCTGATGGTAAGGTAAACATACCAAACATTCATAGCAATCATGCCTCATCTGCAGCAAACACAAAGATAGGGAGTAAGATCGAAGGTTAGTAAAACTTAAGCTTACTGTATCACTTAAGATGCATTTTCCATGGTTTGGTAGCTGATTGATCATTTTACTTATGCCAACCCTCAGGACCTCCTAGGGCTAATTTATTTGTCTATGACATTCCTCAAGAATACGGTGATGAAGATCTGGCAAATCTATTTCAAGAATTTGGTAGGATCTTGAGTACCAAGGTTTTCATTGACAGAGCTACTGGTGTCAGTAAATGTTTCGGTAAACCGCACTGTAACTCTATATTTTGCATAGTCACTGCAATGAGAGTCTGTGTGGTACTCATGCTCTGTGCTTCTTCTGTGCAGGCTTTGTTAGTTATGACACACCAGCATCAGCTCAGGCTGCTATTAGGAGGATGAATGGCTCACAGATAGGTGGCAAAATGCTCAAGGTACAGCTCAAGAGGGAAACATGAATGTGACAGCCCAGTTGACATGTAGTGAAATTATGATGTCTGGATATTGTAGTTCCGAGAGTACCATCCTGTGAACAAGGCAGTGCAGCAAGATATGGAAAACCATAGATGTAGCTATGACAAGGTTGTTAATTGTTACTCTTTAAGATCGCCAGAATTTCTAGGCACAGTTCTCATGTTGCATTACACAAAGCTAATGCATATGAACAAGTCATGTAATTGGATCTGGCATTGGGTCAAGCATAAGGTAGTTCCAACATTCAATTATGGAACAAATACGTTATAGACTCCAACCCCCCGTAAATAGATAACTCAGTTCCAATTTCAAGCCAAATGTAATTAAACACAATCCGAACAAAACAAAGAGCCGATGCTGCAAAAGGGAAAAATAAGTGTAGCTGTGTCGCTGTAGCCACCATACCCAAAATAAATCCGGAACCACATCAAACACTAACAGAAATATCAACTTAAAGAGCAAAGAGGGATTTTTTGGGGGGTGAGGAGAAAAGAGTTTTTTTTATTGCATTGACCAAAAGTTGAGAGTCAAACATCAACACGGTAATCCAACTGCAGTGATCGCCATGTTGCCTGAACACTTCGGCAGACATCCAATTGCTTGCATCATGAAGGCTTCTCACTTGCCTCGTTTACGGAATGGGAACGATGGTTGGATCCAGTGGTATAAAAATATCAATTGGTTAGCATTATGTTTCCTTTTTCCATTACATACCATATTTCTCGTGGGCTAAAATGTAGTGCAGCATGGTTCTGCATTCCCGATACATGAAGGAGCTCTTGGTTTACCAAATCCATCCAGCAAAGCTTTTAAGAATGGGAATACAAAATGAAGCCACTGCCACTTGAAAAACATAGTGAGCAACAGGGCATATGAAAAAAAAATGCCCGTTTTATTCTGCAGCAATGAACAGAAACTATATCCTTTCTGTTTTCTTGTAATGCAGAAAATTATGATACTTGGGAAGAATTAATTTCTCGCCCAATTAACACAGGTAAGTTTTATTTCTAAATGGAATTCGGAATGAATACTAATACGATGTTGGAGTTTTAACTGCAAATGAAATCAAGCATCAGCATTGTTTCCCACAGGAGTTTTCCTTTACTGGTGATCTGAGAACCCTTCTTCAAACTTCAAAGATTTTAGCCACAGTCACAGTTGTACTGAATGCCATTTTATACAATGGGTTATTACAACAAGTATTGTTTTACCCAGCCAAACATGTCCAGTTAACTTGAAAGCAAGCAAAGCTTAGGTATCAAGCAATAATCAGCTTCATTGCATTTAAAAAAAGATATTGATTATTGCTTTTGTGAGTTTTACCTTTGCTTGATAACAACAGGTATGATGTGGAGACATTTCAATACCTTAAACAGAAGCTGGTGGATGAAGAAAAAGGAGAATTTCTGTAAATTGTGATTTGGATTTGCAAACTCATCGAGACCTCGTGTATGAATGATTCTTGTCATGTTACAGTAGATATTTTTTACGAATCTTTGCTTTAATAATTTGCAGCCTTATTGATGTGTCACAGCCTCGCGAGAAAACAGCATTAAGTTTGCCCACATTTGTGGAGCAAGGGAGAAAAAAAAAAGCAATAGTATTAATTACTCACTTATCATTCGCATATCTTGTTCATGGACCATGGCTTTCCCTTCAACCTAATTCTATACCTGGCACATGGGTGTTATAAGGCAATCCCCTGGATCCATTGACATTTCCTTTTCTTCGATGTTTGTTTTTAAGCTTTTCCCTTTCTCTCCCACACTCTCTTTTCGGAGGACGGAAGAGATCTTTATTCGTCAAACAGAAGGGTATATTTTACCGAGTTAAGTAGTGTATGATAAGTTTGTCGGTTAACTATTTGATCAGTCAAATTAGCGTAGCAATATATGGCTGGTAAACTATATTATAATCCATCCGTTTCAAAATATAAGCATTTCTGACAATGTTTCTGGACGTCCCTCTTTTTATTAGATAATGAAAGTTTTATCGAGACTCAGTCAAATACACCAAGATGATACATTTCAACTGAGCCCACCCCCTGCCTCTGCATGAAATGCACACAGCCACAAAAAAAAAGGACATATCTAGACCCCATCACGAAACAAAAATATTAGTGGCTATCAATCCATAAACTAGATCGCCACCTATGTTCCTGGGTAAAAAACTCCCATGCCACCTGGTCCAAACGTCGTGATACCACCGTAACAGTATCCCGAAGTTCTGGTTTGTGGAGGATAGCCCAGGTGCGTAGCCACCGAGTGACTAAAGTAATAATCTGCAGAGAAAAAGACACCATCTTGTTATAAAAAATTATCCTATTTCTGTTTAGCCAAATGGACCAACAAAGAGCTGTTGCACCCATCAAAAATAGATTTCTCATGTCTTTAGGAACACATGTAAGCCAATGCTCAAACATATGAGTAACATTTTGAGGAGGTTGTATGTTAGAAGCCATATGAATAACAGACTAAACCAAGCGAGATACATGACATTGAAAGAACAAATATTGAATGGTTTCGTCCTTATGACAAAAGCAACATTTCTTACTACCTTTTCATTTTCGCTTAGCTAGGTTATCCTTGGTTAGAATTACACCCCGACGTAAGTATCAAAGGAAAATATTTACTTTGAGCGGTACTTTAACCTTTCAAATACGTATATTGATATTCAGGATGCTCGTATGGACAAAAGCTAAGTAATGAGATTTGACCGAAAAAACCTCATTGGGGTGAGATTCCATCTAAATTCATCTTGTTCCTTTGTCAACACCAAATCAGCTATGCGAGACCATAAATTATGCCAAGCGGCTAATTTTGCTCTGATTAAATCTCGTCTCCATGAAAATCTTGGATGATTATTTTGAAAGATTTGTGAGATAGTCGACTGTTTATGCCTAACTATGTTATAGAGACAAGGATATCGATCTCTCAACGAGGCATTACCCAACCACTTATCTTTTCAAAATCTTATTTGAGTGTCGTCCCTAATACGAAAGGCTCCAAACCTAAGAAAATCTTATTTGACCTTCATAAGACTAGCCCAAAAATGTGAGTCTCCCGCTTTCTAAAAAACCTGAGATAAAGGTTATGATCCCAAATATTTATTACGTATCATCTATTGCCACATTCCGTCTGTGGTGAGTAATTTGTATAGCCACTTGCTAAGCAATGCTATATTCTTTACCTCTTCCTCTTGTCGTGGTGAGCCCGATGAGCCGGCCATCTCTTCCTCCTATCGTTGTTCCCCTACCCGCACAGGCATAGATGACAGGTTCAGCACCAAGAGCACCCAACCATCCTCCATTCCTTCACCATCAAGTTGATCGATCATGGCTGCTTGTGGATTCATCGTGCCAGCCAGCCACCTAGCCAGCAAGGGCGAGCCAGCAACAGGCGAGGATGGATGGGGGTGATTGGTATCTTACCTTCACGACATCAGCGTGGGGCAGAGCGAGCAACAATGAGGAATCGATGGTGGAGCTATCGCGATCTGGCATTCTCGCGCCGCGGAGCATCGTAGTGGAGGAGGGTAGGCGGTACTCTCCTATCCACCTCTCTCTCTGGCGAGGATGGTCGGCGGCTACCCTGCTGCCCATGCGCGGCAAGGCTGGCGAGGGAGGGAGGGATAGAAGGATAGAGGGATGGATGATGTTGTTAAATATATGATTCGAATTTAGGCCTACAATATATTCGGATAGTTTCCTAGCAGGATTTCAAGTCATTTCCTATTAGGAGTCATTTCTTTTGTCTTCTATATATATTCTTGTAAGCCGTATGAGAAGGGGTGACGTTTCCATTGTTATTTCTCTATGTTTATAATTAACTCCTCAATAGTGATCATTGCCAGTCGACGCATATGGTTTTTTCTGCAAGGTTTTTTCATGTAAAATTTGTGTCTTCGTTGTGCACCTATTTTTTTTAACAAGTGATATCAGAGCAGAGCATTGAAGTTTGATCTACTATTTTCCATCCGCCGGAGTGTTCGTGGTTCATAGCTCCGATTTCAACGAGATTGGATCGCGAAGTTCAACACGGAGTCAGCCAAACGGCAGCAGCAGCGCACGTCCAGGAAAAGAAAAAGCAGAAGCAGCAGCAGGGCCAAAACCATATATATTGATCTACAGCATGCAGAGACAAAAAGCTCTGCAGGAAGCAATCTACTAGCATAGTTCTCCAGGAAAATAGCCGAGAGCTCATGTACTTTATATGCTGATTTTTCCAGAGGTGAAATTGCTAAGTCCACCCAAGTTTGTGTACCAGGAGATCTACATAATTCGCTACGTGCCCACGAGAAGTATACTAGAGGTTCGCTTTTTTTTTTTACTAGGTTTACCCTAATTTCTTACCAACAAATTCAAGATTAATTCCCATGTGAAGTATGATCTACCACTCCTAGACCGAGACATAAGATTCTCACTGTGACAAGTGAAGATGTGAGCCGTTCTTGCACAACAAGACCTCGATGATACACTATCCGGATTTGACAAGAAAACTCAGGATTGGTCGAACGATGACAAGAAAATGGATCGTAAGGCTATGACATATATTCATCTTCATCTATCTAATAATATTTTGTAGGAGATGCTTAAGCAGAAGACAACCGCTGAGCTGTGGTTGAAGCTGGAACAGATTTGCATGACAAAGGATCTGACCAGTAAGATGCACTTAAAGCAAAAGCTATTTTTGCACAGGTTGCAAGATGATGAGTCTGTGATGGATCATCTCTTCACTTTCAAGGAAATTGTTGCTAACCTTGAGTTTATAAAGGTAAAGTATGATAAGGAGAATTTATGCCTTATTCTATTGTGTTCATTGTCTAGCTCATATGTAAATTTCAGAGATACTATTCTTTATAGTCGTGATGCTTTAACTTTAAAAGAAGTTTATGAAACTTTGCATGTCAAAGAAAAAATGAAGAAAATGATACCCTCTGAAAATTTAAGTTTACAAGCAGAAGACTTGGCAGTTCGGGGCAGGCTGAAAGGTAATAAAAAATAGGAAGGTAAAGCCGCAGTTGTTACTGATGATAAGTCTGGTGCAGAATTGCTTGTTGCTATGATGGTTGTGCACAAACTAGTGACCAGTGGATTCTTAATACTGCATGCACATATCACATTGTTGGCGTAGAATTTTGACCCGCCTCACAACAAAACGGGTTTCACGTTTCCACGTCGGCCTAGGAGGTTTGCTTTACTCCAGTGCAGGTCCAAAGGCTTGCCTAGGTACGTGTAGGGTGTGTCAGTTGATTTGATCTGCAATCAACAAGTAAACCACATTAGAAACGATGGCCGATCAGCCGATAGGCCGATGTTGCATCGTGGGAGCCCAGCCGATAGGGCAAAGCTATATCGGCCTACTTGAAATTATAACATAATAGGATTGGTAAACAGATCTAATCTCATCGGCCTATATCAATGTGTTTATGGCAATTTTAATGGGATCAACCAATGAAGGATGCATGAAGATAAATACACTAGCTAATATTCTAGTGCAAACTTATACAAGCCAATCAATCAATATAGATATATTAATCACAGAGAAATCCTAAGAATACCCTATAATAAATATATTTTTACTTAATGATTTGCTTGTACAAGTGGCAAATACATGCAAAAACCTAAATAATCACATGCATTAGATAAGACCGGCTGAAACCCCGGTGCTATCCTTAATTACGATCAAAAACAGGCTTTGAGTTAAACCTCAAAACACGACTAAGGTTGATAGCAACTCAGAGTGTAGATCGAGAGTTAACACAAAGAAAATCAAGCTGTTGATCGCTTTTAGGATGGTAGATGCCTTAGATAATCTAGACGAGCAAACTAATTCGATCAACGTCGGCCATAAACCCTAAAACGAGTTAACCGCTGGCGAGATAGAATTAGAAAACCACATCAAGATTAATTAAAACATGATAAACGACGATCACATCATCGAGGTTTAACGTGCCTAAAGCGACACGCTAGCCCCGACGATGTAGATCGTCAGGTACGAGTTCTTACCTCTGCTCTAGGGAAGCAAGAACTCGCCGAAAGCTAACCTCTTGCGAGGGTTGGCGATGCGCCGAAAATAGATTGATTTGTGTTAGATTGATTGTGAGAGCTTCTATGTACAAACTACCGGGATATTTATACCCGAGATTACAACATTGTCCAGATAGGACACGATCTTATCTACAACTTAACAAACAAGTCTTTGCGGCAGACTCTCGCCATAGATTAGATCTAAACCTACTTGATTTATAATATACAATTGCATAAAACAGAGCCTTATCTCTATTTGGCAACCCCCTTGAAGCTTATCTTGAGCCCAAACCAAGCCCATACTAACTCTATCAACTCTCTATCTCTGTCGGCCAACAACCACGTTGAATCCGTATCGGCCGATACGCCATTCCTACTAACACAGCTTCCAGTCCGATACGCTTGTCGAGTCCGATACAAGACTTGGTCCGACTCCAACTTAACTCTTCTTCTCTACATCGGTTTTCTCTTTCCTCTCCGAGTAGATTACGAAAATCTGTCGTTAACACACATGTGCCCAAACAGGGATTGGTTTGCCACCTATGAGTCTGTGCAAGGTGGTACTGTTTTGATGGGTGATAATACGCCATGCAAGGTTGCAAGTATTGAAACAATTCATATCAAGATGTTTGATGGTTGTATCAAAATATTGTCAGATGTGCGGCATATTCCAAATTTGAAGAGAAGTCTCATCTCTTTATGTACTCTTGATCGCAAAGGGTATAAATATTCCGGTGTAGACGGAATTTTGAAGGTAACCAAGGGCTCTCTTGTTGTGATGAAAGCTAATATTAAAACTATCAACCTGTATCATATGCGAGGTACAACTATATTAGGTAATATTGCTGTAGTTTCAGATTCATTATCTAATTCCGATGCTACTAATCTTTGGCATATGCGTCTCAGGCATATGAGTGAAATTGGTTTGGCAGAATTGAGCAAGCAAGGATTGCTAAATGAACAAGGCATCGAGAAGCTCAAATTTTGTGAGCATTGCATCTTTGGCAAGCATAAGAGGGTGAAGTTCAACACATCTACACATACTACAGAAGGTATTCTTGATTATGTGCATTTTCATTTATGGGGGTCTGCTCGTAAGACATCTTTTGGAGATGCTCGCTATATGATGACTATCGTTGATGATTATTCGCGAAAAGTTTGGCCTTATTTCTTGAAGCACAAATATCAAGTTTTTGATGTGTTTAAAGAGTGAAAGACTATGATTGAAAGACAAACTAAAAGGAAGGTGAAAATACTTTGTACTAACAATGGGATGGAGTTTTGTTATAAGATATTTAAATCATATTGTAAGTCTGAAGACATTGTGCATCACTACATCGTTCCTCATACACCACACCAAAATGGTGTAGCTAAGGTATGAATAGGATAATTATATCAAAGGTCCGCTGTATGTTGTCTAATGTAGGTTTGTCTAAACAATTTTAGGCGAAAGCCGTTTTCACTGCTTGTTATCTTATTAATCGGTCACCCAGTTATGCCATCGATAAAAAGACTCCAATTGAGGTATGGTCTAATTCCCTAGCAAATTATTCAGACTTAAGAGTATTTGGTTGTACTGCTTATGCTCATGTTGATAATGGTAAATTGAAGCCTAGAGCTATTAAGTGTATTTTTCTTGGTTATCCATTTGGTGTGAAAGGCTATAAGTTATGGTGTCCTGAAACTAGAAAGATTGTGATTAGTAAAAACGTTGTCTTCCATGAATCAGTTATGTTACATGACAAATCTTCTACTAATGTTTCTGTTAAGAGTCAACAGAAAGCAAGTGTGCAGGTGGAGTATTTGATCAGTTCAAGGCATGCACCAGGAAAAGATGGTGTTGCTATTAACCAAAATGCACCTGTTACTGAAGATTCATATTCTTCTACTGTTGAGTAGTCGCCAAAACATTATATTGCAAAAGATAAGCCCAAAAGGAATATTAAACCCCCTCAAAGATATATTGAAGAAGCGAATTGTTAACGACGGATTTTGGTAATCGACTTGGAAGTGAAAGAGGAAACCGAAGCAGAGAAGAAGGATTGAGTTGGAGTCGGACCAGGCTTCGTATCGGACCCGGTAACCGTATCGGACTGGGGAGGTGCTGCCAGAAAGAGTGTATCGGCCGATACGGATTCAATGTGATTGTTGGCCGATACGGGTTGTAAGTTGACAGAGTCAGCGTGGGCTTGGTCTGGGCTCGAGATAAACTTCAAGGAAGTTGCCAAATAGAGATAAAGTTCGGTTTTAGGCAATTGTATCTTGTAAATCAAGTAGGTTTAGATCTAATCTGTGACAAGAGTCTGCCGTAAAGACTTGTTGTTTGTTATAGATAAGATCGTGTCCTACAAGGATCCTGTTGTAATCTCGGGTATAAATATCCCGGTAGTTTGTACATAGAAAGTCTCTCACAATCCAGTACAACAAACCAGTTCAATCTACTTTGGCGCATCGCCAACCCTCGCAAGAGGTTGACCTTGACGAGTTCTTGCCTTCCTGGAGCAAAGGTAAGAACTCGTTCCCGACGATCGGCATCGTCAGGGCTAGCGTGTCACTTTAGGCACGTTAAGCCTCGATGATGTGATCGTCGTCTATCATGTTTTGGGTAATCTTGACAGGTATCTTAATTATGCTTCGCTGGCGATCTATTCATTTTAGGGTTTATTGCCGACGACGGTTTAATTATTATGCTTGGTTAGATTGTTCAATGCATCTACCATCCCCAAAAGCAATCGACGGCTTGATTTTCTTTGTGTTAGGTTTCGATTCACACTTTGAGTTGCTATCGACCTTAGTCCTATTTTGAGATCTAACACAAGGCCTGCTTTCGGTTGTAATTAAGGATATTAACTGGAGTTTCAGCCAGTTTTATCTGATACACGTGTTTATTATAATGTTTTCATGTGTGTCTGTCATCTACATAAACGGATTGATTAATAGGAATGCATCTGTTATGGATAATTCTTTAGGATTTATCTGTGATTGATATGTTTATATTGGTTAATTGGTTCATGTAGATTTGCACTAGAGTATTAGCTAGTGTAGTTATCTTTATTGTTCTTATCGGCCGATGCCATTAATCGACAGCAACATGTTGATGAAGGCTGATAAGATCTATGCTTTAATTTTGCTTTATCATGAGTAAGCCGATATAGCTTTGCCCTATCGGCTGGGCTATGACAATGTGTCATCGGCCTATCGGCCGATCGGCCGTTGTTTTCTGACATGGTTTACTTGTTTCTTGTTGATTGCAGATCAAATCAACTGGTACGATCTGCGTACAACTAGGCAAGCCATTTGGACCTGCACTGGAGTTAAGCAGATCTCCCAGGCCGCCGTGGAAACGCGAAACCCGTTTGGTCGCAAGGCGGGTCGAAATTCTGCGCCAACACGAATATAGTTGCTTATGCTTTGAGTGTGGCAGACGAAATTGAAGGTAATGCAGAACCTTTTTCATATTCTGAGGCTATTATTTCTGATGATTGCAATAGATGGATAACTGCTATGCATAATGAGATGGAGTCACTTGAAAAGAATCATACTTGGGAATTGGTAAAATTGTCAAAGGAGAAGAAACATATCCGTTGCAAATAGATCTTCAAAAGAAAGGAAGGTATATCTCCAACTGATGAGGCAAGGTACAAAGCAAGATTAGTTGCTAAAGGTTATAGCCAGATTTCAGGTATTGATTTCAACGATGTCTTTTCCCCTGTTGTGAAGCATAGTTCAATTCGCACTTTACTCGGTATTGTTGCAATGCATGATTATGAACTAGAGCAAATGGATGTTAAAACTGTATTTTTACATGGGGAGTTAGATGAGGACATTTATATGGAACAACCTGAAGGTTTTGTTGTTCCTGGAAAAGAGAACCTAGTCTGTAGGTTGAAAAAAATCTCTTTATGGGTTGAAGCAGTCACCTTGATAGTGGTATAAGAGATTTGATTCTTTCATACTTTCTCAGAAGTTTAGAAGATTCAATTTTGATAACTGTGTTTATCTCAAAGTTGTTGATGGTTCAGCTATATATTTGTTTCTTTATGTCGATGATATGTTGATTGCTACAAAAGACAAATCAGAGATAGCAAAGTTGAAGGCACAATTGAGTAGTGAGTTTGAGACGAAAGATTTGGGTGCAACGAAGAAAATTCTTGGTATAAAAATTACTAGAGAAAGACAATCTGGCAAATTATATCTTAGTCAGAAAGGTTATATTGAAAAAGTTCTATGTCGTTTCAATTTGCATGTTGCAAAACCAGTGAGTACTCCTGACGGAGCGTGAAACTCCTCACCGGGAGACCACGCAGGTCCCCCTTTACCGGTTCGGCCGGAGGCGCAAGGTGAAATTCTTTGCCCCTGATCTGTGGGATCTCAGCGAGAAAAACGCGTGGATGCAAGCGGTTTAGACAGGTTCGGGCCGCTAAGAAGCGTAATACCCTACTCCTGTGTTCTGGTAGATCTGAGATTGTGATGGAATCCAGAAAGAGTCCAGCCAGCCAGCGTCTAGCCAGCCAGAGTTCAGCCCCCCTCCTTTCTTAGGCCTGGGCCTCCTTTTATATGGCAAGGGCTACCACATGGGCCACGAGCTGCCTAAGAAAGAAAGCATTCTTTTACATTTAGGGCTATCCTATCGCCGGAAATAGCCTCTGACAGACGTCGCCGCACGCTTCGCTCGGTCAGTCGACCCTTCCATGGCACGCCCGTTTCAACCTTCATTAAATAGCGGGCGACTTCTGCGTCTCGTCTACGCCGGCATCGGGAAAGCATCTGACCGAAGCTGACATGCCAACTCCGGGAGTTGGCATACCAACTCCGGGAGTTGGCATACCAACTCCGGCTGAGAGACGAGAGACTAAGGGCTCTCATCATTCTGATGGGACGGGGCATGGCGTGCAGCAGGCCGCCTGGGGCGCGCGGCGCACAGGCATCCTGGCACCACCTAACCCGCGATCTGACTGGTCCGCGACCGGTCACTCATCGTGACCGGTCATAGACTGGATATGCACGCGCCACGCCGCATTAAATGCGGCGCAGTGCGCCCGTCTGGACAGCCATAAATGTGGTTAGGTGGGCTCCGTCGAGCTCACCTAACCTGCGCTCATGGCACCAAAGCCACAGGGGGTCGGGGCACCCCAGGCCTCGGGGCAGAAATGGGAGCGGCCCGACCCCCGGGGGAAACCGGGAGGGCAGCCGCCACGTCACCCTCGGGCCCGACCCCCCCTGGGGAAACGTGCCACGCGGATCCCTGTGGCCGCCCTTCCCTTTGGTCTCGATACCCCCAGTCCCATGTCACCGACAACTCCTTTAGCTGTACATTTCAGATTATCTTCAGATCTATGTTCATAGTCAGATTATGATGTTGAGTACATGTCTATAGTTCTATATTTAAGTGCGGTTGGTTCACTTATGTATGCCATGGTATGTTCTCGTCCTGTCTTGTCACATGCATTGAGTGTTGTTAGTAGATACATGGTTAATCCTGGCAAAGAGTATTGGAAAGCATTTTAGTGAATTTTCAGATACCACGTGGTACTTCTAGTGCTTGTTTGCAGTTTGGGAGTTACAGAGATAGACTTGTTGGTTATGTGGATTCAGATTTTGCTGGAGATTTGGATAGGAGAAGATCGCTCACAGGTTACGTTTTCACTATTGAAAGTTGTGCTATTAGTTGAAAGACAAGTTTGCAAGCAACTGTTGCCTTATCTACTACTGAAGCAGAGTATATGGCTATTTCTGAAGCTTATAAAAAAGCTATTTGGCTTAAGATTTGTACACTGAGCTTTGTGGAGTTACGTCTTTCATTAATATATTTTGTGATAGTCAAAGTGCAATATGCCTTACAAAGGATCAGATGTTTCATGAGAGAACAAAGCACATTGATATAAGATATCACTTTATTCGATGTGTGATTGTTGAAAGTGATGTCAAGGTAAGCAAGATAAGTACTCATGATAACCCAACTGATATGATGACAAAACCAGTTCTTGCTACTAAGTTTGAGTTTTGCTCAAGTTTGGTTGGTGTTACAGTAAAGTCCTAGAGACTATTTGACGCACGGTTCTTTTACTTACATGAGGTATTTCTTGGTGATTGATGTTTTTTATGCTACAAGAGAAAATTCGTCTTAAGGTGAAAATTGTTAAATATGTGATCCGAATTTAGGTCTACAATATATTTGGATTAGTTTCCTAGTAGGATTCCAAGTTGTTTCCTATTAGGAGTTTTTCTTTTTATCTCCTATATATAATCTTGTAAGCCGTATGGAAAGGGATGACATTTCCATTGTTGTCTCCCTACGTTTGTAATCAACTCCTCAATAGTGATCATTGTTGGTTGACGCCCGTGGTTTTTTTCCACAAGGATTTTTCACGTAAAATTCGTGTCTCTGTTGTGCATCTATTTTCTTAATAGATGTCGACAGATTCGGATGGGCGGGGAAGTTGATGGAGGGATGGAGGTGACGAGGCGAGGCAAAGCAGCCATGATTATCTCCGCCCGGGAGCACGGCGAACTCCGGCGGCGGCGGCGGTGGCGGTGCCAGTGTCGATGTACGGTTTGACTCTGGTCTGCGGCTTGGACTCATCGTCCGATCGTTATTGCACGGCTAGGATCGAACCGAATAATCAACATTTTGAGGTTATACTTCCTCCGTTCTCGAATAATCAACATTGGACACTATTTAAGTATAAACTATAACCGCCTGTTTTATATATATATATATATATATATATATATATATATATATATATATATATATATATATATATATATATATATATATATATATATATATATATATATATAACACACACACACACNACACTTAAAAACCATGTAACTTTTGTATTATTATAATATGATTATTTGGAAGTAATTTGTGAGCAAAGTAAGACACTCGTAGTCAATAGTGACAGTTATACAAGAACGGGGGTAGTATTTGGCGTTCCTCCAACTCCTTAATTTTTCAAAAAATAAAAGATTTTTTTGGCCCGTCTCTAGATTCAATATTAATTGAAGCTAGGTGTTTTTAGCTCTAAAAATCTACAATTGAAGCTAGGTATTTCTAACTCTAGAAATCCATAGGTGCAGAGTTATGATTATTTTGACAACATTTAAATAAAATATTTTATTTTTATTTTAGATAAAATATAAGTTTTCAAAACTACTGTAAATTAACTTACAAACTCTAAATTTGGCTAGATGTATTTTGACAAGTGCCAAACAAGAACTTTTACTTTGTATTAATAAAATGATCTAGTAATCTAGTTTTAGGATGTACCACACTAACAACCTTAATCTAAACCCAGCTTTAAAAAGAACTTGAGTCCGGGCTTTAAAAAAACATTATATCCGTATACTGTATATATGGCTTTCATGTGCTGTAACATGTTAATCCGGGCTTTACTTGGTAAAAGAAGATTCAGAAATCGGATAGCAAATTCTGATAGTAACCATTTGTGGAATGAATATGATGTCCATTTCATCATGGAATTAGAATGGATGCCTCTTACGCGTTCCGCTTTGCTTGATAGCAGCTGCTAATCTTCTTCAGTAGAGTAGGTCTGAATATGATGTCCATTTCAAGATCCTAACACTACAATAGTAAAGCTAATCAAGTTGATAGTTGACAGAATCCATCACTCTCCTTTTTTAAAAACAAAGGAGATATTTTCTCCCTGAAACCTTGCAAAATCTTGACTCCAACTTTGCCGGTCTTAATCAGACGATCAAAGGTGTGACACTATGAATTGCTGCAAGAATATGTGACTGACAACTGCAAAGCAAAGCTCGCAACAACTTGAAGGCCGTATTTGACATGCAAACGGGACCAATTTAAATCAAATAGTTATTCACTAGATTATCTAGTGGATTATATATCTACATACACTATTATATAGTAGTATAAATTAAATATTTTAATGAATAAATTTAACAAATAACTTAAAACGGGAGGTGTAAGCAGTGTAGTTGAAGAGATTTTTTTAACTGAAACTGAAGAGAAATTTTTAAAGAAACAGATTTTTTTAAGATATAAAACAAATAATTCGTGACAACAACCTGGAGAAGTAGGATGGGGTGCCACTTCATAATCCATGAGCGTGCGTGCTTGAACTGTAGAGGTTGTTCTGAACTTTTGCTGATTAACTTCAACCGCGTGATGGATCGATCGCATGCGAGAGTCCCAAATCGACAAAGCCATCATTTTCGGTGTTTTTAACCCTCCACACGTCGAAGACTTATGCAGCAACTTCAACTTGTGGTCGATTATATTTACAGTCAGAAGCAAAGCTTTCCTGCAGTGCTGCATATGCCAGCTTGCAGGGTGAAAGTGTCAATAAGCCATTAGAAGATTAGCTACTGTACTGTCACAAATGTCAATTCGTCAAATCTAAAAACAAAGTACTCTTCCAAGAGTAGATGATGGATTGAGACGTTTCGGCGATTAAGCGAGTGATTAAGTTGAGTGAGTGCGTGCTGCATGCGTCGATTGATCGATCGATGTGTTGTAAAAGCTGCTTGCTTACCTGCCTGCACGATCTGATTGGCGAGTCGTCGAGGTGATTGACCATCACGCGCATGCAGAGCCTGCACGCACACGGCAATATGCCTACCTGCATCTCCTTCAGATCGGTCTGGATTTGGAGCGATTACATGCATGAACAGAGAAATGAAGAAATTCGAGCGGACTTCAACCAAATTTTCAAGTGTTTTTTTAATTCATTTGCCCAATAAGCATCTCCACTTGGCCTCCTATTTGGCTCTCTATCCTACTTTTAAGGCTGAGACAAGCCTAATGCAGACAGAGTTTGAGCACTAGGCTTCTTTTCTAAATTACTATTAGATTCTCTCAAAATTCGATATAAATATTGGCGATACAATATGTATAAGCTAAAGGGTTGTTCGGTAAAGCTATATATATATATGGCTAACAAAGCAACCAGTCGCTACCGTACCTAATATTAGATTTCTACGACAGCAGCTACAGTTGTGTTATTGCAGCTAGGACAGTCAAACAGAATCTATGTTCAACCCTATTCTTGAAGATTATCTAGCAGTTCTCACTGACTGAGAGCCTTAGAGTAACATAATAGAACTCCAACTGATCCATATTTCACTGGATAAGGGATCTCTTTTTTCTTCCCCACTCCTTGTATGTAGGATTGGCTCTCATCCTCTTCTCCTTATTTCTTTCTCTTCATATTTTTGAAATGTAACGTTGGTAAAATCGGACTATAACAAAATGGTGTGAAGTAGAAAAATATTAGGAGATCAGTTAGAGTGTGCTAAGAACTATGAGATAGAATTTAAACGATAGCTTTTTTTAGGAGCTTAAAATTTTATAGAATTTAAATGAGAGGTTTTTTTTTTCGAGGAGCTTTAAAAATTGTACTATCTCGATTGGAGTCCTCTAATAGTAGTACTACTGGTCTACATTTGCAGGTTTGCAGAGAAAAGAGGGAGGAGAGGTTTGATCAGCGGCCAATTTAACCACTTGGAGCCAAAAGTTCAAAAGGAATGGACGTCATTTGGCTTCTAGAAGGGGAGAGAGCCCAGGTCAAAGCTTCTAGAATGGCTAAAGCTAGCAGCAGACAGCAAAGGCCGCGTGTTCCGCAATGCAGTTTATTCCTTCTAGAAACCCCCTTAACCCACCAGGACAGGAGAAAATGATGCGTTCATGATCCGCTCCATAATTCCATCCACCCAATCTCCCCGCGTCGATTTGCTCCTGCAAATTAATTACATATATATTTAAAACAAAATTCTCTCAAAGAAACGACTAATCCATGACTTGACTCAGTATCAAACAGATTAATTATTGAGTGATACTACGGATTATTACATACTTAGTTACACACACAAATTAAATATTTCAATGAATAAACTAAACAAATAACTTAAAACAAATGGAACACCAATACAGTTGAAGAAAATTTTCTTAAGAAAATGTATTTGTCGAATAAAAAACGAATAATCCGTTTTAATAGTCCTATAAATAATCTGAAAAGAATTAATCTTAATTTTTAGTTTTTGACCGAAATTGAGCCGTATTTGGTCGTACAGTACGTACGGTGGCATGACTTTTTTTCAGGTTATTAGCCGTCTTCAAAACCGGTCAAACGAGGTGTTTCTAGAAAATGGTGGACATATGGCAATAATTGGCATGAAACTGGTTAATTAAATTAATTTCCGCGTGAATGTTTGCCGATTCGGCTAGTTAATTACTGGATGATAATATATGGAGTAATCATATGCAAGTTAAGGAAAAAATATGACTATATAAAATGTTACAGTGAAATGGAAATGTGTTAAATCGAACATATTCACATATTGTTTTATGTCTTCTTTGTAGTTGCACGAAAGAACAAAACATTAAAATCTTATCGATGATTTGTTGGTTTATCTGCCGCAACCAAACTTTAAAAATTTCCATTCTAAAGTTGATTCTAGATTTTCCATTATAGTTTATTTACAACATTAGCTTATAGTTTATTTACATCACTTTGGCCTCATAGTTTCTCTTAGTTGTTTATAAGAGAAAAAACATAGGAGAAATTATTTTATATATGTGTTCTTAATATAAAAGCAAATCTAAAAAATAAACTACGATAAAAACCTCTAAATCAAGTTTTAAAATTTAAAATTTTCAGTTTATAAGCTAAAAAGCAAACGATGAACATCTTAATACCACATATAGATTCAACATTTTTACAAGTGTTTTTCTTATCGGTCATGCATGGCTCAACCAATCAAAGCATAATTTATCAGCCCTAGAAGATTAGCAGCATTGGAGCAGCAGGCAGCAATACAAAAAAATTTCAAATTTCAAATTAATCTCAAAAACTATGTAAAATAGTGTACTTTTTTCGGTTCTATAATTTTTGACATTTTGAACAATGACATAATCTTTAAAATATATCTTTGATTATGTTTTTTTATTGTAATATATATAATAAATAAATATAATTTTATTTTTATTATAGTATTTTGTAAGACAAATCTATATATGTTATTTTAATGTCTTTAAACTAAATATTTTAAAATATTAATAATTAAAATTATATAATTTTGACTGTTCAAAATGTTAAGAAGTATGGTTTGGAAGGAGTACTTTGTGCATGCGAGGTGTTTAGCTATAAATACCAACTGTTTCCATTAAATGTGACTCGTCTCCTCCACCGCCGCGCCCTCCTCCGATGGCCACCGTACACCCGCCGCCGCAGTTCGCGCTCCCGCCATCCCGAGCCGACGTCGTCGTCGTCGACGACAGCGACAGCGAGAGCGTCGCCGATTCGTGTACGTGCCCGTACCCGTGCATGCCGGCGTCGGTGGGGCCGACCGGCGGCGACGAGGAGATGGACGACGACGACGACGACGACGACGACGGATGCAGCAGCTGCGTAGAAGGAGGCGGGTGCGACGACGGCGACGACGGCGGTAGCGGCGACGAGGCCATCGTCGGCGAGGGTGGCGTCTGGTGGGCGCAGCTTGCGGCGGCGGCGGCTGCCCGCGGCGGCGGCGCCGAGCGCGAGCTGCTGCGGCGGCGAGAGGAGGAGGAGGAGGAGGACCCGAAGCGTGCGGCGGCGAGGCAGGAGGAGGACCGCAAGTTCTGGGAGGATTGCCTCGCCTCCGGATATCCATGAACGCGACGCGAGCTCGACGACGAAGACGACGACGAGCTTGTAATGAACACAAACTCACAAAACGTATGGGTTTTTTTCTTTCGAATTTCCTTGTACAGCCATTAAATTTTAAACATCTGTTGTTCTATCTGAAATTTGGTAGAGCGTTCCATTCAACTTCAAATTCAAATTAATCTTCAGCTCTGTCTCGAGTTCAAACAATTGTTCATTCTTCACATATGAATATTATACTCCATGAATTGTTTTTTTAGAAAACAATTAAATGTACAAAACTACAAATCACAAAAAAAGGGACAATTGAAACTGATTTCTTTTTCCAAAAATAATTCTTCGTGAGGTAGTGGGATGCCAACACACAACAGGTGAAACTCGCTTTCCATGTCCATCTCCAGATTAAATGGCGAAAAAGACTTGCTTTTTTTAGTGGAAGCCTCGCCAAATGCACTAATTAATCACGTAGTGATTAGTGATTAATTAGTGTGTGGCTGACTGGTAGTTAAGCTACTAGGTTGACTGGAAACTTTTTGCGGTCAAAGATTTTTCAGTAACTGCAGTAATAACTAACTAATTAAGCAAATAGTACGTACTATTAAATTACCACTAGGGTTTACTGTAATCCTTGCTCAGATCTGGGTTTGGTGTGGAAAGCGACCAAATTAAAGGCTAAGTGAGGTTGTAAAGTGGTTGCTTGTCCAGAAAAGGGAAGGTTTATTTATAAATCAGAATCTGCAGTTACATCTTATTTTTATCTTATTTTTCTCTCTTTCTAAATTAGTGGCCAGCAATGAGTCTAGTAGAGGTAGCTGTTGAGGTTCTTTCTGAGCTTTTCAGAAATAAAGTTTATGATTCACACATATGAGCATCATCACTGCTTGTGGTAGAAAAGAGCAGCATCAAGCTTTCAGAGCTTGCAAAATTCAGCGCTAAATTGCCTAAGGTTTCCTGATACCATATCAATCCCATTACTCTCTCCGATAAAAAATGTACTCCCTCTGTTTCACAACACTTCAAAGAGACTTTATTTTTAAAGCAATCAATGTATTTGAGTTTGAGAAAGTAAAAAATAAATGCATTGGAATTTGAGAAACTAAAAGGCATTCTAGTCTCTTTCTTCTTCTTCTTCTTCTTTGTATTGGTATGTAGTATAAGATAGGCTAAAAATTAAGTCTTATAAGATAGGCTAAAAATAAAGTCTTTTAGGGACGGAAGTAGTGGCTATTTCTAATTATACTCCTCGGAGAAAGTAAGCAGAAAGAAGGCCAGTTGTGATCTGAGCCAGAAAGCACAAGAGCATGTCCATTTCTGAATTTCATTGCAGCCTTCTCATTGCTGCTTTGAAACTAGCAAACAGAGGTTAGAAACTATTCAGAGAAAAGTGTTCTGTGAGCCTGAGAAGCTGAGAGCAGAGGCAGAATATATTAGTGTGCCCAACACAAGCTAACCTTCACATCTAGGACCACATTGAGGAGCAGCTAGCGATCTAATGATGTAATATTAATTGTCATCTGGTACAACCAAAACTCCAAAAGCAACAGGATTGTTTTTCTTTTTCTCTTGAGATTCTTTTGCTCATTACCAAAAGAAACCAAGAAAGAAAGGGTTTTGCTTCAAGCAAGAGAAGCAAGTTTTCTCATCGGCAGAAATCAGACTGAATTAAACACCGAAGTAGACACAGGTAGAGATATTCAGTAGCAAACAGATGATTCATCAGAAAAAGATTTTATTAGCAAAGAACAACAGGGGATAAATTATTTCACATGCCGACTTGATGAATGATACTAATTATTTCCAGTGTTGAATGGAATTAGTTGGCGTAAAAAAAATTTCTAGCTGAAACACCACCAGCTGAACTGGCATGCCAATTGGCAGTACGCTGCCTTATTCTATTTACTTGTGACCGTGATACCCTTCGGCTGTTCTTGAGATAATTTTCTATGGTTTACCATTCAATTGGACTTTAGCTAGCTTCTCTCCGCTTTCCTCGGCGCCATCCACCTTCTTACCGGGAAATGACCTCCCACTACTTGTGACAAGTTCCTTGATGGTTGCTTGGATGCCCTTATCGTGCAACAGCGAGTCCAATGTCACATGTACCCCTTAAAGAAATAGAGGGGGAGAAGTTAGATGCAAGGAAAAACAAACTTCAATTATGGGTTGCCGAATTTACAACGGGGAATGTGCAAATTTCATGTGGGACTTGAGAGATGTCGCTTTAGCATATGAAAATGATAGTGTCCTACAAGTTCGCTCTCCGAGGTATTTTTTTTATTCATCTGTAGTTGGGAAGATAGCATTTGATTTGCTCATGTAGACCATCAGCAAGAAAAAAGAACAGTCATGTGGACAATAGAATAAGGACACATGCTGAATTGTGCATGTTTCAGCTGTTAACATCATCTGATTGATCTAACAGCGCCACTGCTCAAACCAGACAACAACGTAACATCATCTGATTACCTCATGTCTTTTCCATGGTGAACATATTGCTTTATGCCAATTAATTGTATGGGAATTTTCTCGTAAGAAGGTATTATTATCTCAAGAATAGCCAATTCTCTTTTTGATTTGTATACTCTTAATACCTAATTTTGATGAAGCAGGGAAAAAATAATATGGAAATTTCACTTACGGAATCTCCAATAATGCTTCGGGTTAGTTGGGTCATTGATTGTTTCCTCTTGTGCTGGTCTTGTGGCGTACTTGTCTTTAAGCGCAAGCAGGTCCTGACAAATAAGACACCCCAAGTACATTAATCTACTTTATTCTGTATTGATCTATGATATAAGTTAACAAGCCAACTTATATACCTGTAGTGGGAAGATTGCCCACATTGATGGAGCATCAAAATGCTGCTTAACAATAAAGTTCACTACTTCTGGGGTGCAGCGAGATGGCGGCTCGTCATCACTACCAACTACAGTCTGGTAGAAATGGCTTCTTCTTCCTTCATCTTCTTCCCACCAAGCACGTAATGTGGAGCAATCATGACATGATGGAGCACAAACCTGAAAAAATATGACGCAAAATTGAACATCAAACTGGATAGCTTCTCCAAACCATTTTCAGTTTGCC
This sequence comes from Oryza officinalis, assembly GCA_008326285.1. NCBI lineage: Eukaryota > Viridiplantae > Streptophyta > Magnoliopsida > Poales > Poaceae > Oryza > Oryza officinalis. The sequence continues at coordinate 52,992,919 of BDMV01000007.1, read as the reverse complement.
ATATACAACCTAAATATATGTGCATCTGTAGCTATGAACATATTGAACCTAAGTAAACAAAAGGGAAACACACCGTCATGTAGCTATACTGAGATGGAATACCAAATTCCAAGTTTGGTTCACTGGGCATTCTCTGGATACGCAATCCAATCAATCCAAGTTCTTGCATAACCTGGATAAAATATTTCTGTTATTTATGTGCATAGAACAAACAATAGCTGTTACTAGCATGTGCAGGAAAACATCATACAGGGTGAACACAAGCGGGGATAAGGCCAAGATCTTCCCCACATGCCAACATATCCGATGAGTTCAAAAGCACAGGCAGAGTCTTCAGCGCGTTTTGACGCCAGAGATTCTCTTGGCGAGCAAAATAATAGTCATAGTACAATCTTCTGAGGATATTTTTGCTGTAAAACAATGCTTCATAAGAGGATGAAAAAGTCCGTACTCCATAAGGAATAATTTAGTTAGGGCTCATTGCATAAACAAGGGAGTGCTATTAGCAAGACCTAAAACGTTGGGTGCTACTTCACAATTTTCTTGGGAAGAAACTGCTGCTGAATATACTAGTTTCATTTTTCTCGATGCCTACTAGAGATGAATAGTGAAAACTATCAATTATGTAGTAAGGTGATAGCAGTAGAACTAAGCAAATTTTGGACAGAAAGGAGCAGTATGTAACAAAGTTCAATATCACAATGATCCTGCGGTGTTAGCCTGTTGGACTAAATAGTACTACTTCATCAGCTTGAAGTAAATTTACAGAGTAACTCGCAATAGTGCAGATCAAGGTCTTGTCAGACCTGAACATAGAGAAGGAAACAATTGGAGTTAAATAAAATCGAGATTACCTATGTTCATCTAGATCGTTAAAACTTGAAGTATCCTCCAGGTTGAAGCGGGGATAAAATTTTTTGTTGTCCTCTGGATCTCTAATAAGGACTATATTCTGCAGAATAAACAGTAATATTTTATTTTAATGATTTCAATTATTTTTTGTTGAGAATTTCAAATAATATTTTTATATGGATTTAAAAAGATCAGGATAGGTTAGAGAAAGTTGTAGCATGGATTATATGCACTCGATATGAATTACCTGTATTAGATCAAACAAACCACGCCGAATATTGTCTTCTTTCTCCAGCCATAATGATTTTTCAGAACTGTTCTTAAGCTTCGCAATTATCTTTTTCTCTGTATTGCAGTCCTCTTTGAACTATACACATGCAAAACAATAATTTGCAAGGGAAATTCAAGGACAAAATGTGATGGGAAAAATGCAGTAAGGAGCACACTAGCTGATTTCGAAATGGAGACTTCTGTACTAAAGCCTAAGCTAAATCTACTCATGCCATGCGGTTTTGAGTAGGTGATATGTTCAACAAATATGAAAAGAGAATATAACTGACTGCATTACCTCGTAATGTTGTTTCTTATACTCATTTAGAAAGTTGGCTGCAATTACTGTCCAAAAGGACCCAAACTTCTCCTGGAACAGAATAGAAATGTCATGCTGGTGCCCTGTTTTCCTTCTTGTTATAAAAAAGATAGATCATTGTTTTAGAAAGACAAACCTCCAGCGTTTCCTGAAGAATATACGGGCGGCTCATTCTATCAAAATCCCACAGGCCTTCACTAAGAAGCTCCTCCTGAAAGTCAACATAGGAACAAGTCAGATAAACTTCAGGCTCTCTAGTCTCTTTTAGTTTGTTTAACAGATACAGAAACCAACCTGACTGAGAGCAATTGAAGGTCTAAATTTCCCAACTAGACCTGTGGCTGCATGATCTGGAAGTTCCCATATCCTAAAGAAACCCAAGATATGGTCTATCCTATATGCAGTGAAGTATTTTGCCATCTGGAACAAGGTAACCGGAGATAAACAATGACAATAAAAGATGACCAACCAGACAGGAGAAAATATGTGCTGTTAAATAACCTGTGTCAGACGAGCTCGCCACCACCCATAATTATCCTTTGACATCTCCTCCCAGTTATATGTAGGGAAACCCCAATTTTGTCCATTTTTGTCAAAATAATCTGGAGGTGCACCAGTAGCTGTATTCATGCGAAATAAAGTGGGGTATACCCAAGTATCCACACTATTCCTATCAACACCAATAGGTAAATCTCCTTTCAGAATAACCTTTTTCTTCCTTGCATAGGCAGCTGCCTCTGATAACTAACATGAAGGGAATAATAAATGTCAGTGAATACATACACAAGAAAAACTCTGCATGCAGATCAGAGTGACAAGGTCAACGACCAATACTTACTTGAATATGTAGATGGTACTGGATGTAGTAATGAAAACATATAACATCATGGTGCAAGGTACCTTCAGAAACAAGCTTATCTAGCTGAAAGAAATTACAGAAACAGCCATCACTTAGTACTTGAACATTTTCTCATATGTGATCTCGCCTTTCAGAAAGAATCTAACCAAATGACAGGATTTTCTTTAAAAGAATGTTTAGCATGTTATACTGATCGCACCTTCTCCTTGGAAAACTGAGAAAAACGGCCCCATTGGCTGTGATCTGATGTCTCAAAGAAGTCCCGCAGAAAACAAAATGCAGCATATGGTTTCAACCACTCCTTTTGGAACATGGAAGGAACGCAATCACAGTAAGTCTGAAATAAGTTATCAAGTACTTCGACTAAATAAAATGCTAGCAAATAACTAAATATACCTCGTTTTCAGATAAAAACTGCTTGAACGAACTGGAATTTAGTACTTTATCTTTCTCTAATTTGAATATTTTTCTTGCTATCGAGAGTTTTGAGGCCAGTGCTGCCTCATAGTCAACATCCTGTTTAAACACGATTTTCAAATAATGGAATGTTAGGATTCTGCAAACAACAGAAGAACTATACTAATTGCATAACCATCTGATTTTAAAATTAAGCGTAGCTAAATTATATAGAGGACATGAGTTGCATATATCCAACAGCAGGTCAGCAACAGCATTTGGAATTTTTTCCTACCAGTGACGAAAGGTAAATAAATGATGCTATGCATTTGATAATATCTGTACCTTTTTGTCCAACTGCTTCTTTGCCTGTGAAATCTCGTCCTGTAATAATAAGAAATATTGAGTACTGGATCAGGAATGAACTTGAACTCATACAAGACTACCAAAATCAGTGAAATATTGAAATGAAAAGCTAACATAGATAACGGGTACAATGAGTTAATATGAAGGTATAACAAAGGTACACCTTAATATCCCCTGGAATTGCTTCTGAAAGTGCTTGTACTCTCAGGTACAAGGGGTGCAATGCAAACACAGAGAGCGAGCTGTAAACCAACATGTAGGGCATTATTTCTGTTCAGATATTGTTCTTACTCGAAGCAAAAGCACACTGCATCAGTCCAATACCTGTATGGATATGAATCCCACCACATCCCATGAACTGAAGTATCATTGATAGGAAGAAGCTGAACAAGATGAAAGCCTGAGTTGACTGCCCAGTCAACAAGAAGTCTAAGATCAAGGAATTCTCCAACACCAAGGTCCTCATTTGACCTGATTGAGAACATAGGTACAGCAACACCTGCACCCCTCCATGGTGATTCCTGGTAAAACCAAGTGATGAATTAGTGCTACTCATCAGTTCTCTATGATAAGTGGGTGCCCACTGTATCCTCAGATCTTGCCAAAGCATGAGATACAATGGTTCTTTCTACCAAGCATTTGATAGTATTACTTTTTAGATCATGGATTGAGCAAACTGAATATGACGGATTGATTAATGCATCATATTGAAGGTAATGGGTGCCAAAACAATATGCAATTATAAGCATATTTTCAGCGTACTAACTATAGTTGCATACATTACCCGGAGGGCACCATCAGACAAAAGGACGTATCTGGATGGCTTGGGTGATGATAGATCCACATCAGCCTCCCTGTTTGGACCGAACTCCAATGAAGAGACTCCTGCTTCACTAATTTTACAGTATTTATATGTGGGATATCGTTAAGGACAAGACAATGGTCAATAGCTGAATGGTGATTTCTTCAGAAATAATAGTAGAAATATCCATTCAATAAATCTACATGCATTGGAAGTAAGTGAGTACTCATTTGCACAAGGATATTTTATTGGGAACTCAGATTTTCGCAACAGACAGTTTGCCTTCCAGATGGAATCTCCGACATAATTAAGCTTGAGGCCATCTTGAGTTTGCCACCTTCCTAATTGAGGATTACTTCCTGTGACCACGACCTAAAGTTTGACATCAGCAATAGTTAGGGAGTACCAGAAGTATCATTATTAGCTATAATGGGATAAAGATAACCAAATATAAATTGAACGAATAACACTTACAGTAGAGCCAGCTCCAAGTCGGGGGCAGCTAATAATAAACTGAACAACAATATCTGTTGAGGAAAAATTTAGGGACAATGAATTAAAAAATGTTGTCCATGCTTGGCTTGGTATGTAAATCTAAGTAATATGTACTACCATGGAAAGAGACGAGACTATATTAAACAACAATCAGCATGCTTTGCTCAATAGGTAAGACATGACGCTACATTGATTCTTTATCAGTAAAATATATTCACAAGAAAATATGCGATATATGTAGATTGACCACTTGACTTCCAGTTTATTATTCCATCAGTTTTAGACTTTTCTTACCTTCAGGCTCCAAACTTTTGTTGAGGGATGTAGTCTGTAATTCTCTTTTAGCATTTTCAGACCCATTGAAAATGACATTCTTGAATGCACTTCGAAGGAAAAGAGCTTCAGAAGCATCCTGAATTCAAACCACGAGTATCCATAAACCACCATGGTACAGAACATGAAAGCTTGTATGACTAGTATGATGGCAAGTAGTGCTGCTACTGCTACTAATGTTTTTATAGGCCAGCATGAAGAGAAATTAATTTAGTACATGAAATTTTTAACAAGTACCTGCCACCAGTCGCGTATCTCAACTACATCTCCATCCTGAACACCCTCTGGAAGTACTAATTTCCTTTTCTCCCCGGACTCCGATCTCAAAACATTCTTGTTGTCGTCCACTACATAGTAATTGTACTGACAGGTAAAACCAGTAACGACGGAAACTCTGCCGGACCAGATTAGCTCATTTCCCTGATGAACTGGACTGAGAGAGAATCCTTGCTTGACATTCCAAGATCCAAGTGCCGGCTCCGAGCCGGCGATGAGAAGACTCTGCCCCCATTGTGTGTAGTAGGGTAATTTGAAGACCAAGGTCACTGTATTCAGAGATTTCTTCCCGGACAAATTCGCCATTCCTATCAAACAGACAAAAACAGGCAGCGAAGTCAGTAAACTGAATACACGAATGAACGAATGAACAAACATGCAAGATTCACAAGCATCATCTACCAAGAACTCATAAAGTCAATAGACGATGCATAAAATAAAACGAGTGGTTCCAGGATGCATGCCTATGAGGCCACAAATCCATTACTGTTCTTGCTCCCCCCCCCCTCCCCTTTCCCATTTCTCCAATAAATAAGGTGGTTAAGATTCAAAGTATCAGCATCCTTCCCATTTTGCAATGAAAAAAAGGTAGAACAGATTCGGGGAATCAAGAAACTGTTCCCCACATTCCCGTGTCTCCCGCGTCCTACTATCTTTTGCCATGGCCAAGAACCTTTCTACCAGATTGCTCAGCGCATCCCATCCAATGGCAACGCATCAAACACAGCAGGCAAGGCAAGCAAGAACAAATCGAGAAGGTTACCTTTGTCAGTGGCCAATAACGGCCTCGCAATGGCGAGAAACGAGCAGCAGCAGGAGGAGTGAGGGAATCAGCAACGGGTGGAAGAAGAAGATGATGATGATGAAAACATCGAGCAGAAAAAGAAAAAGGAGGATGAGGAGAGCGACGGCTAGGTGGGGAGGAGGAAGGCGACGTCTACGACGGGGAGCGAGCGGAGTGGCGAGCCTGGGAAAGCGGCACCTGCAACTGATAAAAAAAGGGAGCTTTTTTATGCCGTCTCCTCCTCCTCCTCCGGATCCGGACGAAACGCTTGCCGATCTCCTAAATTTGAGAGAGCCTCCTCCGTTTGATTGAGTGGCTGGGAGAAGAAGAAGAAGCCTCTCGTCTCGTCGCTGACGCTGAGGCGATGGACACGGCGACACGTGAAGACGAGACAGACGCAGGGCGAGCTACGGTAGCATTTGATGCACGCTTGCCGTCGCGACGCGACGCTCACCGGCTCACCGCTGCAACTTGCGGATGCACATCTCTGCACTGCAGACGGTGGAGAGAAGGAAAGGTGAGATTTTTATCTTCAGATTTCCGTGGGACAGACAACGATCGCATCTGAAAGATCTGTGACACTCTGATGACTGATGACGAGTGTGACGCACAAGAGAATTATTTTTGTTCGTTTCATAAAAAATCAATCACTTATTAGATATAATATATTTTAATATTATAAATTTAATTTAAATAAATTTTTATTTAAATTTATAGTATTAAAATATATTATATTCGATAGGGGAAGTACTTCAGAAGAAATACTGGTTGTGATGATGAGATGAACAGGTCTGCATCTACGTGCCATCACTCGGTCCTGCCTGGATTTGGAGCCTGAAAATTCAGATTATAGTAAGTTTTCTTGCCGTAAACAGCAAACTGAAACTTTGACACGTTGCAGATTCTGGGAAATCAATTCAATACTAGTACTGCACAATGGACTAAGGTTGTGTTCTATACTTGTTGGAAACTAATTTCTTGTGCACATAAAACAAAATAATTTATTAGCGCATAATTAATTAAGTATTAATTTATTTTTTAAAAAGTAGATTAATATGTTTTTTTTAAAAACAACTTTCGTATAAAATTTTTTTAAAAAACACATTGTTTAACATTTTGAGAAGCTCATGAAAAAAACGAAAGAGATGAGTTGAAAAATTTGTGGAAAAAACACACCATAATGGGAACATGCACGTGTCTGTCCGCCGGTAATACACTATGTTATCCGGGGTAAAATTCCACCGTTCAACGGCACGAGTGCCTCGAGATCCGTGTGATGTCCGGACAAAAATGGCTACGTCGTCGTCGTCATCGTCAATCACCAGTGGCTATACCATACAGTAATGTCTGTTTGTATTCGACCTCACATCACGATTGTTTCAGAGCAGTTTCTCGTCAGATCGGAACCAAACAGGTGTTGTAGGTTTGCTTGGCTACATCTACATGGGTTTCTCCTGCTTCTGCACGACTCCACTTCAGCTCTGCTGCTGACATCCTGGGCGATGCATTACGTTGGTGCTAGTACGCACGAACGTTGGCTGGAGTGCATGTGCAACACACCGCTTAAGGAGGAGCTAATTAACTACGGATCTGTTTGAGATGGTTTCTAACCGCTACAGTTTCTCACATAATTTTCAACCTCTTCAAACGATCTAGATTGTTATTCAGATTTTGAGAATATTTAGTTACAAAATTCAGAAAATCAACTATAAGTCAAAAGCTGGGTTTGCTGACTACCAACTAGTAGATTTTCATAATCTTAAGCTTCTGAAACAGAACCTATGATTCTATTTACATTATTTGAAGATTATACTCCCTCCGTTTTATATTATAAGTTGTTTTGATTTTTTTCTATTTCAATCTTTTAAAGTTTAACCAAGTTTATATAAATTTTTAGCAACAACACCTAATCAGTTTCTTAAATCTAACAGTTAATGTATTTAATATATTTGTTTTGTGTTGAAAATGTTATTATATTTTCCTATAAACTTTGTCAAACTTAAAAACATTTGACTAGTAAAAAAAGTCAAAGTGACTTATAATATAAAATAGAGAGTAATAAGCAACTCATCGGTAGTCTAACTTGTGAAAATCTAAAAAAAAGTCAGTTTTTTCTAACATCTAATCAATTTTCTTTGAGCATGGTCCGTTTTTTTATGATTAAGATATTGATTGTATCACACATATTTTAAATTGCTAAACGATATGTTTCATATAAAAATCTCTATATAGAAATTGTTCTAAGATATCAAACAAATTAAATTTATAAGTTTATAATAATTAAAACTTAATTAATCATGGGTGAATGAATTTTTCGTTTTGTGTGTCCTTATTTAATCTTCGTATTCATTAGTTGCGACCAGGCCTATGTATCTTCTGATTCTAAAAATCTTAGACTGTTGGAAAGAGTTCTCGAAGATTCTTGGACAATTTACAACTGCAGAAAGCTTGGTTGCGGACTGGCGAGCTAGTTGCGAAATTGGGCTGGACCGCTCTGGTTTCACGATCAGCCCGTGCTTGGCCCAACGGCCTGTAAGCCTATTAGTCTACAATTGGAGTTCTTGAAGAAGAACGCACATGAACACCAAAAATAAGTGGACAAGTTCTGTCTCCTCCCTTGCTTCCACACAGGCCTGATCGGCTGATCCACAGTGCACACGCAGACATAGTTGCTGGACTGCTGGAGTACTACTCTGCCATAGCAACAACCCAACCGTGATCCGCTGAAACTCTGAAACTCAGTGTGTGTGTCTGACTGAGAAAGCAATCAAACATCATGGCCACTTTTCAGCCTTGGACACCTGAGCCACAGAAACAGCCACAAAGATAACAGAAACCAAAACTAGCTTTTGCAGTTGCAGACGAAGAACACCAACGAGGGATCCATTCCCAGCACGCACAGCAACAATGGCGTTAACTGCTTCTCTTCCCTGCTACCCTCTATTGAGTTCATCAGCATCATCATCAGTCTCACTTCCGGCTTCTACAAGAGCACCGATGCTTCAGAGAACAAGAATAAGGAGGAGGCTGCAACGATGCCTGTGCTCGCAGCAGTACGCCGAGAAGCAGTCTTCGTCCGGCTCGCAGCAGCTGGAACGCCTCTTTTCCAATCTCAACCAGGCCACCATGAAGCACGAACCTGGTAAAGCGTATAAATGAAATTTTCCTTGTACAGTTTGGCCTTTGAGATGAACCGTAATAGAATTGTTGCTCTGTTTCATTTGGATGTCAGGGAGTGTCACCAGTTCGATCTTCCTTGTGGCCGGCACAACGGTAAATCCTCTTTGCTGCAAGAGATGAAATATTGGATTAGGAATAGTACTAGTTTATCTAGTTCCGAGCAATTGATGATGAGGCCGCAGCTAGAATTTATCTTCTAATGAAATGTACCACGAATTATCGGAATGAGAAATCATAGAGAACAGTTTATGAGATGAAAGTATTGAGACTCTGACACATCACATACTGCTTCAAGAAATTTAAACTGCAAACCAGAGATAAATTCATGAGAAATGGGACGNATGAGTTATAAATATATATCCCTAGAATTTCTCCGAGTAACTCACAAAAAAAAACTGAGTATTCAGAGGATCATTGTAAGTAGATATAATTGATTTTTCTTTTCCCACGCAAACTAATGCCATAGGTAGGGGCAGGTATCCTTGCAATCCCTGAGGTCACACAAGAAGCTGGATTCTTGGCCTCGGCAGTTACATGCATCTTCTGCTGGATTTATATGGTAATAGATCGTCACTGACTGGGTAGATTATCAAAACCGACCTGTTAGAGGTGACATGCACTCAGAGAAGCCCCTCAAAGGTACACTCTTTCACATTCTGCATTCCTGCATAATTTTCATAAAGAAAGTGTTTCAAATTTGTCTGTCATTCCTGCATAAATTCTTTTCATAAAGAAAGTGTTTCAAATGTGTGTCTGTTATGTCACCTTGATACAGGACGGTTTGATAATATGACCCAATATTCTGTCTAGTTCCCTTGTTGCACTCCGACGGATTATATTTGGCATCTCATTTTCCAGGTTGTAACAGGGTTGTTAGTTGCTGAAGTAAATGTCAATACTATGTGTGAACTCGGATCCGGAGGCGTCTCCCTGGTAATTAATGCATCACTCAAGTTCTGATTTTTTTAACCAATATTTCTACTATTCGGAACAATCAAAATGAATCTGCAATAATTAAATTTAGCTGAAGAGTAGCGTACTACTTCCAAGAGGTGTTAACACTGCATATGCAATGAATACAAGTGTTCATAGAACATCCCTTGGACATACTTTAGCTAAGATCTAGCTACTAAGGTTTGACAAATAATAGACAATGAGACTCACTAAAAATATCCCAAATTACACTGTGGATTGCAACGTTACAATGTTATTATGTGATATGTAGTGAACAAACTCCTCATGACTTGTTAAAATAAAATTCTGGCTATTAGATTAGTCAATAATTGGTTATAATGTCCCTGTATACAATTACATCTTGCACAATTTGAGAGTAGCAACTGTTTTCTCTAAACACTAGTTTTTCTTCCAGGTTTCAATGGCTATGCGCACTCTAGGGAATTTCGGAGTAAGGACAGCTTGGTATGATGGAATTAGTTTAACTGAAGTTTACTTATGTATTATAAGGCAATGGAATTTAATTAAATAAAATTATAACATGGAACTCCAAATCATAAGAGTTCTTCACCTCTCTGTAATCAACCAGTAGATGCAACATTTCATGAACAGAGAAATTCTAACATTGTTTCCAATGTGCCTGCAGCGTCTCGTATTTGTTTATACATTATGCACTTCTTGTTGCATATGTGGCACGTTCTTCAGAGATCATAACAAACTCAGTGGGCATTCCATTGTATGACTTCTTTTCTTCATTTTCAGTTCTAGCTCATCTTAAACATTTGTTCACATCTTTTGTTTAAAATGATGTACCCATCAGTGTGTCCTTTGACACAACGGCACTATGTAATAAACAAACATTATGGAATTTACAGAAGTTACTACTTCCTAAAAATTTTGTCCGTGTGCAGATTCTAGAATTCTTAGTAGATATTTAACAGTCATTAAGCATCACCAGTCACCACTCACCACAATGTAATTTTGTCTGCATTCAGTAATGCCTTCTCTTGAGCCATTGATTATGCTACTACATTACAGATGGGAGAGTGCTACCCTGTTTTCACTGGCTTTTGGGGGGCTATGCTACTTTGGAAGGTAAATATCAAATGCTACTGTATCATACAAGATGACAAACCTCCTGAAATAGCAGGGTTGTCAAAGCATCGGCAGATATCCTTTTTCTCATCTGAGATTCGTAATCTTCTAATTAGATTTGAGAGTTCATCACAAGTTTTTGTTAAATGAGTGTATGATTCATCAAAACATATATGGAAGTCAATCCTCTCCAAAGGTGGAAAGTTTGCTAATTCAAAGTATTTGTCATAATAGGAAACTCTGTTCTTAGATACTTAGGTAATCTTTCATTGTAAATGTTAACATTCCCCAGAGGTGATAAAGCACTACAACTATTTGTATTGATGACTGCAGCCAGCGAATCATTGGTGCGGTTAACGGTTTTTTGGTGTTCAGCATCCTAGCATCCTTCACAACTCTTGTGGTAAGTGTGCCTAGATATGCTGTAGATTATTTACATCGTTTTGTAAACTTTTTAGCTGTAGTCATATGGAATTTCGTATTCACCTGTCATAAATATTTGGAACATCAAGTCATCGATGATTCTAGCTATCAGTGAAGAGAATGAAATGTAATCAATTTTCCTAAAAATAAGGGTGTATCAATGCCTAATCATTGTGAATACAGTATGAATGCAACACTGTATAGGCCTATTCTTACAGATGTACAAGTTATATAGTCTATTTGGCAGGAAAGATGGCCATCTTTTCAGTGATATAGTGATTCCTCCAGGTTCTAGTTATATGGTTTTCAATATAAAAAATGACAGCTAAAATGACCAGACCACTAGGAAACAAAAAACACATAATGAACAATATGATACAAAGTATAGACGGTGAATAGAGCGTGACCTTTGCAGGTGGTGGCAAGTGGAGACCTACAGTGGGGTTCTCTTCTTGAAGCAAATTTTGCTGCTGCCCCACAAAGTATACCAATAATTGCTCTATCATTTGTATATCAGGTAACCCTACTCACTGTGTTCACTTTGAATGAATTAATATTCTTTGTACTAGACTGAGTATTCTCCTTAACAGAATGTAGTTCCTGTTCTGTGTACAAATTTGGAGGGAGACCTATCAAAAGTAAGGTAAGGCTTTCAAGAAAAACCTGTATATAAAATCTGAATAAGTACAGAAGTTGTAAAAGTACTTTCACACTTGTGACAACAGAGCAATATTTTACCTTGTTCAGAACAAAAACATTGAAAACAATCAGTTTAATTAATATGGGACATACATATTATGAATTTTCAGTTAATGGCCATATTACTGTATCCTAAGTTGTGGATTCAAAAGGAATACGCATATCCTTGTTGAATATTGCAGGAAGGCCATTGTAGTAGGTACTGCCATACCCCTTGCTCTGTTTCTCATATGGGATGCTGTAATCCTGGGGACACTTCCAGGCCTTGGAGGGGATGGCACCATTATTGATCCATTAGAACAACTTAGATCAAGTAATGGAACAGTGGGCGTAAGTGCTTCAAGCTGTTCATCCAATGTTCCATGTTTCACAAACTGAGGTTAATTTGAAAATGTCTTTGATTTGCAGCCTATCGTTGAGGCATTCTCATTTCTTGCAATTGGCACATCATACATTGGATTTGTTCTAGGACTCTCAGACTTCATAGCAGACTGTAAGTTATCTTCTTCAGCCCAGAGCAATCACATTTTTCAACTAATACGAGGTCTAAAGGAGAAGCTCTCCAATTTCATGAGAGACACTTGAAGTCTTGAACATAACAAAATTACTGTCAATATTCTGGGACTACTTACTGCTATTAATCCACAATCCTTCTTCTTTTTTGGCTACTCTAAAACATTGCAGTGCTTAAACTACCAACTGGACAGAACAAACCTCTGCCGTACCTTGTGACTTTGCTCCCTCCACTTGTTCTGTCATTGCTTGATCCAGAGATATTTTTCAAGGCATTGGACTTTGCAGGAACTTATGGAGGCAAGGATCCTTTTATACTATCTCTAATTATGAATAGATGTACAGAAGAAACATGTATAATCCTATGGTATTTTAAAATTTATTTTACTAAAAGACTTGTCATGGAATGAAACCAACCAATTATGAGATTTCAGTCACCCTTATATTATTCCAATTCGATAACTAAGAACTTAGACCTCATTTATTTATTCCAATTCGATACCTAAGAACTTAGCAACTAATTTACGTTTTTTTTCACCTAATCCTAAAAAAGGAAATAAAACAGTTTTACAGTGTATTGGTGGTGGGTACATGAAAAATCGCGAGTGCTTATCTAGGTTTGTAGTAGCCTGAGCCAAGCTAGGTTGAAAGGAAACTCCTAGATTAGATTTGCTACTTCAGTACATTAAATTGATACCTTATCAAGAGAGAGAAAAGGAAGAATGAACTGATATCTTGAATGTATTGTTTTCAGTTCTAGTACTTTTTGGAGTTTTTCCAGCAGCTATGTCTTGGTCAGAGAGGTACTCAGATGACCTGGAAGCTCCAGTACCCCCAATAGTCCCAGGAGGAAAATTTACCCTCTCATTTGTCATGGGGGGTGCCTTGCTCGTAATTTTTTCAGAGATTTTCAAGGACATAATGCAGTTACAACGACTACACTGACACTTAGAGCTCCAATATAGATGCTTCAACAGATTTTCTTTTTAATGCAATACCGCTAATAGCCTCGTAACATTGTACATAAAATTGACTGAGCCAGCTTTTCTTAATTAATTCTTTCACAGTTTCAACAAGTTATTCTATTGAGGCAGACTGCATATATGTATGAAGCTATTTTCTTTTATTATTTTTTGACAATTATCTTTTACTATTGAATGCAAACTGGAAATAAAGACTTCCATAGTTTCACAAAAACCTAAAAAAATAGAAATATTATATACTAGACTAGTTTTTTTAAGTTATTTGGGTTTATCATCATGACTCATAAACTTATCTCAACAGACTATGCACATTGACTCAGATGGTTCAGCAAGATTGTATTCTATTATAAGGCAAAATAACACCTTCCTGCATTAAAAAGGAAAAGAAAAAAAAACCCTGCAAGCAAAAGAAGTGTGACAAGAAAAACATACTTTATTCCACTATTCCAGAGTTGTGTACTACCAAAAATCATTGCAAGAACAGGCTCCCTCTCTAAAATGATGGAATCTGGCTCTATCACGAACCACAATCTCCCGATGATAGATCTGGGACACTAACTTGGCAAACTTGTGGCAGTCTGCACAAAAGCGAAGATTTTTGACGATTCTGATTGCTACATTTGGAGGTCCTCCCATGAACCCAAATGCAATTGCAAGCTTCTCGCTGTGATGACTGAGTGCCTGCTCTTTCTCTTCCTCCTCAACATCATAGAACACCTCTGAAGTCTCTGTGACATAACCTTGTTGTTGCATCCTTGCGCTAATCTCAGCCAGCTTTGCATGAATGTCATTATATGATGGGTGTGACTTGTCACCTGAGATGAACTCATGGATGGAGCCATTTATCTCAATTGAGCTGCAACCAGGAATCTTCTCAATCCCCTTGCTTTTCATGGTCCTCCGGACATCTTCAACACCACTCCATCTCCCAACTGCAGCATAGAGATTTGACAGGAGGACATGGTCACCGCTACAAGTTGCTTCCATCTCAGAGATTGCAGTTTCAGCCATCTTGACATCCTTGTGAAGCCTGCATCCACCGAGCAATGCCCTCCAAATGACAGCATCTGGTTTCATCGGCATTCCTGCAATGATCTTGTGGGCTTCCTGCAGATGACCAGAGCGTGCAAGGAGATCAACCATGCATGCATAATGCTCAAGGATTAACCCTATGCCATACTTCTTCTCAATCATGTAGAAATGCTCCCTCCCTACATCCACAAATCCACCATGACTGCAAGCCAGTAGGACTCCTACAAAGGTCACTTCATCCGGCACCATTGTTCCATCGAGCTCCATTTGGCGAAACATGTCCAATGCTTTTGTTGAGTAGCCATTCATGGCCAAGCCATTGATCATGGCGTTCCATGTGCACGTGTTCCTCGACCTCAACTTAGTGAACACGTCCAGAGCAAGCTCCACGGCCCCGCACTTGGCATACATGTCGAGCAGCGCCGTGCCAAGGAACTCATCCCACCACCGGAAGAGCCTCTTCTTCTCGACAAAGGCGTGGATCCACTTCCCCGTCTCCAGCGCACCGGCGCCCGCGCATGCCGCCAGCGCGCTGAGGACTGTCCCGCGGTTCGGCGCGAAGCCTTCCGCCATCATCCGGCGCAAGAGACACAGCGCCTCCACGGGCCGCCGGTTCCCGACGAGCCCAGATATCATGGCGTTCCAGGAAACCAGGTCCCTCACTGGCATCTCCTCGAAGAGGCGCCTCGCCGCCGCGACGTCCCCGGCGCGGCAGAGCCCCGCGACCATCGACGTCCACGTGACGGGGGTCGGCGTCGGGACCCACTCGAACAGCTGGCGCGCGGAGCCGACGTCGCCGGACATGGCGTGGCCGTGGATCATGGAGTTGAACGAGACGGTGTCCCGGTGGGACATTCCGTCGAACACCCTGCGGGCGTCCGCGACGAGGCCCGTGGCGACATACGCCTGGATGAGAGCATTGTGCACGCGCGCGTAGGGCTGGAGGCCGAGCTTGACGAGGAGCGCGTGGAGGGGAGGGAGGCGGCGGCGCGGGGCGGCGGAGGCGGAGGCCTCTCGGAGGAGGAAGAGGAAGGAGTGCTGGTTCAGACGAGATGGCCTCATGCACAAGAGCGGAGGAGCGCGGGGAAGAAGTAGTGCCCTTTTTATTTCTCTTTTATTTTTAAATGGAGCAAAATATACTTCCCTCTGTTTATTTTTATAATGCAAACTTTAACTTTAGAAAGTCTCTAGGACTAAACTTTGACAATTGAATTCTTACAAAATATATAAAAAATAATTAGTACTATGTGGAGGTAATTTGAAGTATGAATCCAATGGGATAAGTTTCATACACTAAATGTAATTGTATGTTAATTAATCATTAGTCAAAATCTTTCTGGAAATTAAAAATGACCGGAGGGTGTATGGTTGATTCTTAAACTTGTTGCGTAGTGCTATTTCGCTATATTTAAAATTTGAAAATGTAGATCCTGTAACATATCATATCATCGCAAAAATATTAAGTAGCAAGTTCAGGATTACCGGTGTATTTATATAATTTCTTATAAGAAGCTACTGACCAAGGTAGTAAGGTACTACCTCCATCGATGGAAGTACTACATCCGTTTATATTATAAGTCATTTTAACTTTTTTTATTCCTATTTTTTTTAGGTTTGACCGAATTTATAGAAAAATTTAGCAATATTTACGACACCAAATTAGTTTCATTAAATGTAACATTGAATATATTTTCATAATATATTTGTTTTGGATTGGAAATGTAATTATATTTTTCATAAACTTAGTCAAACTTTAAAAAGTTTGAAAAAAAAAGTCAAAACGACTTACTACCTCATTTTCAAAATGTATGACGTTGTTGACTTTTCGCACAAGATTTGAACATTTGTTTTATTCAAAAATTTAGCTCATAAACAGACATTTGAAAATAATTTATGAACCAGAACATATTTTGTACCATACATTTACATAACTGCTCTAAAAAAATGAATATAAAGAGAAATGAATAAACCAAGATAGTAAACTTTGATAATTGGTGCATGCCATATGTTTTGATATTCAGCATAATTCTTTGATATGCTAAGCACAGAGGCTCTTCTCCAAAGAAGCATAATCCTTTTTTCCCTAAACATACCCTTCAGTGTACGCCTTCGCTCGAACATTAGTGTGCTTGCGATGACCTTGGCCTGCAAGATAGTAATGAAATGGTGTGTAAGAAACCAGACCACTTTTTTACTTATTAACATACAGATAATTGAGAAATAATACAGTGTTATTTAATAAAGATAAAGAGCGGTTCCAACTAAAATGGCACTTGTTTTCAAAACTAGTTCCATAACCACAAGAGGAAAAAGAAGTTACTGAATGTCTCTACATGGTATATTGACGTAGCAACAATGTAAGATTGTACATCATTTGGAATGCAGAACATAGCCGACCGATTCCCTTATCTAGAAAAGTGATTTTTAACAATGCACCATGAATAGCGTTCCGCTCATAGTTTTTCATGTAACAATCTATGCAGTGATGATACAGAGCATTAAGCACATCAATAGGCATAAGCGGAACAGCCCTTGTTTCATAGAGGCATATGTTGCCACAGTAATCTCTTGTTGAAATCTCAGTGATAGATGGCAAGCGTCAACAGTGATTCTTACTTCATCAGTCAACATTCACTAATCTCGTTCATATTTGTTGTTCTAGCAAACATTGAATCGTTCTGGATATGTTCTTTTCGATAACAATTGCAGCTTCCTACCCCGCAAAAAAAATGCAGCTTCCAGCATACTGTGTTCCTCGAATGAGCACTGAACTTCCAAAGGAACTACTACTATATCCGAAACTGAACAGAGCACAGCTTCAATTCTAGAGGCATAGACTACATCAATGTGAGAGTACAGTGTACAGCTTCAACTAAATCAATATGGGGAATCTGTATAAGACAGGATGCAAATTACCTTTAGGCGCGAGGTAAATCCTCTGCACCTGCCGCACTTGGAGAGCATCTGACGGACGTGGGACGGGTTCATGTTGGGAGGGACGCGGCTGAGGTAGCACACCCCGCGCTTTCCGAGGCCATCCAGCCGCTTCAGCTCCCGCTCCCTCGCCTTCTTCGCGTCCTCCTCGCCTTCGCTCTCAAGACCGTCCTCATCCCATCCCAGCTCCTCCTCCTCCTCCGAGTAGCAGTCTCGCTCACTGCTCCCTGCCATAGAAAAAAAACTCCAAGCGAGCCTTCGTCCTGCCGGTGTCGATCGCCGGCGGCGGCGGGGCAGGAGGTGTCTGCGCGGCACGGCGACGGAGGAGTCCGCGTGTAATGACGACGGAGGGTTTGGACGTTTGGTGCTCCGCCAGTATGAGAGCTTTGCTACAAGGCCCATTCGACTCACACGGCCCATGTAATTATTTGGGCTTTTTACTGGATTAGCCTTAACAATTTTAGGCCCACATAATTATTTGGGCTTTTCACCGGACTCACAGTGCGAAGGAATGGTCCATGTCTGGCCTTTACGAGCTATAAGAACTTCTCACTGGAAAGAAAGATTATTATATTGACAATATAATTGAGATTTAGCAAATAATATTTTTTTCAGAATTGTTATTGAGATGAGCAATGATCATGATAAATTCCTCACCAGAAAAAAAATATTAACAATAAAATCGAGATACAGAGAGCAAAGTCATGTTCTTCCCCGAATTTTTTTCCTATTGCCGTTTGGCCGATGTTCCTCGCTCTCAGCCGCTCCATGTTCTGTACTCTTTAAGCTGAATGAATGGTAAACATATAGATCAATTGGCCTTATTTTAATTAAGGTTTTCCAGGCCTGAAACAATCCTGTCCAGAGATTCAACTTCAGCATTTCCTGAGAACGCGCTACATATATGTGATCCACTTCAATTCCAAAAAAGATACGTCCATTCGATCAAATCTTAACCAGACCGATGACTCAAAAAAAAAAGCAAAATAAGCGAGCAAATCACTCAACAGAGAGAAGTGAAAACCTTGACCACACCTCATCGAGCAACTAAAGCTACAAAAACAGCATGACTCAACGAAACGCATTACTTCATACTCATCAAAACTTGCACAGTAAAAAAGGGACAGATGTACTTTGACATTGCATATGTTTCGCCATTACAAGCCGCTCTGCAGTTCAACTACTTCAACATAAGAGGCACTAATGACAGGCATCACTCAAAAATAAACTCAAACTAGCATTTCTGTTAAGGATAATAAGATGGGATGAAAAATGCTTCCAGAACAACCAGTCCCAGTTTTTGGATAAGTAGCAACATCTTGACCGCTTTTGATCTTTAAATCTTGTTGAATGCAACAATGTCGCAGCTCTGGACGTATTCGTTGATCGGCTCTTCAGTAAGATGTTCCTCAATCAGGCTGTCCACAGACACCAAGTCATCAACGATGGTCAACATGATCTGCAACTTCTTGATCCCGTAACCCACAGGCACAAGCTTTGCTGCAATTTAGAAACGACATGTGAGTTAGTTTTGTGTGATTAGAAATGGACAGAGTCAGCAAAGACACTTCTAGCTAAGGAAAAAGTTCCTTACATGCTCCCCAAGTGAGACCCTCCATCTGCACACTGCGGACAGCCTCCTCCAACTTCTTCATATCTGTCTCATCATCCCATGGTTTGACATCCAACAGGACAGAGGATTTTCCGCCTATAAAGCTTTGTTGTTAGACAAAAGGTATATAAACTAGAAAGGGGTGGAAACAATTGAACACAACATGGCATATAACAAGTAATTCTTGTTCACTATGTAGGATAACAATTTTAATGCTGAACTTATTCTTACTTTCTTTCTTCTTTGAAGAGGCCTTGGAAGCTGCACGCGCATCTGCTGCTTTCTTGTCTTCCTCGGTCTCATCACCAAAAAGATCCAAGTCATCATCATCTTCATCAGCATCCTGTAGGGGGCCAAAAATGGATTATACAACAAAGTTAAATCAGCAAAAGGGAAATACCATGCAATTCCAACGGTGATTACAGAATTTACAGTACAAAAAAATGTTCTAAAAGTTTGCAAGGTTTCATCAAAGCATATGGCAAACATCCACCAAACTTTCATCCTATCATGACTCACAAGTCTGTTTACAAAAGAAGCAACCATACTAGGAAACATCCATGATCCAAACTTTGCCTATCATGATCATCACTCGCAACTCCATTTACAAAAGAAATGGCTATACTATTCCAATATATGAGGTGGTTTCCCTAACAAGTAAAGCTAGGGGCATTAGCATTTGTTACAGTCCAAGCTTCCCAAGCAACATATCCTCAAATTGCTCAATCAACCAACGGACTGAATGAGCATGACAGAGGTAGTGAAGAGCAAACCTTAGCAGCTGGTGCAGCCGCCGCAGCAGATGATGCCACACCTCCTCCAGGCAGATTCACTCCAACTGCCTTGCCAGGGAACCTGCAACCAGTGAACGCATTATACAGCAATCCACCCAAGTCGTGAGTCATGACTGATCACAATAGATCAACAGCAGCACTAATGGCTTACCTTGAAGCGAGGGCCGCAGCGATGGTATCATACCAGCGAGCAGCATTCGGGAACTCAGCTCCAGGTTTTGATGGCACGGCAGCGAACACCTTGGCGTCGTCCTTGCTGATCGCGTCTCTGTTCAAGCATCACAGATAAGTAAAAAGTGAGCACAGCCTCATCGCGGATTGCCAGAACAGATACCACCAGACCAATTGCTGCACAATCATCACAACAAATACTACTAAATTAATTTAGCACAGACGTGCACGCCCACAAATCACAATAACAAACACTACCAGATTTACTAAAACAAACCCTAAAACCCGCATCGCAAATCATCAGATTTACTAAATTGAAATGTATGCAACAAGATCTAATCCTCCCTCGTATGATATTATCATGGCAAAACACACAACGTCATCCAATTAATATGCCGCAAATCAGCACGCGTCAACATAACAGGCGCGTCATCAACAGATCTAATCACCCAATTGCAAGCGCGAAGAGTGCGGAATTGGGGCTCACCCAGAGATGTAGGTCTTGCCGGCGAGGTGCTGCTCGAGGGCCTTGAGCCCGTCGGCGGTGTGGAGGTCGGTGAAGGTCACGGCCATCGGGGAGATCCGGCGAGGTCTACGGGCTGGAGCTCCTCGAAGGCGCGGGTTAGCGGCGGCGGCGGCGGCTAAAATCCCAAACCCTAGAGACCGAGAGGAGCAGGGCGAGTTGCGAGCCCCGCCCATTTATACCCCGGCTCCCGCAGCATCTAGCCGTCTACCCGTGGGATGAGGCATCTACGGTGGGGATATTCCCGGGGCTAACGGTGGGAGCCTCCTGGCCGTTGGATCGGATCTCGAGGCAGCGTACGGCCCGGATTCTGGGCTTCTTCATCACTCGGTTGGGGAAAAAAACTTGCCAAAACATTTGAATTACGAATATTTTTTTAATATAAGTTTAGGTGAGGCTAGGTTGTGTTTGTTTCAACACTCTATCAAAATTTAGTACAGTTTTTATAAGTAAATTTCAGTGCTGTTTTGAGAATGGAAGGTTTTGAAAATATCCAAATTTAGTGATAGGATTTTACTGGCAGTATGTTTGATTTGTTTTCTTGCAATTTGGCTTTCAAATGTATGTTTTGGTTTAGGACCGTTTTTGTTCTTGCCAACTTTTTAAGTAGGACAATAAACCAAACATATTTTAATGAATACTACCATACCAAGATTTGGTATGACACATCTCCAATAATTGATAAGACTTTAAACCAATTCCAACCCAACCTAACCGGCTCACATCATCTCGTCGTCTCGTTCTACGTGTCTTCACTTGGCGCTACACACACTCCTCCCTCGATCGACATCTTTTTTCTTTCTCTTTTTTTATTTTTTCTCTTTTTTTCTCCCAATCATCCTGTTCTCTCTCTATCCTTTCAATCTCCTCTCTTTTCCCTTTTTTTATCTTTTTTTCTCTTTCAAATTTCTCTTCTTAAATTATAATTATTTAAAGTGTGTATGTGACAAGTTTGTTACTACAGTAAAAAAAATTCATTAATTGAGTAATTAAAATTGCAATCTTTGGTCAATAAGGTATAACAAAATACATATGCATCAACTTATGAAATAGTCACCTGATCGATTTGTGAGGATATGAAAAGATGTACATGAAAAATTCTTTATGTGATAACGCATGAAGTGAGTATAACCGGGCTCAATGCTGTATATGATTTTTAACTTTGTTTTGTCATTGTTTTGTTTATCTTGTTTCGGTTGGTCGTTTAAATTGACAGTTTTTATCACTCATGAAAAAAAATTTATATTGTAACGCACAGATATTTTTATTTTTGGTTGTATATCTAAATTTTAACATCGCTAAATTTAATTGGGGTTCAAAAGTGGCAGCAATCTGAAATCTCCAACTTGGATAGAGCTTTCTCCTTCGGCTACAGTCACAGTGTCGCTGATACCCTCTTCCCCCACGCGGATTCCTCGCCTCTCCGGCGAGCTCTCCTCCGCCGTCTTGTTCTTCTCCGATGATCTCGCTAGCTGTCCCGGCGATATACTCGCTGACCTCCCAGTTTTCCAGTGCCACCACGCACGCCAGGGCGCCTCCCCGATGCGCGTGCGCGTGCGCGTGCGTTCCCGGCCGCCAAGGAGCGGAGCAGCCTCTAGCTTCCGTGGAGGCCGAGCAAGCGGCGGCGGAAGAGGCGCGGAGGTTCAGGTGGGACGCGTTCGGGTCGGAGCCGTCGGAGCCTCAGCAGGAGGCGATTCGGGGGCTCTCTCCCAAGCTGCCCAATCGCTGCAGGGCCCTGATGGCGCGCCTCGTGTGCCTGCCTCCTCCTCAGGATGGGGATGGGGGTGAGGACGAGGATATTCTCGGCGCGCTGCTCGCGTTCTGGGTGAAAGCCATGAAGCCCAAGAGGGCGGATTGGTTGCTGGTGCTGAAGGAGCTCACGGCCATGGAGAGCCCTCTCCTTGCTCAGGTCTTGTTCTTGCTGCTGAATCTTCGTAGCAAAATGGGAATCTTTAGCTGTTCTAATGCTTGCTGAAGTACTGGAACACATAGGGAACAATATATTTCATGTTTTTTATAAAAGTATTTAGGATTCATTATGTTTTATTTCTTGCCATGTGTTTGGTTGGAATGAATCTCAGCTTGCTGCTGTGATTAGCTGAAATGATCATTGTTGGCACCAAAATTGCCTGAAGTACATTATTGGGGAATGTGATTGGTTGAAATGATCATTGTTTGCACCAAATTGGCTCAAGGACATTATTAGGGAACCCTTTATTTAAGTGAATTATGAAGTTCTGAAGTTACTGGATGTTGGGTTAAACATTTCTAAACTTCTGAATTGAACTCTTTGCGGTACATTGGATTTGAATCTCTGAACTTCTGAGCTGCATTGGTGGTAATTGGCATTAAAGCTTGTGTCCTAACAAATTAACAAATAGTGTATATGTTTTGGTAGGTTCTGGAGCATGCATTGCTGGAGGATTCTTTTGAAGCAAATGTCCGCGACTACACCAAATTGATCCACATATATGGCAAACAAAAGCTGTTGCAGAAAGCTGAGAATGCATTCCATGCCATGAAAAGCAGAGGTTTACCTTGTGATCAAGTTATGTTGACTGCACTGATGGACATGTACAGTAAGGCCAGAGATCTCACTCGTGCAAAACAAATTTTCGAACAGATCGGATTGCTTGGCCTACCGATGGATAAGCGTGTATACGGTTCAATGATCATGGCTTACATCAGGGCTGACATGTTGGACAAAGCAGAAGACATGATCAGTGAAATGGGGGATCAGCAGATTGTTGCAGGAAAGGAAGTTTACAAGGCATTGCTGAGAGCCTATTCATACAAAGGCAATTCAGAAGGGGCACAGCGAGTTTTCGATGCCATACAATTCGCAGGGATAGTACCTGACACAAGACTATGTGCACTTCTGGTGAATGCTTACTGCCTCGCGGATCATATCAACGAAGCGATGATGGTAACACGGAATATGAGAACCGCTGGGATGACACCGTGCGACAAATGCATTGCTTTGATACTGGGAGCCTATGAGAAGTTGAACAGGCTAGAAGGAGCACTGGCATTTTTGACAGAGCTCGAGGAGAACGGCGTTGTCATTGGCCAAGAGCCTTCTCAGCTGCTTGCAGGATGGCTCAGAAGGCTTGGGGTTGTTCAAGAAGTCGAACAGGTCCTGAAGGACCTCGCTCTAGATAGGAAGAACACCCTTGAAGTGGACAGGAAGAAGAACAGCCTCGCATCAGACAGGAAGATCAAGAGGAGGAGCAAGAGCAAACGCAGTTTTGCATCATCTCTGCAACACAAGTGATTTGGTAGCTGCGACACAAACCTGCAACATTCTTGACTGGCAACAAGGACGTGCTGCCCATGAGTCAGATTATGATGCAAACTTGTAAACATGTTTGGGATTTCACAGGCGATACTAAGATAAGATGGTAATTAAGCTATCTGCAAAAAACAAGCTCCATCCAATGTGATATGCACCACATGTAACTCTTAGAGGAACCCCTAGGCCGTAACTAGAATTTTGATGCCCAGAACAGCAGCAATGTTCTCCTTGACACTTAAGTTGGTCATGACTCACTATCAACAATGTTTTAGGATGGGGCAAAAACACATGAAAGATTGAAAGCTACTCATGATATATGAACCAAGCACATATAGGGACACCGACTATATCTACACCATTTCAACCCATTCCTCACTACATTATAAACCTTCTCAAGGTCTCAAAAAATGATGGCTCCAATACTTACCAATGAATTGGGGACCGATTTAATCCATTGTTGTACATGAATCAGATCCTACACAATACTTCATCTAGCAATTAATAACTACACATCGTCATCCTCAGTTTTGGACCTTTTCTTCTTTTTCTTCTTTCCTTCAGTGGCTGTCTTAGGCTCAACATCTTCTGAAGCCTCCCGGTTCTTCTTTTTCTTCTTCTTGGGAGTTTCATCTTGTTTGAGATTGCCATTGACCGCCATCTCCTGATCCTGTGGCTCCTCTAGTTTGTGCTTCTTTTTCTTTTTCTTCTTCTCAGTTTTAGGTTCAGCTTCTGCAGCAACCTTGGAAGGCTTATCAAGGTCCATTTCTTCACCACCAATCTCTCCTTTAGACTTCTTTTTCTTACTTTTCTTAGCAGACACGTTGCTTTTCTCTTTGCCTGAAAAAGAAGTTTTGGGCAGGGCGAAAATTAAAAAAGAATATGCTTACACAAAATAAGAATTGGGCATAAGTGATGGATACCAATGAACAAAGAGTCATATCCTTACCATCGCCATCCTCTGAGGCGGCATTTGTCATATCATCAATAGCAGCTTTCATCACATCAAGGTTCTTTCGTGGTGCAATACCCTTGTCATAGAAGTCTAGTCTCTCCTCAACTTGTTCGCGCAGCTTCTGACCGAAAACTGAGGTATTCAACTCTGTAATCCACAATCAAATGAGAAAAACACTCAGATCAGATAATAAGTTTGTGTAAAGTATGCTAACGAAGTTCTCAAACTAACCTGAATAACAGTCAATGCGTGAAGCAATGGAGCATTTATTTGCCAAGTATCGAGCCATTCTGCCCTTGTTCTTAGTTGACGCACGGCCAATAAAAGACGAGTGGAATATGAGGCCATACTTGGGTGTGTTACCACGAGTTTTCAGAGCTCTGCAGTTAAATTGAGAGAGCAATCGTAAGATTTCACAAGCATAAAGGTCAAAATGTTATCAATATTTCACTTTGAAAGACTTTGAAAGGAACTGACAATAACCAATGAGGGATTGAAAAAAGATAAGAAGATCATAAGCATTAAGTACCTGAAAAGTGCCTTTTCAGCGCCAAGAATTTGAAGAGTGGAAGCAGGGCACTTTGCAAGGTTTGAAAGACTGCCAGCATGAGAGATTAACCGGGCTCCAACAATTTCACCAATCAATGATGTCAGATTTGGTGCAATGTCATTCATCTTTGTTACCAGATACTCATAAAGATTTTTTCTGTATTCAGATAGATTCATGACCCTTTGTGCGAACTGTTGGACATTGATCAAATCAACTGGTGAAAGATCCTGGCCTGAAAACACCATGGAGAACATAAGTAAACCACAAAGAAGCCACTACTGTGACTATTAGGGACATAGTCAATTATGGGGCATATTGTATTATAGGTACCCATAGATGCCTTTGCTGCTTCAACAATTTCTTTTGCCTTGTCCTCATCTCCAATTAGATCTGCCAAAGCTGGGATGTCTTTTTCTGCTAAATCAGATTTATTCACCACAAAATTTGCAATCTTAGAATAAATGTAGTTATCGTTCACGATTTTGACCAGCTCAGGAAAGTGCCAAGAATACCATTCCCTGCATTGTGGTTAAGCACCAATTATTACGTTGATACCAACATTGCACAGAGTATTTTTTAACATATTGCATCAACAAAATTGGTAAAAATAAGTTTGTTACCACGCCCATCACAAGCACAACAAAACATGAGATAATGCCATGTGGACAGTTTGATATCTCAATAGCATATAGCCTCAGATAGTCCTAAGAAGAGGCCTGACAAAACTAAGAACCAGATTATAATCACAACTAATAAAAATATACATGAGGGTGTTCTAGTCATAAACAAACTCACATGCACTTGCAGCATGTTATAGGAATCCTCTACATGGTATACCACTATACCAGAAGTACTCAGACATGAGAATTTAACATCTAGATACATGGAAAAATATTAAAATTGCATTAGAACTCACTCAAAAGTTCAGCAGAGATACAAACAGGATAAATGTGATCAGAGGAATCGAGCAAATTCAATTTACCAGAATAAAGGATAAATAGAGATGCCATACTGGTGACCCAGTCTTTGTCTCAGCTGGACCATGTGAATGTAAAGATGGTATAACTGCATTGCCACAGCATAGCATTTCTAGGAGTAAGATATCAAAATATAACCAAAGACAAACTGGGATACCATAGAGCACATGAAATCAAGAACAAACAACTAGAATATTCTCAGGACACATCAGCATCAAAACAAAATTGAGGTGATTAAATTCCAGTCACAACATTTAAAAATCTAAATAAAAGCACTAAACAATGAACATGTAAATTAAGAAAAAGATGACAACAAACCTCACTCTCATGGAGAAGGAATTGATATCTTTATCAAGTGTATCCAACAAAAAGATCGCTTGAATTACCATGTTATCCACACGGTTCACATTGAACTTAACCTTTGCCCTGCTATAGCTATGCCCCAGGCCTAGCTGAGCCTTTTCCAAGTCAGTTGGCTGCAATCAAAAACAAAGGAGCAAGTTAACAAACAAGAACAGGAAAAACAACCATTTTATGCAGGGAACATATGAAAGCATCAAACTATTGCAGTCCAACGAACATAGTAGCAACAACAGAGGGGTATACCACAGAACCTCTCTGTCTGGAGTTCCAGGCAATTCACTTCATAGTCTAGTTAAGTTACACCGGATAACAAAGATGCTGCGTCAAGCACCAAGTAGTAAAATCCTATAGTCAGTAACTCTACAGACCAAATTCACGCAAAATAAAATTTTAAGCTAGGAGCATTAGAATTTGTAATTTGATCAGGACTTCAAGTTTTCCCAGTGCAGTATACGCATCAAAGCATCGAGCAGCAACATAATATTGCAGTAACTGAGACTGCACTAGTGCAGAACTACAGAAGGCATAGTGCTACCATCCACCCCAGACGCCCCTATTCAGATCAGTTACAATACGATGTCATCAAACAAACAATAGAAATAAGCGCAAAAGTGAAATCAACCACCTTGAGTTGATAAATGAGATGATCAAAATGTAGCCGCACTCCGCGGAGCAATTCCTGGACGAACTCATTGCACTGGCAGGGGATCCCGGTGGCCTCAGAGATATGGGACCCGACCTTGGGCTCCATGACCCCGACACTGTACTTAGCCTTCTTTCCCTCATTCACCTTGGGCAAATTGAGCTCCAGGAAGCTCCTCAGCTCATCAGTCATAATCCCTGCACACGACCACTCAACCTTCACCTCACCTATCCATCATTCACGAGAGCGACCAGGGGTCGGCGGAGCCGAGAGGGCGCCGTACCTTCGGATATGGCGTTGCACTGGTTGAGCGCGTCGACCGCGGAGGAGAAGGGGGAGAAGCCGGCGAGCTTCACGGCCTTGCTGAACCGCTGGAGCTCCAGCACGGAGGCGCGGACGGCGTCCACGCTCTGGCCGACCTCGTCCACGCCGTAGGCGTGGAACAGCGCGTACCCCGACGCCGACTCGAAGAGCAGGTACAGCGCCATCGCCGCCGCAAAGTTCGCCGGCGGCGGCGGCCGCGCGGTTTCGGAGGTTAGGGTTTAGAGAGGGAAGGGAGGGGAAGAGAGGAGAAGAGGGGAATGGACTGCGTGGCGCGAGTTTCGGCCGTTCGATTTGGATCAATGGTTGCTAGAAATAAAATGAGTAAAATTTTGGATATTCAACTAATTTTATTAGGTATATGTGCTTTTCTTTTTTATTACTCAAAACTCTTTATTTTAGCCAAAATTCATTATTATTTGGTCTATTAAAATCTGAGCCATTTTAATACATTTTACAGCTTGGCTTTTGTTATTTGTCCCATATCTTTGAGGCAATAATGTCGGTACTAAAAGGACAAAGTCCGCAATGCACGAGCAACTTCGTCAATTTACTCCATCAATTTGGATGGATTGTACTTTTACTTCGGGTCACCTTTTATTGAATAAGTTTCACTTTTGATCACCTTTGATCTAAGCTTTTCATTTTGAACTAGCTAACTTTACATTTATTGTACTTTAAACCATCCTGACTCTCTTATCTAGCCATGTTTATTCTCTACTCCGACAAAAGTATGGCACCTTCATGGGCATATAATTTCACAAAGCATATCGGAGCCCACATGCTCAAGGTCATTGATGTACTGAAGAAGTGGTTTTGAGTGGTGATGATTTCGTCAATCTTAGGATATGTTGTCTTAGTCTCATAGGGCTAAGGTATCGCGTGCAACGTGCGTGTAGGGTGAGTGTGGATATGTTTATATGAGGTGGTTGCGTCTTTATTGTGCTTCGCAAGCTTGAGCTCGCGAATAACCATACCCCGAGGAAGGAGCTCGTGCTGTTGCGTCCACGAGTGGGGCACGTGTGGAGGAGGCTACGTCTGTGAAGCTCTCCTCGCCAAATCTAAAAGTGTCGGTAAAGATGAGCAGGTCTAATGGTGGTGATGCGGTCAGGGTAGGTCTATCACACCCGGGTGCTGATGGAACAGTCACATTGCTGAAACTCCGAGACTGGATCACACACTCTAACCGTCTGACTCAGCGAGAAGCTCGTGGCGACCCAAACCATGAGGCTTGCAGTAGAGGAGTCACGACAGCAGGACACGGCTCTAGATGAAACTACATGATACCCCGTGCTTTGATGCAAGATTCATGGATGAATATATGTTAAATATTATAATATTATGAAAATAATGTGAGAAAGATGATTCGACATACATGCATGTTGAGCTTTACAACATTATATTCTAAATGATGTGTCATATTTGTATGAGATTTAAGATGCTCTAGAATAGTAGTCGCTAGTGAGTAATGATGTGACACCTTTGCATGCTGAGTTTTAACTTATACTAATTGTCAGTGGATATCGACTATATAACAAATACAAATACGACCCTATGTGGTGCTTCGATGAACGTCGATAGGCACCATATAGGAAAAGAAAACCCTCATCCAAACGCTCGGAGATAAAAAAAAAAGCTGGTTTTGATAATCGAGGAAGCTTTATAGAATAATTGATTTCGCGGTTGAGGATGATAATTAGACGAGGGAGAAAAAATGAACTTTTACCTTTATTTTATGCTAGACCGCCTGAAGGCCTGACAGACTCACAGTTTTACCCGGCCGTTTCCGAGCCTATTGTTTTGCTTCGATTCGACCATTCCCCAAATCCCAATTAACTGAAAAAAAAAAGAAAAAGAAAAAGTCTCCTCCCAGCAGAGACTAGAGAGTCCAAGGAGGGTATTCGAGGGGTTCAGTCGACCGGCGGCGAACATGGCGGCGGCGGGGGGCGATGGCCGCGTGGCGGAGGGTCTGGAGGAGGCCCTCAGGCCCTTCCACGATAGGGCCTCCGATGCCGAGGTTCGCGCTCTCGTATCCTGGGTTCCTGACCGTCTATCCGCGCTTCGTTTCGCTGTGGTCAGAGTTATTAGGTTATTAAGTTGTTAAATTCGTTCGTTCTTGGCTTCTTGCTAAGAGCGGCAGTAAATGGAATTGGTAAGAATGTTATTTTCCAGGAATTAGAACATAGATGGTCAGTTCGTATGGTGGGCTTGATTTGGAGCAAAGTCAAATCGGTTGAGCGATGAACTAGTAGCTAGTGCTAGCATATTTTAGATTCCCTTGGCTCTTATCTACCCCTTGATAACTTGGTGGTGTTACCTGATTTCAGTGGATAATAATCCATAAGATCACCAATTGAAAGTTTTTTTTTTACCAATGAAAGTTTTGACATGAAAGAACTTGAGCAAACTTCGAAAAAACATACAATTTGCGTTAATGATGTTTTAGGGCGAGGTCTGCGTGATACTACATAAAGACAAGTGCTCACCTCCAGTCTGCTTTAATAGAGACAACGTAATTCTTCCATCTGCTAATAAAATTTAATATATGCCTCAGACTCACAAATCGCGATCCTTTTCAGTACAGGACTAGCTTTCCCCCCATGCCACGGCAAGTGCCTAAATTAGATTGAGAATTTGGCTTGTTGCTCTATTACCTAATACCTACCAACGGCTCATGGATAAACTCAATGGTGTTAGACTGTTTAGTTGTCCTCGGAAGTATGCCACAAGGGGAAACAAATGCCCTGACTTTGTGCAGTTTGCAGTTGTGCCACCGACAGGTGGGCCCCACTTTACTATCGCCCACATGTCAGTGACACAGCTGCAAACTGCACAAAGTCAGGGGATCTCTTTCTGCCACAAGGCTATGTTTCTTTATTGGCAGTCAACAGGAATTGATATGTTGACCAGCCACGCATGGAAAGCAATGGCATTCTCATCTGGCTTGGTTGCTGTGGTTACAAGAATGCTTAATAGGTTCAGGTGGTCTTCTCAATGTTCTATTCCCATATTTTTTATGTTGTTTGTTTCATCTTGTAGACACGTTTAGCAAAGCTGGAAGCCTTGCTGCTGAACAAAGGTAAGTTAAATATGGCTATAGCATTTCACAGGTGCTTGTTGGTGAGAGAAATGGCTCATTGTTCGTTTACATGGTTGATTTATCAGATGGCCTGACGAGTGGTTCAGAGACAAATTCATCAGCTGTGAAAGATCTTCAGTCAAAGCTTGATGCAGTTAACACAGAATGTCTTGCTGAAAAGGAAAAGGTATTCATCTTGCTTGAAAATGTCACCAATTGTCACCATCATACAGCTGTTTGATATATAACCATATCTATGAACGATCTCTGTAGAACAAGAAGCTAATCATAGAGAACGAGAAGCTCCAGTACCGTATCACCCATCTCATCCGCGCATTGAAAGAGGCTGATTCAAGACAGAGAGGCCTGCCAAGCTGGACCTAAAGCTAAATTTGTTTAAATTGAAGCACTGTGTATGATCTTGTGGTTTTGTGGACTGCATGTTCTTAGCACCATCCATGAATTTAGCAAGAACTATTCTAACGATCTTGATGGGTATGGTTAAAGCTATGTATTGATTTCGAATTTCTGAAACATAATTTAAACTGCTTGTATTTGACTATTACACCAAATTGGGTGTGACTCCTTGCCAATCTCCCATTTTGCAAGATGATTTTCAGTGCTGAACAGTGAAAAAAATTGTTGCCATTCAACTCAATGTACAGTTGACATGACATGAAATCTTTTGGAGAACTCAAGAGTAATGTGATTAAGCAAAGATATTTTGATCTTTTGATGAAAGTGGGTGTGTGATTGCTCCGACAACTTTCATGCCAGAAGGCAAAAAAGGTCATCACTTTACTTGTAACTCACATCGCCTCTCACATACATGAACCATTGCATCCTTTTTTTTTCACTAAGGAAAATTATCCTCCTACCACTTGTTCAGACTAAAAGCATCCTCCAATCATGTCATCCATTTGCATTAGTGGTTGATACTGCTAATTTTACTGTTCCCAATGCTCCTCAATTTCCCAAACTACCCATCTAATCATCCACTTGATCCCTGGGAAACCAGCATTAGCCTCGTGACAAGGGAAACATAGAACTAACGAACACAATCCCATCTGCGTGCAAGCAGGCTAATCACACAAAATGGCACCAAACTCGACGGCGAAAGGAGCTGGGTAAGAGGAACCTCTCTCGTTTCCTTGTTAGTTTATCACCCACAGCCAATTTAAAATTTTAAAATTTAATTTTAGAGTCGTTTTTTAGAAACATTGTAGACGCATACGCTCACATTCATCCCTATAAACATACGCATACACATCATAACCCTATGAACAGCTCTAAAAGATTGGACTGACATATCTTGAAATTGACTAAATTATCACGAATGTCTCGCTGTCGACGGATACATCACCTAATACTGAAAGAATAATTAGCCGTAAATACGGACACTCATATCAAGCATAGAACTTAAACCCGGGTTAAAATTTTTTATTTCGCATAGTCTATTTCTCAGCATCGGCTTGAAAATTGCTAATAAGTCAGCTATGAAAGTTTACCCCCACAATCATCTTTGCTTATCATCCAAAGTCAAAATTTAAAATGTGAAACTCAATTTTAGATTTGAATTTGGATGTTTTTTTTTCACGGCAGCCAATTTCCCAGTATCGTTTTTTTGAATTGCTATTTAACCCAGTTATGAAAGTTTGCACCATAATCATCTTGGATTCTTTTAGTACTTGGTAAACACTGGAATTTTCCCTGTGATTACATACGTGTGCTCGTAATGTGTCTGTCACGGACTGTTGAATCGGATGGGAGAGAAGAGTAAAGAAGAAAAACAAAAACGGACGTGGGGGTTAGCTAGCGAAGCTCACCGCACCTTCCAGAAGCGAACGTGGCAACCTTCCCTGGGCCCCACCCCTCCCACCGGGCCAGGTCTCATCGCCACCCTACCCCCTCACTGACGTATGGGCCCCACGCGGCTGTCCCTATCCCCCCACCGTCACCGACGGCTGGGCCCGAGGTGGCTGTCCCCACTTGTCATGGACTCCGTACGGAGGCCCTCCCTCCCGTGCACGCAAGGCACCCCGCTTTAAATTGCCTCGCCCACTGACCGCCGCCGCTTGAGCTGACCTGACCCGAGCCGAGCCATACACTACCGGAGGAGGAGGAGGACGAAGCCGGCGAGCTTGCTGAGATTGGGAGGTAGGGTTCGGGGGAGGTTTTGGGCGGAGGAGGAGGAGGAGGGAGGGGAGTTGGCGGGGGAGGATTTGGTGGATGGTCACGGCGGCGGCGGCGGCGCGGTTCGTCCATGGGCAGGTCGTTCAGGGACTCGCTCAAGGTGCTCGAGGCCGACATCCAGCACGCCAACTCGCTGTGAGTTCAGCTCACCCATTTTATCTTCTCCCTCCTCATGCTTGCTGCAGTATTGAGCTGCTCCTCAGCTCCTGCTATGAGATATTGATGAGGTTGTGTTGCTTGGCCTGTTCGTGTCGTGCTTTCTGAAATTTGTTGAGCTGGATGCTGTTCAAGTACAGCTTGTTGTGTTGATTTGAGGATTGGATGGGGTAGATTAGGATTACTCTGTGGGCGTTGCTGCCGGCGCAAATGTGATCTCACTGGTGGTGATGTTTGAGGTTGAGTAAGGTCAGTCTAGTGGGAGACTGTTTACAAAAGGTATCAAGCTGACATTTTCTTAGTCACCTCGATTGGTGGTTAGACATTTGATAGGCATATGTTATGACTTTCGATTCCTTTGGATGTGTTCCCTGTTTGTTGCTTCAGTAGTACTGAAAGCTTCTGCTGGTAACTCCTTTCATGGCTGCAGTGACACCTGTCACCAGATGGAGTACTGCTTAAGCGGACAAAGCTATCGCCTTTGGTTTGTACCACTTTGGAGTTGCCATCATGAGTATTTTCTTTTTTGTCGGTGTGCTATGCAGTTGGGCTGCTGGTTCATCGCTATTCGCTATCATCATATATTCCGAAAGCTGTCTTTGGAAACTGTTGTCCACAACATGCGCTACACACTAAGAGCTAATATCATTTGGCCAACTAATTAGTGATCATGAATTTTATTATGGTTAACATTGTGTTCACGCCCTATCTAAATGATCATTTTTTGTCTAGATCAATTCATTATTTAAGGTTTCTCTGCAATTTAAGTACCTTTTCAGAACATAATAGATATATATTCTTACTATACCACTTTATGGGATTGCTTGAACTTCCATGAGGCTCCAATTGACGATTATCAGATGACCTTGAAAGGGACAACAAAAGTTAGGCATCTGTGTTGCGTATGCATATGCCAGTGATTGTAGGATGTAGAGGCTTGATGGTTTAACTGGATTCATACGAATGTTATCAACTTCCAAGCAGATCACATATTTAATTTCTTGTCTACCAATTGAGATATCCAGTTAGTAA
Source organism: Oryza officinalis (assembly GCA_008326285.1). Lineage (NCBI taxonomy): Eukaryota > Viridiplantae > Streptophyta > Magnoliopsida > Poales > Poaceae > Oryza > Oryza officinalis. Next base: position 52,958,693 of record BDMV01000007.1, on the reverse strand, counting down.
ATGGTGATCCATATGGTTCATGTAGCTGTTATGTCTTTTGGTTGGAGCTGTGAAGAAAATGGCTCTCATGTTACTATGTTAGTCATGGTAATTTAGTGGTTTCAATTGACCTCTATAAAGTTGTTGCTTACTGTCCTCTGTGGAGATAAAGAAGCAAGATGTTAATTTTTTTTCTTCAATAACTAAGTGACAGGCAGAGAACATAATTTACATTCCTGACAACTACTATGTTTGGTTTAACAGATCTGTTTTTGAGGTTTTTACAATGTATCAGGAGACTTGTTGAAACATTCAGTCTATGGACCAGGGTCCGTGTTGGCTAATGATTGAGATGTCACAAGTTTAATCTGTTGGCTAATGATTGAGATGTCCATTTAGTGAATGGTGATTTGTATGATCCATGTTGCTGCTACATCTTTTGGTTGGAGCTGCATATACAAAATGTGGCTCATGTTAGTCATTTTAATTTAGTGGTTTCGCTTCACCTCTACAAACTTGTTGCTTGCTGTTCTCTGTGTATGCATGTTAATACTTTTTTCTGAAATAACCAAGTGACAGGTTGAGACCAAGTATTTTGACAGCTAATTTGTTTGATTTAACACATGTGTTTCAAGGTTTTTACAATGTATCATAGATGAGTTGAAACATTGTGTCTATGTACCAGGGTGTCTTAATTGTTCCTGAAATTTCAACTTTCAATAAACATATGCACGGAGTGGCCAAGAGAGTACATTTATTTATTCAGTTTTAAAATTTTATATGTAGAGAATGATGACCAATGGTTTGTTGATTTGAGTACACCTATTGCAAACTGTCAGCATAGGTCTGCAACCATATTTTTAGCCATTCGCGTATAACATCGACCACATTGCTAATACCTTCATACTGTGACACAAGTCGTTTTATTGAAAACTTGAAAGTCCTGCCATACCATGTATGTCAAACTTGCAGAGAGTCACCTGAGTCTCACGAGACATTCAGCTCTACTCCAAACATCAAACTTTGAATATTTTGGATAAAGCCCTACAGTCGTCTAGCAGCTGAGCTGCCTAAGATCATTGTTTTACAATAGTTAGACTATTAGAATTATCTTCAAGTTTGTCTGTGGACTATGAAGTTGAAATTGCAGATTATTTTACAAAGATAAGAATTTTCTAGGTTGTTATTCTCTTCTATTTGAAAAAGTTTATTGACAATTATTTTGTTTGTAAAATGCAGTGCTGCTGAATTTAGAAGGGAATATGATGGCGCCTGTCTTCAGATGAGAATGTCATACTGTCCAGCTGCACACTTTTTCCTTTTTCTTGTGCAGTGGACAGATTGCAACCTTGCTGGTGCTCTTGGGCTATTGAGGATTCTCATTTATAAGGTTGAGAGTAGTCCTGTTTAGCCAAGTTTCTTTCGAATGCTCTTTCTGCTTTATTTGGAGTCATGGCTAATCTTAACTATACAGGTTTATGCTGATGGGACCACCACCATGTCTGCTCATGAAAGGAAAGCAAGCATTAGGGAATTCTATGGTATAGCGCATCCTTTGGATATGTGATTGTTTTACACAAATATTTCTTGAACTTCTTTTTTTCATTAGTGTTGGGTTTTTTTCTGCAGCTGTCATATTTCCTTCTCTGATGCAACTACATGAAGGGATCAATGAAGTGGAAGACAAGAAACAAAAGGCAATCTGTATAGAGAGGTATAGGAAACGAGATGAAGATCAGAAAATGATGATTTCAGAGATTGATGATAACATAGAGGAGGAATGTGGCATATGTATGGAGATAAACAACAAAGTTGTTCTTCCAACTTGTAGCCATGCTATGTGCATTAAATGCTACCGTGACTGGTACACATCTTCACTCTTCTGTCTGTGGCTTTTATATTGTATAAGGGGTTCAGTTCAGGCAATATCTCTTATGTTTCTATAGCTGTATAGCGATAGCACTTCTGCATGATGAAAATTACATGTTGGGTCTTCAGTTTAATTAAACCAATGAGACTGTTCCTAACCGTCATGTTGTAGCCAGTAATATTTGGATTCCTCCAATCAAGTTGCTTGCTTCATCAACTTCTAATTTTATTAAAATCAAATGAAAGAATTACCCTGTTCCTATGTGCTTGCTAATAAACAATTGGGCCCATTTGTGCTTCCTTGAACTCTCTGTTGCTTGCGATAAATCATTTATCCCATTGAGCCTGGACAAGTGAAAGACTTATTCGAAGAAAGCTTAAGAGTTTGTTGTCCCTTGCCTTTCTGACGGAGAACCTACCACTGATTCTTTGAATCCTGAAACGGGTCTTGGCCTGTTGACTTAGTCATTGAAGGTCCTCCAACCTTACCCCACGGATGATATTCTAAAAGATAGAGGGCCAGCAGATGATTAAAAAATAGATACTAAGACATTTAAAGTAAAGGGATTTATATATCATTCATATACTCTATCTATGGAAGAAGTAAACAGAGTTCGTTTTGGGGTTCCCTGAAGCTCCCAGTGGATTGGCCTTAGCTTGCTAGCTACTAGTTCATCAAACTGTACTACTAATTCATGTTCTGGAAACTTGCTGGTGGTAGTTGTTAATTGGAGCTTGGAGGCTATGTGGGCAACAAATTTTTAATGGAATGGAGCAGCCTCATTTCAGATCTTATCGAATGGTTGTTGCTTTCAGTGGGGCATTTTGATCTTTAAGTTTGTTGATTCTGGTTGAAATGTTCAAAATTTTGGATCTTGGTACAGGAAGTAAAGAATAGTGATTGAAATGGTGGAGATGTTACTTAATCCAGAAAATTGGCCCTCCTAATTTTCACTAATTTCTAAAATGTACACTATTCAGAAATGATTCTTGTCATAATAACACGTTAATGTTACCTCAATTGAAAAGGCAATACTGGTGTAGGCAAAGCTCAGCGTAGCCAAAATGTTAGCCTGAAGGATATAGCTAATAGCCACCAGAACTATTAGCCAATTGCTGCCGGTTGTATATCGGCACATTTAGTGATTCAAAGTATCAAACCTGCTTTCCTGGGGTACCCTGGCTATATCGGTTATTGAGTCTATTATTTTTGCTACTCCCTCCATCCCAAAATATAGCAACCTAGTACTGGAATTTGGACAGATAGACCTACAGACCCCTTGTCCAGATTTGTAATCCTAGGTGGTGTCTAATCTAATACTAGGTTGCTATATTTTGGGATGAAGGAAGTAATAATTTTATGGAGAACATTTTTACTCTTTGACTATCTGCATTAGCAGCTTGAGCTTTGGTACTGTATACCAAGTTTGAACTAGTAGTTGATTGTAAATCCTGACACACTGTTATAGCCCAAATATGGGCTTTAAGTCCAGGTTACTATATTTTGATCTTAGCATGTCATTTGCAACTCTAGCATGTAGTTCTGAATAATCCTAACATCAACTGTCTGCAAAATATGGTACCTTTCCAACTCTAATACTTTATCATGTATTCTTCATTGCAGGAGATCAAGATCCCAGTCTTGTCCATTCTGCCGCGATAGTCTCAAGAGAGTGAACTCAGCCGACCTATGGATTTACACAGATAACAGGGACATAGTGGACATGGCTATGGTCCGAAAGGAAAATCTTAGGCGACTCTTCATGTACATAGACAAGTTGCCCACGGTCATCCCTGAAACTGTTTTTGACGTTTACGACTCCCACGTAAAATGACCTTGCACTCATGCACCTATTCTTTATGGGTGTGCTACTACTAGTGCTGTAGAAACTGTGGAGCCCTTGGTGTTCATGCTGCCCCGCTTGTAAAAGCTGTAAGCAGCTCGCCGAGGAGGCTCGCTATACAAGGTATATATGTAAATTGTTCTTGGCTGTATGGTGTGTTCCTTTGCGAGGAGTTAGGAGAATCTGATGCCAGTCAGTCTGTAAGTAAGGAACCAACAACCATTGACTTTGTTTCTTTTAATTGTAAGCATTTCACTTTCAACCATGAAACAGTGAAGAATGCCATTCTGACAGCTTGATTGCTCCTGTACGATGCTGTTGTTCGTTGTGAATGGGGAGTTTTCAGTTCCTGAAAGAAGAATCAAGAAATGGAGGGCCACTGATTTGATCGTGCACACAAGTGAGACAAAAGTCTGACTGGTACAGTATCCCCAATAATAATTTCCTGATCTGCTGCACGTGTATCCTCTATCTCTGGAATGTCTTGCACGTTCTGAAAATGGAGAAGCTCTACTGTACTTGGAGCTCTGCAGTGGGATACTCTGTCAGGATGGAAACTCATGGAGTTTATGTTCGTTCTTGTCCAAATATTTCTGTCATTTGTACATCTCTG